>JAJOZX010004948.1:182500-353535 GCA_023014485.1 Bathynomus jamesi | reverse complement strand
TTTAGAATAGTATACGTCTCTCTCCGACAAAAATGGTAACGTTAATTTCCCCGTCGCATTACCCCGTTTA
Source organism: Bathynomus jamesi (assembly GCA_023014485.1). NCBI lineage: Eukaryota > Metazoa > Arthropoda > Malacostraca > Isopoda > Cirolanidae > Bathynomus > Bathynomus jamesi. The sequence continues at coordinate 353,465 of JAJOZX010004948.1, read as the reverse complement.
TCTAAAAGTGCTTTCGGTATAAATAAAGTTAGCAAAGTATTAATTGGTTGTATATTAATCCCCCCGTTCCCCATGCCCGGTTCAAATTATAACAGCCTCCACTCGGTCACGTCTACACGTATTTATAAAGTACAGCGAAGCGAGTGTAAAGAGAATGATGAAGGATAAAGAGAAATGGAATAAAGAAAGAGAAAATAGTATAAAAGAGCAACATAAGAAAGGTTAAAAGGTCTTAATTACTACATTTTGGTGTCAAGCGGTGTTCCTTTATATAAATATAAGGGCTTTCCCACGTTGCCTTATATTTCGGTCAAAATTGTTGCTACACGTATTATAGCATTTATGGAAAACTATACACGCTAACAACATGGTATCGTATGTGGTACCTTTACTTCTTAATTAAAAATAAATTATTAATTAATTGAATTAAATATCTACAAAATTGCCTTGGGATTGGCGACATAGCCTATTGGGAATGAAATGATTGCCATACATACATAGTACCTACATGTAGGCGTCGGGCCTACATAACAACGAGAAACCAAATTATGATCTCGTGTTCAAACTTTTCCATTGCCATCTCATGAGAATTACATCGAGAAGGAGTCAACAACCTTCGCCAAATCAGCAATTTATACTAAAATACGAAGCTCATATTATAGCGGCTCTCGCTCGGAGCTCTTTAGGTTACAGCGAATGCTTCAAACAGGGAAGATGTGCTTCGTCTTCTCTAAAGTTCTGAGTGAATTCCTTATAATAAAAACCTAATAACTATAAAAAGGATAGGCCTATACCTTCAGGTGTTTAATTAGTGACTGCCTATATTAGTTACAAAGTGTCAACTCGCAGTGTAGGCTCCATCGTAACGGCCCTACATCGAAGAAGACCGTCACACCCTACATCGAAGCAAACTAAGGCCCAGCGAAAATAAGGTGGGACACTTTCTTTCGTTCACATATAGGCATTTAAATCCCGTCGCTAGAGTTACCGTAGACAGTTAAACATAAAGAGGTCCTTTAAAGACCTACACATACATAACTCTCTAACAAAAAAACATAGGGCTTTTGTCGTTAACTCTCCACTGAAGTCTGCTGGAAATTTCCAACGGATGAGGGTATCAAGCAATCAACCCATAGCCCTATATAGTTTTTTCACATGGTGGCCCGTATATGGGGAACTGACCCCTCTAAAATTTACACTGACATACACAGTGGCTAGGCTTAGCTCATTAGGCCTAACCCCAATTTCAACCATAACCACACTATAGTTTTTTCATATGGCGGCCCGTGCGACTGGGAGCCGATCCCTTTTTACCTTTACACTAACCGAAAACAAAGCCTTGTTGATTTAACAGGATTAACTCATTTTAGGTCCTATAAAAATAGGCCCATAAAATTAAGCCTATTTAATAGGTCCTACTCTTTAACTCAAAACAAAGCCTTGTTGATTTAACAGGCTTAACTCATTTTAGGTCCTATAAAAAAGACCAATTTCAACATAAGCCTATGGAGTAGGCCCAATACAAGCCTATTTAGTAGGCCTAAATCACTTTACCTTAACTAACAGGCCTAACATACTCATACACTAAAGGCCTACTTCAAACACTACAATTTGCAATTAAATATACAAGAAGCCTACCTCACAAAGTAGGCCCTAATCTTTACACTCAAGGCCTATCCTAACTAAAAACACTAAATTTATAATTCAACCTGTGGTTTAGGTTATAAAATTTATTTCAGCAATTTAATTTACTTATATGACTCATTAACATCGCAAAATTAAACTCAAAACTGTAACATCACAAAAAATTCAACTCAGAACTGTAACATCACAAAAAATTCAACTCAGAACTGTAACATCAAAAAATACAACTCGGAACTTTAACATCACAAAGACCTAAAGCAATTGCACGAATTCAAACCTACACCCACCTAACACACATTCTAAGTCCTATTTGACATATAGGCGTAACCTATTCTAAGTCCTATTTGACATATAGGCGTAACCCTATTTTAAGTCCTATTTCACATATAGGCGTAACCTTATTTTAAGTCCCATTTGACATATAGGCCAACACATTCTAAGTCCTATTTAACATATTGGCCAACACATTCTAAGTCATATTTGACATATAGGCGCAACCTATTCCAAGTCCTATTTGACATATAGGCCAACCTATTCTAAGTCCTATTTGACGTATAGGCGCGACCTATTTTAAGTTCTATTTCACATATAGGCATAAAACAGACAAGGCTTGATATAAGGGTCTCAAATGCAACATTTGAGGAGCTTTACTCAGCCAAATTGGTTAACCTAACACAAACCCAAAAAAAAACCTATAACAAAATATACATTTACACACATACGTACGGTACAGTATATAAATATATACATACGACTCTAAACATCCAATTCTTCTTTTAAAGAAGAATCACACAACAGATTTCATCAACAGACACATACATTCCTTGCAAAAAGATTGGATTCCTTCAAAACCCCAAACCTTCCAGACCTACCGGTAGGATACACAACATTTACTCAATCATAACTACGGGTATTGACTTCACTGGAGTGGTGAATCCAAGTTTTGAAGACCAACTGGATTCAGAGGAATGCAATACACACACACACACACACACACACACACACACACACACACACACACACACATTGTACTCTTTCCATGTGTCTCAAACACAACAACCTGTCTGAACATAACCAAGGATTGGAGAGTAAAAGCTTTTCTTGCTGCGCTCTGGTTCTGTGCACATAATTTTGTGCCAAAAATTATGGTTAGACAGTGGCACATTAGGGTGTGTCAATTTGGGAGGTGAAAATTAATTTTTGCCAATTCCTTCACTGAGGGGTTTTAAAAATGTTTTTGGATGTGAAGAATTCAAATCTGCTATTATTTTTGTGATTGCTCAACACTTAGCTTGGTAAATCTACGTTTGATTAAAAAGCACATAAATTGCTCTCGGAAAACAACATTTATTAATTTTAGCTTCTCAAAATGTCAGGTAATGCTATAAAAATTTTAGTTTCTCTGCATAAAACATATCCTAGTAATCATAAAACATATCCTTGTAATCATAAAACAACATTAGAAAGTAATGACATCAGTAAAAAAAATATTTAAACAACAAGTTTCATCAAGTCTTGCTTTGATTCGTTCTTGGACATCAGCCGCCGACTTGCTTCTTGGCCTCTGATATAGCCTTCACGTTTCTCATGTGTATACACCTTGCCTGCTGCCTCTGTGACTTGTTTCACACACCTCTCTATTGACTGAGCATGACAGGGCCACTGTGGAACTTGCATAGGCTTGTCAAAGAACTTCTTTACTTCCGCTGTAGTCAGTTTACATGTCAAAGGAGGTTCAAATACCCCGTCAGACCAGTCTGTCAGCTCCAACACGGAAGAAGCACTGGGGTTGATGGAAGGTGTCTTCCTGGGACGTACAGAAAGATCTCCAAGTGTGTCATCATCTCCACCCCTCATGTCAACAATCTTTTGGACACCAGCTCTCCTCTCCTCACTGTCATCTGAGCACAAGAGTGTCTGGATTATCATTTCGCTGAATGCATACCATGCTGAGCGCTTGATGGTTGGCAAAACAGCATCCACTACAGCCTTCTTTTGCAGCCTAACTAGCCGCAGCTGAAACAAGATGTGGCGTGGGCCTTCCACCCAAGAGTGTTTTACTTTGATGTTGAACCAACAGGGGTAGTACACACCAACAATGTATTCCACTATCAGTCTTAAGTTGTTGAGGGTTTTGCCTTTAAGGCCATGCTTTGAAACCCATATGCGACAAAGCCTGTTTGCTGTTGTCAACCACCTTGAATGGCTCACTGGACCAATTTCAAGAAGGGCCAGATCTGTGGGAATTTCTCCTGTCCTTATGGCCTGTGTGATCCTATACCCGGACGCTTGATCAGTAGAGAGATCCTTTACGACATTGTCACTCAGTGAAGTAAGAGGCTCTCCAATTGAGAGTTTGGTGAATGATGGATCAATTTCAAGTTCGGTTGCAGTGTCTAGCATCTTGCCAATGTTACCTGTCCACTTGTTGTTAGACAAGGTCTTCCCATCCAGTGCTGTGATCAAGTGTCGCAGGGGTAACTCGTTAGTGTGGAGGGCACAAACCAACCAGATCAGCTTACGGCAAAGCTTGACCTCTACCCAATGCATGGAACCACCCTCCCAGCCAGTGTTAACATTTGTAGAATCACCTCCAATGGCCTGCAGGCTTTTATCAATGCCCTTCTTCTTCATGAAATCTACAAGATTATCAGCAATAACTTCAGCAGGTTTTTTTCTCGTTGAGCTTTTCTCAGGAGTGAAGTGGTAGAGATATCTTCCACCTGGCTCACTGCACACAGAATAATGCTCTTCTTTGATGATGCTGGGGAACTGACGATCTGAATTGTCTGCTTTCAGCATAACTTTAGTTGTATCTTGACGGCCGTCAAAGAAGATGCAGTCAATTTCACCCTTCTTACAAAGATCATCAAATTCCTGATCCAGGGATCTCATAACTTTTTCTTGGGCCCTCTTGACTTTATTGTGATCAACTACAAGTCTCTTGTCTTCTTCAGTGATCAAGCCAGCATCCATAAAGGCAGCAGTGGTGATGGCAGCTGTGGCACGCAGGCCAACACCATATCTGATGCTATGCATAGCAACATTAGGTATTTCTAATGTGTTGTACTCTGGCTTTTTATTGGAAGTTGAAGACGTGCTTGGTATTTCTAATGTCACTTCATAACTTCCATCCTTTCCATCTTGAGCATCAGCTATTTGCTCTTCATTTTCATCATCAGAGAAAATTATTTCATTTGATGGCATTGAAACATTCTGCTTACTTGTCTGCTTATATTCAGCAAGCCGCCTTCTTTCGTCTTCTTGCCGTTTCTGCTTTTTGACTTGTCTGTTGTGCTCAGGTTGATCTGGCAAGCCAATCTGATGTGGTTCAATAGAACCAGACTTGTCTCTCTGACCTTTAATGAAAGCAAGTTCCTTCACAGGGATCTTCATCTCCCTAGGGCATGTACAGTTAATGTGAGTTTCGTTTTTGCAACCAGCATCTGCAAGGCAGCCAAATTCAGAGCAGAGAACAATTTTACACTTGCAACTGAGGATGTCAAAAAGCTTGTCAAGTTTTGCAATGAAAGCCTCTTTGACATGTAGCTTTCCTCTCCCAAGAGATATGTTTTTGGCCTGCTCCCAGCTCTCTTGGATCTTGTTTAAGATTGTGACTCGTGAATTTACAACGGGGGCTACAAAAGAACTGTTTGCTCGTTCCCACTTTTCAAGCACTTTAGGGTAAATGTCTTTTGCAAGACTGGCTGCTGGGTAGTTTCTCACATCCTCACCACTTTGTTCTCTTAGCAGTAGCCCATATTTCAGAACGTCTCGCAGAGTTGGGAGTTCAGAGGGCAACAACTCTCTACCAGTTCCAATTAGGTTGCTCATATGTGTGAATGTCCCCAGTCTTGTCCTCCTTTTAGAAGCCATTGTAGGTAAATTCCCACTGGTTAGGATGGTAGCACTGACGGACAAGTAATCTTCAGCACACTGATGAATATGTTTCAACCTGTGAAATAAGCAAAAACAGCAGTGCATTATATATACAGCATATATAATTATTAATATAATAATTATTATATAATTCCACAAAAAAGTAAAAAAAGTCACTATTTTTATGTAGCTTCTTACCAAGCAAAACTAAATTATATTAAATTAACAAAATATCTTTAGAATTCCTAAGTCATGCTGCAACTTTTTAGCACCCCTCATATTTGGAATTTGAAAGTTGAAAAATTCGACACACCCTAGTGGCACATACAAACAAACTACTCTACTCTAAAGAGCTTTATGGCTACCTTCGCTATAGCCCAAACTACTACTTCAAACAGCTGATGGCCTACTTTGGCCATAGCCCAACAGATCATCAAAGGGCTGATGGCCTACCTTGGCCATAGCCCAACAAATTCATCAAACGGCTGATGGCCTACTTTGGCCATAGCCCAACAGATCATCAAAGGGCCTTGGCCTACCTTGGCCATAGCCCAACAAATTCATCAAACGGCTGATGGCCTACCTTGGCCATAGCCCAACATATTCAACAAATGGCTGATGGCCTACCTTGGCCATAGCTCAACAAATTCATCAAAGGGCTCATGGCCTACCTTGGCCATAGCTCAACAAATTCATCAAAGGGCCTTGGCCTACCTTGGCCATAGCCCAACAAACTCATCAAACGGCTGATGGCATACCTTGGCCATAGCCCAACAAACTCATCAAACGGCTGATGGCATACCTTGGCCATAGCCCAACAAGTTCATCAAACGGCTGATGACTTACCTTGGCCATAGCCCAACCTATCCAACAAGGGGCTGATGGCCTCCCTTGGCCATAGCCCAACCTATTCAACAAGGGGCTGATGGCCTCCCTTGGCCATAGCCCAACCTATTCAACAAGGGGCTGATGTCCTCCCTTGGCCATAGCCCAACCTATTCAACAAGGGGCTGATGGCCTCCCTTGGCCATAGCCCAACCTATTCAACAAGGGGCTGATGTCCTCCCTTGGCCATAGCCCAACCTATTCAACAAGGGGCTGATGGCCTCCCTTGGCCATAGCTCAACCTATTCAAACAAGGGTCTTGCGGCCTCCTTTGGCCAGAGACCAAACAACAAGGGTCTTTTGGCCTCCTTTGGCCAGAGACCAAACAATAACGGTCTTGTGGCCTCCCTTGGCCATAGGCCAAACCGGTCTTATGGCCGTCCTTGGCCAGAGACCAAAGAACAACGGTCTTGTGGCCTCCCTTGGCCAGAGACCAAACAACAACGGTCTTGTGGCCTCCCTTGGCCAGAGACCAAACAACAACGGTCTTGTGGCCTCCCTTGGCCAGAGACCAAACAACAACAGTCTTGTGGCCTCCCTTGGCCAGAGACCAAACAACAAGGATCTTGTGGCCTCCCTTGGCCAGAGACCAAACAACAATAGTCTTATGGCATCCCTTGGCCAGAAACCAAACAACACAAAAACAGTACAGGATTCAAAGCCCCAAGCCCTCCAGATCTACCTGTGGAGGAGTAACATTTACTCTACTAAAACTACGGGTATTGACTAGTCTGAAGTGGTAGGAGGTTTGAATACAGTACAAACTCTTTTAACCAAACAACACAACATGGAAGTACAGTACATTTCAATTAACTCACCAACGTAGAACTCACTTCAAAACATAAATCGTTAACAAAACAAAACATGACAAAACTACAAAACAACATTAGTAAACCAGCATTTAAAAACTGGTGACTAATAAAATTTACACAAATAATGAGCAAAGTTAAAATGCTTAATAACTTTACTTTAATTCCGTAAAGTTCCAATACCTAAGGGGAGTCAAACTGATTGACGTAACTTTAACTAAACTTGAGAAGTTAGCCTCTTGAACTTTTATATTTAAATAGGTCTTGAGTAACCTTTCTCTTCCTAAATTTCTATTTTATTCTTTTCAGTTCATTTCACATGGTTTAAAACACAGTTTATCAAAAAATTTGATCTATAACATACAAATTTTTCTCCGCCCCCCCCCCCCCCAGTATATGGAAGAACTATACACGCTAACAACATGGTATCGTATGTGGTACCTTTACTTCTTAATTAAAAAATAAATTATTAATTAATTGAATTAAATATCTACAAAATTGCCTCGGGATTGGCGACATAGCCTATTGAGAATGAAATGATTGCCATACGTACATACTACATAGTACCTACATGTAGGCGTCGGGCCTACATAACAACGAGAAACCAAATTATGATCTCGTGTTCAAACTTTTCCATTGCCATCTCATGAGAATTACATCGAGAAGGAGTCAACAACCTTCGCCAAATCAGCAATTTATACTAAAATACGAAGCTTATATTATAGCGGCTCTCGCTCGGAGCTCTTTAGGCTACAGCGAATGCTTCAAACAGGGAAGATGTGCTTCGTCTTCTCTAAAGTTCTGAGTGAATTCCTTATAATATAAAACCTAATAACTATAAAAAGGATAGGCCTATACCTTCAGACGTTTAATTAGTGACTGCCTATATTAGTTATAAAGTATTAACTCGCAGTGTAGGCTCCATCGTAACGGCCCTACATCAAACAAGACCGTCACGCCCTACATCGAAGCAAACTAAAGCCTAGCGAAAATAAGATGGGACACTTTCTTTCGTTCACATATAGGCATCTAAAATCCCGAAGCTAGAGTTACCGTAGACAATTAAACATAAAGAGGTCCTTTAAAGACCTACACATGCATAAATCTCTAACGAAAAAACATAGGGCTTTTGTCGTTAACTCTTCACTGAAGTCTGCTGGAAATTTACAACGGATAAGGTTATCAGGCAATCAACCCATAGCCCTATATAGTTTTTTCACAGCATTAATAAATATTCTGGTTCGATTATTTAAATAGCAAAATGCATTATGATATACCACTTGCAAGCAAATTTCGATTCTCATTCCTTGTCAAATTGTTATTGTTTTTCAAGATGGCGCCCATCATTTTCAAAATTTCTTCTCATAGCGAGCATTTTCGTAATTTTCGTGGTCAAATTTTTTTTTTCCTCTTCTCGTTGGATTCTAGACTTCCAAACCGCTTTGACTCAAAATTTATCTGAGTCGTTTTGTCGAAGCCATAATAATGTGGAGTCAAAATTAGAGTCGGAATTCGAGAGTTGTTTGTTTCCTTTTCGCGTTGATTTTAATACGGCAAGGTTTAAAATGTTTGAGTGTATGGTGACGCAATTTTAGGTAATACATAAGAAATATATATATATATATATATATATATATATATATATATATATAGTAGAGCTTTCTAAGAGATTCAATAAAGAAGTAGCATAATTTTCCAGAATCTATTCGAGTTTTTAAGATTATTTTTTGAGTGGATGTAAATAATGAATTTTTGGCATCGCTTTGTAGTTTTAGTTCGCTTTATAATTTTAAGTTAATTTAAAGGTTTAAATTCGAAAAATATTCGTTAAAGACACTAATTTATACTGGGTCAAATTCGGACTGTTTAAGTTTATTATGCTTGCCGTATATAAATTGTGTGAGACTTCAAAATAAGCAAAATTTGTTTAATTGAAATAGAGAAATTGTTTTCATAAATTCTTTTGATAAATTAATTTGTTTTTTTACTTTATATATATATATATATATATATATATATATAAATTTTTATATTTTTTGTAGGTGGGCTGATTGTTTATTTTTTTCTTTCATTTTCAGGACACTTCCGAGTGATGTTTTGTATGGTTAGGCTGTTCAAATTTTTTTATCCTGAAATTAGATTTTATTGTGTTAGGGAGTGTTTTAACATTTTATTTTAGACGTGGTTCGGATTCAACGTTAAACAATAGGTCTAAGTTGGAGTGACACGCTTGACCTTCGCCGGGATGAACACTCGGGGGGGGGGGAGTGCTAAACAAAGGTTGCCGATAAAGTAGAACTTTTTTAATGCATAAAGGACGGGCTAGGGGTAATGATGTAGTAAGTTTTAGGAGGTGTTGCGTAGTTTTTATATGAAGTTTAATACTGATAAAATTCAACTGTTACGGTACGGAAAAGGGGAGGATCTAAAATTCCATGGAATAGAAAAAAAGATCCCCGATGATCCGGGTGTACCTGAGAGATGGAGTGTAAAAGAAGTCAACTCACTACTTCACTAGGCCAACTAGATCTATTGTAGTAGTATTCCCCGTTAAACTGTAGGTCTAGGACGGGGTGAAAAGCTTGACCTTCTACGGAATGAACATTTCTGTAGTAAATGATAAATATTATTTTCACAAGGTGATTCTGTTATTCTTGGTAAACCGTCTTATTCCGCTCCCGAGTGATATTTTGTGTGGTTAGGCTGTTTAAAATTTTTTTATTCTGAAATTAGATTTTGTGTTAAGGAGTGTTTTAACATTTTATTTTAGACGTGGTTCGGATTCAACGTTAAACTGTAGGTCTAAGGTGGAGTGGCGCGCTTGACCTTCATTAGAATGAACAATTTGGATAGGTCCTGGTTTGTATATTATTATTTTTTTATATATATATATACTCCTCGTTTGTAGTTCTTATGCTATTATTATTTTTTATTGCATATATTCCTTCGCTTGTATAGGAATGTATATTTATTTTCAATATATTTCGTGAAATTGGATCCAATAACTTGTCTAAATAAACAGTGAAGTGATGGTGTTTTATTCAATTCTTTTGGATGTATCTATAAACGTTATTTTTATTATTATTATTATTATTATTATTATTTAATTATACCAAATAGCTGGTTAGGCCTTCTAAGTCAACTGGCCGGTTATGCCATCTGGCGGTTTAAGTCAGCTGACGGGGACAAACGCACACAAATGCACGTACACCTCCGACTAGGATTATGCCAATCCAATAATACGTCTAAATAAAGTGAGTGATGTGGTGGTGTTTTATTTAATTCTTTTGGTTGTGTGTATATATAAACGTTATTATTATTATTTAAATATACTGAGTGGCTGGTTAGGCCTTCTAAGTCAACTGGCGGGTTAAGCCAGCTGACGGATTATGCCAATCCAATAATTCGTCTAAATAAACTGAGTGATGTGGTAGTGTTTTATGTAATTCTTTTGGTTGTATATATAAACATTATTATTATTATTATTTAATTATACCAAATGGCTGGTTAGGCCTTCTAAGCCCACTGATGGATTATGCCAACTGGCGGGTTAAGCCAGAATATATGCTTTAATTAAATATATAGCTCAAACTCGCAACTCAACCAGATACGCGAACTGGCTGATTAAGCCAGAATATATGCTTTAGTTAAATAAATAGTGCAAACTGGCAACTCAGCCTTCTAAGCCAACTGGCTGATTAAGCCATAATGTATGCTTTAATTAAATAAATAGTGCAAACTGGCAACTCAGCCTTCTAAGCCAATATATGCTTTAATTAAATAAATAGCACAAACTGGCAACTCAGCTAGATAAGCCAGCTGGCTGATTAGGAACATATTAAGACAACAGTCGCTCGGCTGAAGTCTTAAGATGGCCTTGTCTCCTGCCAGGCGAACACCTCTCCTCTTCCTTTCTCTCCTTCTCCTTTCTCTTTCTCTTCGATGATATCTCCGCCTCCAAGTTGCATAACCCCTTGTTGTTTTTGCAACATTCCCCGCCCACTTGTTGCATAAAAACTTGCAACATTCCTTGGTGCATAACAACTTGCAGCATCTCCCTTGTTGCATAACACCTAGCAACATTCCCCCTCCCCTTGTTGCATAACTTGCAACATCCCCTTCCCCTTGTTGCATAACTTATGCAACATTTTCTTTGCAACATTGTTCAACATTTGCAATTGCATTGCACTCGTCCATTTTGCGCCCATACTACTCACACCATGGATATAGTTATTTCGTGTACCCAATTACTCTTTATAGGACAATAAAAAATAAAGGAAATATTACACTACTTAATTTAATTTACACAATGCATTTGTTTTAAGGATTTTTTTTATTTATTATATACAAGGAGTCATCATTTCATCGCCGCATCATTTCTTTGATGAATACTAAAGGCCACCGTGCTGAGAGACTGACATTATAAAATTAATTTTTTATACTGGCATTCTTCGTAATGAATTTACTTAGATAAGGAAGCACTGATCCTGAGGCACCTCCAACCGGTCAGCACACCTCGTTTTAAGAATTAACAGGAACATGTACATGTATGTGATTTTCTCGCTTTGATTTATCATAACGTAATTTATAATACTTCCTTGGCACAGGAATTACTTAAATAATGAACACCGATCAAGAGGCTCCTTGGGCTGGCCAGCACCCACTAATTTGAGAATTCCCCTGACAGCGTAATTATTTTTCTTTGTTTTTACGAAATTTTGATACATATATTTAAAACTATGAAGTTTTACTCTAGCGAAGTAGCATTGCTGAAACTGAAACCGTCTATTCGGAGCTTCTGACTGCCGAGAGTTCCCATCAAGATTCGCCTCTATTAATGGATTTATCATCTGCGAACTCCCAGTGCTCTGAAACTAGACGAGGCCAGCGCCTCTTACTACATTTATTGGCAAGGGGAACATTACTACTACTACTATTCTATCCTATCCTACCTAACCCTCCCTAAAAGCAGCTCCCTTTATATTGACAGAAAAAACTAGGAAAGTGCAAAGGAAAGAAGCTGGAGGGAGAAAGGAATAGATTTCCAAAAGAGGTTTTGACTCCGGGAATTCCCATCAATGTAATAAAAAGTAAATAAAAGAAATAAAGAAATGAATAAAGAAAGAAAATAGAGATTGAGACTAACATTTGTAAACATCATCTAAAATAATATCGGCTGTTACCCAGCTCGGAAGTGTCATTTCAGTTTCTGAAATTGGAGTTGGCGGATAAACATAGACCCCAAGTGTGGCACCAAAACGCGCTTATGTGCAGTTTCTGAAAAGTGTTCGCCTAGGAACACTTTATAAAAAGCATAAGAAATTACTAATTAGTAACATTTTTATTATTTTTGGTGACTAATGAAATTTTAAAAAAAAGCCAAGACATTACTGATTCGTAGTTGTGTATGCTTTTAGAATTTTATTTTTGCAGCGAGAACTTTTTCCGAGACTGTACTGCATGTTAAGTTAAACCCTTTCTTGGCACTACAGTCCACACGATGGGCATATTTGCCCATTCTCTCGTATATGGGGAAGGCATGGCCTTATGTAACAACGTTTATCAGTGCAAATTACGCTAAATTATTTAGCATGTAAACAAATTTGCGTTTTAAATAAAATTTAAATTACATTTTAAATTTTCGTTTTCAAAATTCTAATTTTATTTTTAAATAAGAATTTTCCATTTGCTTATAAACTCTTTCAATGTTTGTTTCAGGTTCAATATTTACTGCATGTACGCTTCTCGCTGTATGTATATTTTTATTTATGCCTTTGTTTATGTCTGCATGTACGTATTCTGTGTGCGCGTAAATATCGATCTAATTTTTCAAGAAAATTTATTTGTTTATTGTTTTGGAAAATTTTTCTTTTTTAATCCCGCCAAAATTCTTTTTCCCACTTTTGTTTTTGTTTTTTCAAAAAGTGTTTTTATTTTAACGGATTTTCTTTTTCATGGAAGCTATTAAAAGATTTTTTAATATATATATATATATACAGAGTGTCCCAAAACCATGTATACATTTTTAAAAAACTTATAACAGGCGAACCCACTACCAGATTCAGATGATTTTTATTTCTTTTTATAGCCTATAGCCTAAGGAGATACAACAGCGAAATTGTTAACAACCTTGCCTAGCCTAAGGAGATACAAAATCGAAATTAGTAATAGCCTTGCCTGCCTACAGTAAACATGGAAAATGGAAGTGTGCGCTTATCATTTGAGCAACGAAAATGGATACTAAAGTCGTATTTTAAAGTTCAGAAGATATCAAAGGTTCAACAACAGTGGAGAGACAATTTTGGAACTAATCCTCCAACTCGACTTACCATTTCACGTATCTGTGAGAAATTTGAAGTATACGGTACTGTGCATGATGTGTACAAGCAAGCGACTGGGCCTCCAAAGACATCAACAGATGCTAACACTTCTGATGAAGTGCTACAGGTATTCAACCGATCACCAAGAAAATCTGTGAGACAATGTGCTCGTGAAACAGGGAAAAGTAAGACAAGTGTCCACAGAATTCTGAAGAATGCTAAATGGAAATCTTACATCCCGAGATTATTACATGCCTTGAATGAGGATGATCCGGATCGCAGAATCCAGTTTTGCGAATGGTTTCGAGTAAAAAACACAGAAGATGGCCAATTTGCGGACAAAATTGTGTGGTCTGATGAGGCTACATTTAAGTTGAATGGTATAATTAATCGTCATAACTGTACATACTGGTCACAAGAAAATCCACACATTTATGTGGAACGACATGTAAATTTACCGGGTAGAACTGTCTGGTGTGGTTTTTCTTCCAAAGGTTTGGCTGGTCCATTCTTTTTCGATGGTACAGTTACCGGTCATAGCTACCTCAACATGCTTCGGGGAAAATGTTTTCCTGCAATTCGACAGTTATACGGAGATGAGGACATTTACTTTCAACAAGATGGAGCACCTCCTCATTACCATCAGGATGTCAGGAACTACCTTGATGAAACATTTCATTATCGGTGGATCGGACGACGAGGTAGTATCGAGTATCCACCACGTTCACCAGATTTGAACCCACTTGACTATTTTTTATGGGGTCATTTGAAAAATGAAGTATACAGTAGAAGACCTACATCACTTGAACAACTAAAGAGCACAGTTGAAGAAGCGTGTAGAAATATCCCTACAAACATTTTTGTTGAAGTCTGCCAATCAGTGAATCAAAGAGCGCAGTGGTGCATTGATGTCAATGGTCGACATTTCGAACACTTACGTGTTTAAAACAAATTAAACTATCTATTATTTCGATGTTGTATATTTTACCTATAAAAAGAAATAAAAATCATCTGAATCCGTTAGTGGGTTCGCCTGTTATAAGTTTTTTAAAAATGTATACATGGTTTTGGGACACTCTGTATATATATATATATATATATATATATATATATATATATATATATTAGTGGTGGACCGGATGTCAGTTTTTCAACATCTGCGGATGCGGATCTTTAATTTCAATATCCGCGGATGCGGATATTTAGTTAATCTATCAATATATATAGAACTATGAATATATGACATAATTTTTCAAATTTCGTGATATTACTGTTATGGCAGGCAATGCATAAAAATTAAAATTAATGTTAATGTTTTCATTATGATAAAAATAATAACTTTCTCAAAAGTTTCAGCCACAGAAAATTCAATGAAACAAGTTTCATTCAATTTTCTGTGTTACCAGGTATTTATATTTTGATGTTTATATATTTGTTTGTTCATTAATACTTTACATGAAATGTGCATGACTGGGCCTTATAAGCTACTTTATAAGCTAATTTAATTGTAAATTGCATAATTTATTAGAGGAAATATCCGCATAACATCCACAGTCAGAAGTGCGATGCGGATGTTAAAAATGATGCGGATGCGGATATCCGGTCCACCACTAATATATATATATACAGTATATATAAGCTTACCTTTCCAACGACGGCTCAAGATGACCTATATAGGGCCTATATACCTATATATGTATAATTTGTTTACATCTCGTCGCGAATGGACGCTTAATTTCTCTCTCTCTCTCTTTGTATTAATATCAAATTAAGAAGGTAATAACTTCTCGGCGGTTTATTTTTTCTGCACCCGAAAGTGTATAAATATCAGTAAATCCGTGCATATAAATTATAAAGTAAAGTTCATTGAATGTAAGAAAGTGTAATATAGTTTAGATAATTATCACAAGCTAAAATATATATATATATTCACTCGAAATACGGTAGTCATCTGAGAAAAGTTTGGAACAAGGCAGGAAAATGATTCTAAAATAAAACCTTCGTGACTGACTCCCACCCAAATGAAAAGGAAGGAAAAAAAATTGTGTAGTGTGTGTGTGTGTGTGTGTGTGTGTGTGTTGAATGATCACGGTAATTAGTAACGTGGCCAAGAGTTCAAATTCACACCTAATTTGCAACTTATGTAATCTAGCGACAACTAAAAACGAAGCAATCAGGTGTGATTCTTGTCAAAAATTGCACGACTTTAACTATGAATTGGGACGATAGGAAAATATCCCTTGTATCGAACGCCAAATAAATTACGGGTATCAAACCTCTTTGTGACTCGTGTACAGAGATTGTAAAGTCGTTTACGGTATTTAAAGAAATGAAAAATACGAATATGTTTGCGATAGAGAGAATAATGAAAGGAAAAGATGACAAGACTGCCCCGAAGGAAAACGGTGCGGATGAGAGAGAAACGCATGAAAAGATAACACGAAAAGAAGACACTATTGTAGAAGAAAGAAAGGAAACGAGTACAATTTGTGATGTGGTGAAATTACCAAAGGAAGATAATGATATAAAGAAGATAAAAACTAAAAACGTTGAAAATATCGTATCCAAATATTATTCAGGAGGATATTGCAAATACAGGGAAAGACAATGCATCATGCACATCCCACTTTATGCAACTTCCACTACAAAAATGGATATTGTAAATTTGAAAAAACTGCAAGTTCCACCACTTTAGTGTCTTGAAAACTTATGCAAGATACGAGAAACGCGAGTATGGGCAAAAATGCCGTTACCACCACCCTCAAAAAAACACGACAGTTGAGCAACCAACACTATCAGCAAACAGGGTTACCAATTTTTTAGATGTAGCCAGTACAATTCAGCCATCAAATACCATTCAACAAATACAGAGACAATTGACAAATACGGGGATCCGAGAGCCGTGCAGAATAAATGCAGAAATTACGTACTATATCGGGACAACATGTATCGAAACAGATAAAGAAGGGAAAATTCTTGGAGGATCACAGGTAAACGAAACATGCACCACCAAGGGATAACGAAGCTGAACTACATAAAGGAAAAACTGAAAACGAAAAATAAAAATAAGCCTAGTCAACGTACTGTACAGGGCTTAAAACCAAACCATTCCCTGGACAAAGTCACATCCTGAAAGGATTCATGCAACAAACAAGAGCAGACTCTACATGCCTCACGGAAACTCATCTGAAGGATTGCCAGACGAACTGTGAAAACTGAGAGTTTTGTATCGACAAAAAAGAAATAAAATTGACAACTGTAACATACTTCGAGCCGACAGAACAGTAACACGAAAAGGAGAATGTGCTATTTGTATACACGAGAAACATGACAGAAATGACAAAAGTAATTCAAACAATTAGAATCAGCAATAGTTGAAAAATTAAACATGGTTCTAATTGTAATACAGTATATAGACCCCCAAACGCTCAAACTACAAAATTCTCAAATACCATTACAGAGGTCAGGAACTGGATGAAAGCTCTACACTCCCCAACCCCAAATATTATTCTCTGCTGTGATTTTCAGTTCCCATTTATGAAATATAAAAGGATAGGAAGAAATATATGTATAAACCAAGGCAAGAGAGGCACACGGGAAGACCAGGAGCAGGCAAAAATGGTGCTAGCTCTGGCTGATGAATTTATGTTAACTCAAGAAATAGGGGAAAATACAAGAAAAAGCAACTGCGTAGATTTGGTATTCACAAACAACAGCAACCTAATTGCTAACATAGAAATATCCCCAACTATAATATCAGATCACAACATTACTGAAATAACAACCAATATAAAAGCAACAGGGAAGAAAAGAACAGGCACTACAGAAAGAGGCAAATTTGAAGTTTTTAATTTTCACTGGAAGGCTATAAATTGGGAAGGTATTGCATCCAGCACGGAAGCAGTAGACTGGAGAACCATCTTTAAGGATTAAACAACGGAAAAGATGCTGATAACCCTAGAAGAGAAGACGCTAGAAATTGTGGGAAGACATCCCCCCCCCCCCCCCCCCCCCCCCCCAAAAAAAAAAAAGAGAAGTAGGTTTGACAGACAAAAGAGGTCAATGTTCCACAAGAGGTAAAGAATGACTATAAAATTAAGAAAGTGCAAAGACAACAATATCAAAAAAATATTAAATGATAAACTAGAGTAAAGATTGCGTCATGCATGGTTTAATTGAGAACCATAGAGAGAAGAAGAAGACGCCATAAAAGAGATAAAAGTTAACTCGAATACTTCATTCATTTTTGCAAAGAGGAAAATTAAAAATCACGCGACTATCGGACCTTTGAAGAATGAAAATGATGTTTTAACCGATGATATAAAAGAAGTATCTGAAATATTAAGAGCTCAGTATGAATCATCTTTCATATTCTCAAACTAATAAACTAATATACGATAGAAACGCTTTCTTTGAAGAAGAATTATAAAGGGAAAGTAAAACAGACTTGACTTTACACAACAGATGATATACACAAGCTGTGGGAAACTAAAAACACACTCCGCAGCAGGCCTGGACAAATGGAATGCCATACTAATTAAAAACTGCAAGGATGAAATCGTTAAGCTCCTATATTGGATATGGAAACGATCACCAGACACGGGAGAAATACCGAGTTTCCTGAAGAGAGCGAACATAGTTCCAATATAACGACATCGATTCGAAAGTAAAAACTATAGGCTAGTGTCGCCAGTGAAAGAATGACATTGTTCAACAAAGGTTTTGTTCTTCTGGTAGTGTTAGATGTTCCTTACTGACTTTTTACTGCTAATTTCAAAAATAATAGTAAAATTTTTCCATCACCCACGATTTTATATATATATATATATTATATATATATATATATATATATATATATATATATATATATATATATAATATATTATCCCGCACGGACACTCCCGTTCCAGTGTTTCTAGTTGCACCCCATTTGCTGGCAAACCACTAGACTCCCTATTAAATGCAATTCATCTAACTGATATTTTGGTCATTTTCAGTGCTACAGTACCATCTTCGGCCCCAGTACCTCCCGAAAACTATAGTTCTGATGCTGCCAATTATACCAACATATTTCTGTCTTTGAAACAAAATTAAATTCAATTTGTTCAAAAACTGTGGGTGATGGAAACATTTCGCATCCATACTCGTATTCCGCGAGCAAAAATCTACCAGAATCACCCTATTTTACTTGAGGAACAGGAAAAAAGTTCAAAATGAAATGATAACCAATTACAACTCGTGGAACACTATAACAACATTATTGATGCACTCCAAAACACTGAACACTATGATGTGATATACACAGACTTTTCTAAGGTGTTTGACAAGTGTGACCATAGAATCATAGTCCCTAAACTGAAATATATGGGAATAACAGGAAAAGTAGGAAAATGGGTATATAATTTTCTTAGTGAGCGGCAGCAAGTCGTTTCAGTTCAAGAAATATCTTCTTTGAAGTCAGAATTCCTTAGCTCAGTACCACAAGGAACAGTATTAGCTCCTTTATTCTTCATAATCATGCCGACTGATATAGATGAGGAAGTTACCAGTGACAGCACAGTAACATCCTTTGCCGATGACACAAAAATTAGTTGAAAAATAAGAAGCCCAGAGGTTATAGGATCTCTACAAATAGACAAGAACAGAATCTACAATTGGTCTGAATGCAATATGAAAGGCAATCTACAATTGGTCTGAAGGCAATATGAAGGGCAGTCTACAATTGGTCTGAAGGCAATATGAAGGGCAATCTCCAATTGGACTGAAGGCAATATGAAATTTAACACTGAGAATTTTGAACCACTAAGGTACGGAAGAAGGGAGGGACTTAAAATCCATAGACTATTATACCTCAAATGGACAGGAAATTCAGAGAAACTAAAGCAAAATATTTAGGAGTTGTGATGACTGATGACGAAATTTGAATTACAAAATAAGATAGCAGTAAACAGCAAGACGAATAACTGGACAAATACTGACAACCTTTAAAAGAAGGGATAGGAATATAATGATTCCTCTGTTAAAAACACTAATCTTACCGAAGTTGGAGTATTGCTCGGTCTTAACATTCTTGTATAAAGAAGATATAAGTCAACTAGAAGGGATTCAGAGAAACTTCACGGCCAAGATCAGTGGATGCAAAGAACTAAGTTACTGTTAAAGGTTACGCGAATTAAATTTATATTCACTGGAAAGAAGAAGAGAGGTACACCACTATTTACACTTAGAAAATAATGGAGGAACTAGTCCCTAATCTTACTTTGAACCCTCTAACCACTCAAATAACAGTGGAAAATAGGAAAGGAAGATATGTGTCGTGTTCTCCACTTAAAGGCTAGAGAGAGGACATCCTCAACCATGAAGTGAAGGAAAATAGTTTTGTTGTGAGAAGACCAAGTCTGTTCAACCAGGAACTAAGGAACACGAATGGTGCAGTGGTGGATATCTTTAAAAGAGAACTAGACGCCTGGCTCAGAACAATTCCAGATGAGCCGGGAGTAGCTGGCTATGTGGAGAGCGCAAGAAACCAGCTCTTTACTTCATCATGATACTCAAGACGAGAGGCAACAAGTCTGAACTCCATGAAAAGAGGATCATCGCACGGAACATCTGAAAGGATGAAAGGTATATATATAATTCAAACCCACAGGGAAAAAGAAAAAAGATTCCAAGGCCTTTCGTGTATTCAGAAGTACACCTCGTCAGGGAATTGCCTGACGAGGTGTACTTCTGAATACACGAAAGGCCTTGAAATAATTTTTCTTTTTCCCTGTGGGTTTGTATCATTCATTCATTCATTTCACATGTTTAATTGTGAAATTCATCATATATATGGTGATTCTTTAATTATGCTAAATTTTAGAAATTAATTAAAAATCGGTGGATTAACTTATTTTCATGAAATTTGGTACAATTTTTGTGGACGGATGGGAATTTTTTTAGTGAGAAAAACATATTTAGTGTGTCTTCCCCTTTGCAAAGTAGTGTGGGTTCTCACATTCAGTCGCTGCTTTTTAGAAATTTCAGCGTTCTGGGAGATTTTTTGAAAACCTTCTTTCTGCATATCTCCACAAAAAGAAATCGCAAAGATTGAAGTCAAGTGACAGAAGAGAACGTTCGTTTTGGACTTTATGCATGAAACTGGCTTGAGAGTCCTGTGTAACAAATACCTCCACCCTCACGACTGTGGTTTTACACAGCCTCCTCTGTCACCTGACCTCAATACTTGTAATTTCTTTTTTTGGACACATTTATAAAGGAGAAGGTCTTCAGTGGAAATTCCTAGACATTAGAAGTTCTAAACTCAGCGACTGAACGTGAAATTCGCTCCAATTCTATGAAAACGGTGAAGGACTTAGTAAAAAATATTATGATTCGTGAATTTGCGGGGCAATTTCGGAAAGGAGAGAACACTTTAAGCATGTTGGGTGCTTGTATGAAAGATAAGGAGTAAAAACCTAAGTAATTTCATTGATTTCTAATTCATTTTTAAAATTTTCCCATAATTAAAGACTCGTACAATATATACATATACAATATATATATATATATCAGTATCACCAAAGGTTCCCCTTATGAAGGTTTCTCCTGCCGGTACGGCGAAAGAAGGACCGCAGTCACAGTGTAATAGGTCCCTTTCTTCGAGGACCATTTATCACCGAAACTTGACACAGGGGTCAGTTGCTTGATAGCGCTCCCACGACGAACAAGTCTCACCTCTTCAAGATTTACTAATCAAAGTTCTTCAGTCTCTGGTTGCCATTCGAAGATGTAGCATCTATTTTTAACAGGGCTTCGCTTCGGCCTACCCTCGTTTCAGCCCACCTGTCATTCCTTTCAACCGTAAAGAACTCTGAAATTCATTCGCGCGTAATCTTACAATTCATGAATAATCTAATTTCACTTTCACTTATATGCAGTACATTTCTCTTTCAATGTAATTAACATTAATTCCAATTATTCAGCCATTGTATCACTGCACATTCAATTGAAGCCATAAAAGAGTGGTTTCTATAACTAGGATTTCTCTCTCTCTCTCTCTCTCTCTCTTATACTATATATATATATATATATATATATATATATATATATATATAATACACACAGGGTGTCCCGTAAGTCTGGAACCATAGGGTAAAATAAGTAATTCATGTTTTTCCGTTTATGCAAGTGCCCATGATGTCTTTGAGTAAGGAAGAACGCATCCAGGTAATTCTGCTCGTAGGAAATCGGAGTCAGAGGGAGGTCGCTGAGGAATTTAACAGATTGCATCCGGACCGCGCGCCGATAACACACAGCTGTGTCGGGAAACTTGTAGCAAAGTTCAGGGAAACGGGATCCATAGGAGATAAACCACGCAGTGGACCTCCGAGGACATCCACCGACGATGACACAGCCGCTACCATCCTCGCTCATTTCACAAACAATCCCCAAAAGTCTCTTCGACGTTTTTATTGCCGTTATCATCATTTTGCCCTATGGTTCCAGACTTACGGGACACCCTGTATATATATATTATATAATTATATATTATAATATATTATATATATATATATATAAAAAATTTTAATTTATTCTGAAAATTCATTCTGACGGTGTTTATTATTAACTGAAAATCTTCCCTCAGATTGTCTTCCATTCCATATTTCACTTCTATAAACTCTGCAGTATCATGACGTCCTGGTGTGAAATTCTCCATGAATTTATACCAAAGTAAATTACTAATAAAACATTTTGCTTTTGAAATTATTTTAAAATTCATCGATAAGAAGTTTAGTCTTAAAAATTTTTAATTTCTTTTAACATTCCCATTAGAAATTTAGATAGATCTTAATATTGCTTCGTTGAAGCCATCGTGGGTAGCACCGTTTCCTTATAAACGAAGGTGAAGACGCTGAGCTCCTGGGTTCGACTCCCGTTGGTGCTGGTAATAATAATCCAAAGTTAGTACAGTGAAACGCATCATTTGATCTTAGCACTGTGCTATTTTCTGGCTCTCTTTACTGATTAGTACGCCTTTATTGAGACTCCTGAGTATCTTATGTATCCTTCGTCAGAAAAAGGAAACTATATGTACGGTAAAAGATGTACGTACTGTACTTTTTTTAACCTTTATTAAATTTTGTTCAATGGGGTACTCTTTGACTGTATCCTTCACAAAATAGTGACAATGATCTAGAATCTAGATGATTAGCTCTCGTAGTAACATCAAGGTTCATGTACCAGAGGGAACCTACTTCTTAACCTGATGCGTTTATCAGGTTTATTAGGTTTATCTGGTGTTTAGCAGGTTCTTGACAGACAATTCATAGAAGTTGTACGTATAGTTTACATTAGCGATATTTATTTGTGTGGAGTATCATTTAAGGCCAAAATCAAAAGAACGAAAAAATCCCTCAAAACATTGTAGAAAGCATAAAAATTAGTAAGAAGAGCCAGAAACTGGCATGGCGCTGAGGCCAGACGAATACGGACCATTATACTAACTCCCGGACTATTTATTATTACCGGCACCAATGGGAGTTGAACTCCCGACTTTAATGTCTCCACTTCGCCTACTGTAAAGGGAAGTTGTGTTACCCACTGATCTACGATCGCTGTCCGTAGAAAATGTATAAACGCTCTCGTGTTTTAAATACTGTAACCTTCCTAACTACTACTGCCTTGTGGGAATTAAAGTTGAGCTTTTGTGACTCGTTGAATCTATATTATATAACGAACCTCGTAGATCTGATTTAATTGACTTGTTTTCATTAGTTCACGAAGCTGATACTTACATTGCTAGTTAATTAATAATTAATAATAATGATACTGTGCAAAGACTTTCCGAATGGTTGCAAAAAAAAAAAGATTTAATTTTACAAAAATATTTACATTATAATGTTTAAAAGTCTTTGTACTGTACACCTTGAAACATTCCTGTAAACTAATAGTAAGCTTTATATTTATATATTTATATATATATATATAAATAATATATATATATATATATATATATATATATATACAGGGTGTCCCGTAAGTCTGGACCCATAAGGAAAATAATAAAATTACAAATAGTCAAAAAAATTTATTACATAATCTGTTCAAAGTGTCCGCCGTTGTGTCGCACACATAGCTGAAGACGCAATCTCCACTGCGACAGCACTTTCTGAATCACAGTCGCAGAAATTTCTTGACACGCCTCCACAATGCGTGCTTTAAGGTGGAAAATGTTCTGAAGTTTGACCTCGTACACTTTGGCTTTCAAGTGGCCCCACAAATAAAAATCATAATAAAAAATAATAAAAAAATAATAATAATAAATAATAATAATAATAATAAAAAAATATATTATAAATCCCTATGGGTCCAGACTTACGGGACACCCTGTATATATATATATATATATATAATATATATGTGACTCCGTATAAATAGCCCGAGCTTCTTTTTAAACATATTAAAAACCCGCAAGTTAAAAACTAGCGTATGCACAAATTTTCAAGCATGTTAAATCAATGTTACACCTTTGACAATTCATCAATGAACATTACAAACACGCATTAATATAAACAAAACTGAAAATAAAACTGAAAATTGAAAATATATTTATATATTTGAAAGAATTAGTCTAAATATAAGCCTAAGTCATCTAAAAAGATTTCCTTTACGAGTAAATTAGATTTTTCTCGTATAGAAAAATCTTTCCAACTCTATACAGCCTTGGCGCACACCCTGTAACCCCACTTTTCTGGACCCCACTTTAGACCTCCGTCTAGGTCCCCCCTCTCTTCCTCTCCAGTTTGCAGGGGGATTGAGAGGTAAACGGGGATTACAAACTAAGGTAAATTGAGTCTGAAAAAGATTTAGGGATGGGGAGGTCCGTTTCCCGGCACTCTCTCTCTCTCTCTCTCTCTCTCTCTCTCTCTCTCTCTCTCTCTCACACACACACACACACACACACACACACACACACCTAGTGTTTACTTCGCACCTGAGGAAGGATTTGATAATGGTGAGCCTGTGTCCTGGTTCGCAGATTTCAGGCTCGAATTAAAGTGTGTTTGTCTTGCGCTCAATGATAATAGGCTTTAAATCCTTTTATAATAAGCTCTCTCTCTACACCTTCCAATCAATGGCTTGATCAAATATGTGTGTGTAGGAAATAATATTAGCTTTAATAATTTAATCCTCGCAGAAAGTGTGTGTGTGTGTATATATATATATATATAATATTAAAATTAAAAAGTTTGAAGGTGATTCGTAATACAAACTTTTATTCAAGTGAAAATAGAGAATGAATTTAAATATATTTAAGGTTTCTCTCAGTATTTAATAAACTGAATTTTACTGATAATCTTTTTAGTTTTTATTCCTCATTTAACGAAAATATGGTAGTGAATATGACTTAATTCGATAGGGTTTTTCTGCCGATTAAAAAAAGGGCAGAATAATTCATTTCCTCTAATTTACAGGGTTATTCGTAAATTCACTCGCCTCGTATAATTAGTCGTTAATGGCTCAATTTTAGTGTATTTCTATACTCCTTTTTTTGATAAGACGTAAAAAAAAGTATGTTCAAATTAAAGTAAGGTGATTATTCTGCCTTCCTGTTATGGTGGAAAAAGCTCCATCATACTAAACCACATCAACTCTCATAGTATAGTTTAAAGACGCTTTTCTAACTTCTGAAATAATTTAAAGCCAAAAAGAAATTTTCACTGCAACTAAATCTATATTTGTGTTCTGTGCTCGTTATCTCGTCGGAATATAAAACCTAATTTTGTTAATATAATCGTAAAGAATATATGAAGAAATAAATTTGAATTCGATTAATATACCAGTTTTATTTAAATTAATTATTATACATCATTTTACTGAGTTTCTTACGCTGTAATATTCTCAACATTTTTACGCTTTAAAGAGTCAGTGGCGCGTATCACATTCGTCGTACAATTATAAGTAGAAAAATATTAAGTTTTTATGTATATTTGAATAGAGTAAACACGGCAAACAAAGGGCGTTTATAAATCGTCCATACACATTCACAGAACGTTTGTGAAAGGCCATGCTTGAAAAAAGTAAGTTTACTAAACATTCATTAAAATTCATAAAATGCCCATGGACGTTCTAAAACGTTTGCAAAACGGCATTCTGTGAAAAGTTTGTGCGTCAAATAATTATAAAACATCTTTTAGTATATATATACACACACACAGTGTGTATATATGGAATTGAACTCAGAATGGTTCCCTGAGGTTTTTTCATGATACACACTGACCGTGCATGGAATAAGCAACTCTGGGAAAACTTGGTCCTCTCTGCTTCGCAGATAGCTGGTGAGGGAAGCTATATTTTTGGGGCCTCTCTGCGAGTGACCCGTTGCCCACGTTGGGCTATCATCATGAAAAAGAAAAACTATGGTATTTGTCATTTACCATTACTTATTCGGACTATAGTGGATTTAATTCTCCCAGAAGAGTTCCTTGTTCCATGCACGGTCCGTGTGTATCATATATATATAATTATATATACATATAAGTATATACGCGAAAACTGAAGTAAAACGTGCAGTGCAGAGGAGAGTTCGTCCTTGTGTCGCAAGGCAACGTCCTAACATGTCTCTTCCCATTACACCATCCGAAAAACCAAATATTACAATCTACTGAAAGGTTACTTGTGCATTTTTTAATGAAAGCGTAAGCTAAATGAGTTTCGCTGAAAACCTACAATTGAAAAGAAATTTCTTGGTTTCCCTTATGCTCGATACGTTGTTTTGCGACGTAAGGATGAACCCTTCTCTGTGCTACACGTTTTACTTCAGTCTTCGTATAAAATCAATGTACGGTTATTGTAGTTTTCTGTTATATATATATATATGTGTGTGTGTGTGTGTGTGTGTGTGCCTCGGTAATGTAATGGTTAGCATCGCTGACTAGCAGCCTAGTTGGTAGCCAAGTGGTTAAGACGCTGGGCTACTGATCGAGAGATCGTCAGATCGAGTCTGGGCGAGGACTTTCTAACCACTTTCTTACCACCCGTGGTTGGTCGTGGATCGGATTCCATGTTAAGCTGACGATCTAAGGTGGGGCAACAAGCTTGACTTTCGCCAGAATGAACAATTTGGACGTAAGCAAAACCGAAGTTATATATATATATACACACGTTTCTTCACTCAACAAAATCAAGTAATATAGCTACGCGAAACACGTCAGAAAAGTAATATATATATATATAAAATAATCTTTTCGTAATTTTCTTTTCTCTAAATTCTTTTTTCTTTTTTCTTTTTCTTTTTTTTTTAGCTCTCTTTTATTTTATTAGGTATTTAATTTCCCTTTTAGCTTCCCAAGCTTAATCTCAGAAAAAAGAATCCAAGTTGTCAGCATTTCTTTGAATGTAGCAGTAATCATTTTAAGCTGCAAATTACATCCAGTTTTATCAAAGTCTTCTTCATATGATCTGAATTAATAAATGAGTATGGAAAAGATTTATATATATATATATATATATATATATATATATATATATATATATATATATATAATATATATATATTTATTTATTGTCTTGCTTCGGTATTATTTTCGTTTTATATTGTAATTTGTTGTACATTGAATTCTTATTGAGTTTTGTGTAGTACATTACTCGAACGCTGATGTCCACACGTTCTTTTAAATATATTAATTGATGGGCAGTTGCTTCGAAAAGTTCTGTCTTGAAACTCCATTTTTCTTATCGATATTTATCACTTAGAAACGGTATTATGACGAAACTTTTTGAATCGACTGTACACAGGGAAAATTATTTTGCTACAAGAACCAAAATAGATTTTTAACTGAATTACTCATTCCGTCACATTATAACGCCACGAATTATACTTATTTTTCTGTTAATACCACACTTTAATGGTTAGTACCAACATAGAGGTACGCCGTAGATAAATGTCGTAACGCCGCTTCCGTTGATCAGCGAAGTTGAGCTACATTGAATCTGGAGAATTGTTGGATTCCAGACCGTCCTCCGCATCCAGATAATGTAATGATCCGTAGTTCGGACCCCACGTAAAGCTGTAGGTCCCCTCCGTTATATGACTTTAAACAACTCCATATAACAGTATGCAAACATGGTTGAATTAACCATTCGAAAAGTTTGTCAACTAGTTGACCGTGCGGATGACGTAACAAAGTAATTTTGGGTATTCTTACTGCAAAAGAAGAAATTATTTTTGTTCGTTTGTTCGTTTTTGGTGTTTATGGATTCGGAAAAATGGTGTTCGTGTAAATAAAACGTATTTAAAAAACTTTCAACGTTTTTTTAAGGTTATTTCGTTATATAATAATGTTCATAACTTCTTCAGGGAACATACTTGGTAAGTGTTCTCTTTATAGATATATATATATATATATATAATATATATATATATATATATATACACCCACACTGTAGGGTGGCGCAAAAGTCGCGCATCATAGTAATTTTCAGTGTTGATTATAATATAGATTCTTTTTCTTTTAGGTAGGGATGGCTGCGAAATGGACAATAGATGAGAGGGTGAGCTTGTTTTAATGAATGAATACCAGGTACAACAAATCGATGAATCGGTACAAAATTTAAATTATGTATCGATTCATCGATTTGTTGTACCTGTATTCCATACATTAAAACCAAGCTCACCCTCTCATCTATTGTTAATTTCGTAGCCATCCCCGACCTAAAAGAAAAAAAATATATATATTATAGTCAACACTGAAAATTCCTATAAAGCGCGACTTTTGCGCCACCCTGTGTATATAAATATATTCGCCTAGAAATAGAAATTTCAACAAAACATGAAAAATTACTTATCAGTGATGACAGTTTTGTTTTTGAAGTTTTATTACGATCCCCAAAAAGAGTAAAATATTCAAAGAAAAACAGAATTTCACCCAATTAGCGTTTTTTCATGCTTTTTAGAAATTTTATGAATGTTTTTTTTTTTTTTAATTTTTTGTTGCATTGTAACTGCTTTAGACTATTTTTTTTTAATTTCTGAAATTGCAGAAGCATTATATCAGTTACCCAAAAAAAGAAGCGCAAAATTTCAACTGAAGAGAATAATAAGATTTTTTTTTCCATGGGGCGGAGGAGGGAATAGGAAACACCCTTTAGAACATCTATTAAGTAGCGCTTAAATAAAATGGAATAGTTGAAAAGTGGGAAAGTAGAAGATGTAGTGAAAGTCGGACCCGTGTCGCGGGGTTTCAGAGTGAGCGTTCCCGTCCCCCAACATACAGTAGCTCCTAGCTTGCCATTGTATTGCATTTTCTCCTTTCATCTTTGCAGCATGACAGAAAGTAAGAACGAAATTATTATTAATTAAAGGGATTTAAACAAAATTAAGTGTAATATATTTACGACGGTGCTACTAAAAACAACCAACTGCTTTTCTCAATGCATTCACAAACTAATCAGCTTCGGCCTTGCAGTTCTTCATATAAAGGAATCAGTAAGCTTATTAACTTCAAGATTATATTCATAGTAGTAATAATTTGCGAGAATTAAATCAGTTATCAAAGAGATTAAATTTTATCATGTTAATTAAGATGACATTTTTATCAGATAGCGCTATTAACAATTATAATAGCGTTTGTAAGATAACTAAAGGATATATATATATATAATATATATATATATATATATATATATATAATATATATAAATTTTGGAAATCCTTTAGTTATTTTTTTTACCTTTTGATATTATAATGCCTTTTAATAATTATATTAAAACAATAATTTATTTTAAATAATTTATAACACGCTATAAAATTCGAATTCGAAGCCAAAACTATAACTGAAAATTAAATACTGTTCTTTTTTTTTCTAAAAATCATTGACAACTTCCAGCTACGTTTGTTGACTCAATACCGAAGCGTCTCCGTGTTTCCAAAAACATGTTTTCAGGTACTGGATCATAACTTAAATCCTTGAAGATTTTCGTTTGCATATGTCTTGAGAAAGACCAAAATATTATATATATATAATATATATATATATATATATATATGGGGGGATACAGATGTGTATGTATGTGTAGGGTTGTGGCGATTACACCGCCCGGCGAAAGGTACAGCTCGCTCCGCTTCGCCTTTGATACAGGGGGAAAAAATGGGCCAGGGACTCATTCTTCCTTTTTTCTCCCCACGAAGGGCAACAATGGCCTTGGACGTGGGCGCTGCGCCTGCTCGGTCTCCCACGTACCTACGGGCAGGCACTTATGGGTGTGTGGAGTTTAAAGAGTATGAATGATGAGCAGAAGTGATGCAGGTGTTTAAGAGTGAAAGGTTGGATATTCTCGGGGTGTATGAAGCAAAGATGAAAATTCTTGACAAATTCTAGAAGCGCTACCACGCACGGCGTATGAAGAGGTCCGCTGGCCCACCAAGATGGGTGTGTGAACGGATGTGCGCGCTCTAATCTCTACATTTCCTCCTCTTCACTACATTCTGTCTTTCACATCCGAGTTACTTCTGCTTTCTCACCCCAGTCCATTGGGAAATGAGATTTTGTTAATGTGTGTATGTATATGTATATGATGGTATTTCAAAATATGTTGTTGTTTAAAACTAAATTATGCATGTATTTTACATGCTTATATGAAAAACATGTCGTGTGACGTTTCAAACTTGATGAAATGTTGAACAAAAATTTAAGAAATTATGTTTAACTTTTATAGAATTTGAAAGAATAATTGACTGAAATTTAATTGAAAAGAAACCTTCTTATCTCGAAAAGAAAATAGAATAAAAATCGTGTACAACGGAGCGTTATATATCGTAAGTAAACACCAAAAAGCGTGTATAACTATATGCATAATACAGTCGTTCATCGCATCGAATATGAATTCTGTACCAGCAAAACCTGTCAGAGAGTCTAGCCTAATAAAGCATATACTTATTTCGAAGGCAGAGCGTATATACAGTAGCGAAGGTTTTGAGGCTTTTGTAAATCCAGGCACGTTTTCACTAACTCAAGTTTAATGTATTCATGACGGACGTCCGTCCGTTCGGCAAAATGAGCAACGAGACTATTCGGAGGAAGGAGGAACTGGAAACTTAGGCGGAGAGAAGAAAGAGGAATTTTTCTCTCGGAAGAAAATGCTCGATGAAGGAAAAAAAATCCCAGCGACCGCTTGGGCCTGCCTCATTTTACATTTTAGGACATAATTTCATGGCGAGAATTTTGATCTTGCCAACGACAGCTTTTGTTGTAGTTTATATATATATATTTTTTTTTTAGTTTTTTTTTTCTTGGAGAGGGAGAGAAAGGGGGGGATGCTCATTTTTTAATACCTTCAGTTATTATTTTTTATTACGTACATATATATATATATATATATATATATATATATATATGCAGAAAAATCACAGAATAACACGTGATCTTATTAATAAGCAAACAACCACAGGGAAAAGAAAAAAGAAACACGAAATCCGAGCGCTTTCGTGATATATTCACATCTTCAGGAAAAGAAGAAATAGCCAGAATTTACCAAATAAATGAATTAAATACACAAGCGAAAAATTCCCAATCGGCACTCAATTTAAAAACAATAAAACATTCTAAAGATTTTTTCCAATAGTAACTTAATCTAAAGGCTACTAAATTATTGAATATATTAGACTTATATAATGAATTAGACAATTAACATGTACAGAAAGCAAAAATTATTATAACGGTTATTAGAAATAGTATTTAATTAGAGCAGGCAGTTAAGTGGCAAGAATTTAAGGAAACAAAAGACTTGGTGCCATCGTCGTACGGAATATTCCAAGTATCTACAAGCAATCTGAAATTTTTTTTCCCCAATAGATAACCTGTTCAAAAGTCTATAAACTATCAAGTACATAAAGATTATATGAAAGAGAATACAATTAAATGTACACAAAAGAGAATGTTAACAATTCTTAAAATATTATTTATTTAACTAAGCCAAACAGTTAAGGGGCAAGAATGCGGTAAAAAATAATAGGCCTTACACCAACTTCCTAACAATTTACGAGTCTAATTTGTAAAGCCCAGGGCTAATATTAAGAACCAAATCCGCATTATTCTTGATCACACTCGATTCAAGTATATTTCTACTAACAATAGATTTACTAAAACTTAATTTGGAGGCATTTTTCCAGTCAATGGGATGATTAGTATTTCTTACGTGAATGAAAATGGCGTAGATTCCTGGCCGGTTCTTATACTGTATTTATGCTGCTTAATACGTAATTCAAGCGTCTTACAGTTTGACCAATGTAAAATTTATTACATATTGTGCATGGAATTTTATATACACAACCCTGTTCACTTAAAGGGAGTTTTTAATCAATGAATTCTTAATAACATCTAAATTTCTGAACGCAATATTTACGTTAAAGATCCTCAGCAGTTTTCGGCAGATCAAGAAAATTTTCTCTGAATGGTAAAGCTAAACATTTTTTTTTTGTTATAAGGAATCTTGTCCTTTACCTCGTAGAAAGTTTTCTTTGTCATTTTTAAGGATTTATCTATGCAGTTCTTTGGACATTTTAAATCAAACGCAATTTTATATATTTTACTAATTTCATCATCAATGAACTCTGGGCTACAAGTTCGTAAGCATCTTAGGAACAAAGTAGAAAGAAGGGTTCGTTTTACGTCAATGTGGTGAGCCGAATAATAATGTATATAGGGACAATTATAGTGGGTTTTCTGTAAATATTTACTCAAACTTTTTTCCAGACCTATATATTAAAACATCTAAAAAAAAGGGATTGATGATCTTTTTCTATTACAACTGTAAAGTTGATAGAGGGAGTTAAATTATTAAGCTTGGGTAAGAATTCATTGAAATTTAAAGTTTCTGACCAAAGACAGAATATCATCTACATATCTAAACCAAGGAACGTAATTTGGCAGAATCTTCCGTAATAATTTACTTTCAAAAACTCCATATATAAGTTGCTTAAAATGGGGGAGAGGATTTCCCATAGCCATACTTTATATATATATATATATATATATATATATATATATATATATATATATATATATATACACAAACTCAGAATGGTTCCCTGAGAACATTATATGTTAAACACAGACCGTGCATGGCACAAGGAACTCTTCTGGGAAAATTAAAATCCACTATAGTCCGAATAAGTAATGGTAAATGACAAATACCATAGTTTTTTTCCCTTTTTTCATGATTTTAGCCCGACGTGGGCAACGGGTCTCTCGCAAAGAGATCCCATAAATATAGCTTCCCTCACCAGCTATCTGCAAAGCAGACAGATCCAGCTTTGGGACGTGGATCTAGGGTTTAAAGCAAACCTAGATCCCTACACTCAGAACCTCTATATAAGTAAAAGACTCGTTGCATTCACGTCGTGTTGAAAAATCAAAGAAAAAGGGGTAACTATTGTATTTTTAGCCAAAAAACCAAAACTTAACCTCAACCGGGACATTGAGCGTCCACTTTTCAAGGCACGAAACACGTCCGTTTAGTATACACAAACTCAGAATGGTTCCCTGAGAACATTATATGTTAAACACAGACCGTGCATGGCACAAGGAACTCTTCTGGGAAAATTAAATCCACTATAGTCCGAATAAGTAATGGTAATGACAAATACCATAGTTTTTTTCCCTTTTTCATGATTTTTAGCCGACGTGGGCAACGGGTCTCTCGCAAAGAGATCCCATAAATTAGCTTCCCTCACCAGCTATCTGCAAAGCAGACAGGATCCAGCTTTGGGACGTGGATCTAGGGTTTAAAGCAAACCTAGATCCCTACACTCAGAACCTCTATATAAGTAAAAGACTCGTTGCATTCACGTCGTTTGAATAAATCAAAGAAAAAGGGGGACGCTCATGTCCCGGTTGAGGTTTAAGTTTTGGTTTTTTTGGCTAAAATACAATAGTTACCCCTTTTTCTTTGATTTATTCAACACGACGTGAATGCAACGAGTCTTTTACTTATATAGAGGTTCTGAGTGTAGGGATCTAGGTTTGCTTTAAACCTAGATCCACGTCCCAAAGCTGGATCCTGTCTGCTTTGCAGATAGCTGGTGAGGGAAGCTATATTTATGGGATCTCTTTGCGAGAGACCCGTTGCCCACGTCGGGCTAAAATCATGAAAAAGGGAAAAAAACTATGGTATTTGTCATTTACCATTACTTATTCGGACTATAGTGGATTTAATTTTCCCAGAAGAGTTCCTTGTGCCATGCACGGTCTGTGTTTAACAATATATATATATATATATATATATATATATATATATATATGTTATAAATTTAAGATGTACTATACCTTTCGTATGAACTGAATTATTAATTTAAGCGTAAAAATAAAATTATTAAGAAAAAAACCCATTCCAGGATTGAAATATAAATATTAATATTCAGATTATGTCTGGGAACTAATTTCTAACCACTTTAAGATTCAAACACTTATTTTTCTCTCTTTCTCTCCTGCTTCGTTGTGACAGCTTTTTTTTTTTTTTTTTTTTCTTTTTAATAAAACTATAACGCTGATATTTTTTGTTTAATTAAAAAAAAGGAGGTGGTGGGGGAGCGGATAGAAAATATAACGCCAACTAAGAAATGTTAATAATCTGCAATTCTAAACCTTGTTACAATATTTAAATTGTTCATACGCAGTCATTTAATTAATTAGCAAACTAAAATTTCTAAGAATTTAAAAACCATTATTTAATTAAAACTCGGAGGTTTTTTTTTTTTTTTTTTTTTTTTTTTTTTTTTGGCTTCAACGAAAATATAATTTTACCTTTACCTCTTCATCTTCAAAGCTCGTAATTAAACTTAATTTAAAGATGTATTATCTTTTGAATCAAAAGTGAATTTTTTTTTTTTTTTTTACGGCATATTTCCGTAACCGATGAATTTGTTCATGTAACCGAAGTACACTCAAAATAACACTTTCTAAATTTAGAACTCGTAACTTCTTTGTTGAGGGTATATTCTAGATGTTTTTCCTTCTTTAGGGTATCAAAAGTTCTTTTTTAAGTGATTTCAGACAATATTTCTATCTATAGAAAGTTGAGAGAAGTCTTCGGTTTCTGCGTAAGGAAGGTACGCGGAGGAGGAAAACGATTGGTTGCGCGCCAAACATCGAGACCGTGGGGTAGATATTTAGTTAATTAATATATTTTGTTGTTGTAACTAAGTATTTTTGTCCGCGTGTAAAGTTAAAATTAAGTTAAAGTTCCGGAAAAGGTTCGTCTAGAAATCTAAAGTTTCTAAAAAGCATAAAAAAACTTAGTAATTCTTAAAATTCTGTTTTCGCTGAATATTTTTATAGTTTTTGGTGCCAGAAATAAAAATTCAAAAACAAAACGCAATCATTAGTAATTTCCTATGCTTTTTAGGAATTTAATATTTCTAGCTGGACTTTTTCCCGAAACTGTACATATTTTTTTTATATACCATTTTCATGTTAATTGCAGCGACAGCTACTTTGTGGTTTACTGTCCTTCACTGTTATTTAAAATTCGTTACTTTTAAATGTTTATTAGTAGAATTTTAGTTATTATTATTATTATTATTATTATTATTATTACTAGTACAGTTCCCGTCACTTCGCTGACGGTTAGACAGGCTAAACTACAAAAAAGAACCCAGCCGTGAAAATTTTGAGCTTCACATTGTGTCAACATTTCTGAATCTGGTATCTCCCAAAACCTCCTCACCCCCATTCATACAACTTGGGGGCTAACCCCGTCACCCATTACCCCACCCCTCCCCATTACCACACCCATCCCCATTACCCCCACCCCAACCCTTCCCCAAGCCCCAACCCTTCCCCCCACCCCCCACCCTTCCCCCACCCACACCCTTCCACCCACCCACACCCTCCGCCCACCCAACCCTTCCCCCATTGCTAAACTACAGAAAAGAACACAGTCATGAAAATCTTGAGCTTCACATTGCCGCCCGTAATACAATTTCTGAATTTTTTTTACAATTTCTGAATTTTTTTCTCACAATTTTTTCTCACAATTTCTGAAAGTGTGACGGACAGACAGACAGACGGACAGCTCTCTTATTATAATATACTAGTACAGTTCCCGCCGCTTCGCTGACGGTTAGACAGGCTAAACTACAAAAAAAGAACCCAGCCGTGAAAATTTTGAGCTTCAAAATGTGTCAACATTTCTGAATCTGGTATCTCCCAAAACCTCCTCACCCTCATTCATACAACTTGGGGGCTAACCCCCTCCCCCATTACCCCCACTCCTCCCCATTACCACACCCATCCCCCATTACCCCCACCCTTCCGCCCACCCCAACCCTTCCCCCACTCCCACCCTTCCCCCCACTCCCACCCTTCCCCCCACCCTCACCCTTCCCCCATTGCTAAACTACAGAAAAGAACACAGTCATGAAAATCTTGAGCTTCACATTGCCGCCCGTAATACAATTTCTGAATTTTTTTTACAATTTCTGAATTTTTTTCTCACAATTTTTTCTCACAATTTCTGAAAGTGTGACGGACAGACGGACAGCTCTCTTATTATAATATACTAGTACAGTTCCCGCCGCTTCGCTGACGGTTAGACAGGCTAAACTACAAAAAAAGAACCCAGCCGTGAAAATTTTGAGCTTCACATTGTGTCAACATTTCTGAATGTGGTATCTCCCAAAACCTCCTCACCCCCATTCATACAACTTGGGGGCTAACCCCCTCCCCCATTACCTCCACCCCTCCCCATTACCCCACCCATCCCACATTACCCCCACCCCCACCCTTCCCCCATTGCTAAACTACAGAAAAGAACACAGTCATGAAAATCTTGAGCTTCACATTCCCGCCCGTAATACAATTTCTGAATTTTTTTTACAATTTCTGAATTTTTTTCTCACAATTTTTTCTCACAATTTCTGAAAGTGTGACGGACAGACGGACAGCTCTCTTATTATAATATAGATAGATATATAGATTATAACTACA
Source organism: Bathynomus jamesi (assembly GCA_023014485.1). Lineage (NCBI taxonomy): Eukaryota > Metazoa > Arthropoda > Malacostraca > Isopoda > Cirolanidae > Bathynomus > Bathynomus jamesi. The sequence continues at coordinate 316,961 of JAJOZX010004948.1, read as the reverse complement.
AAGTTACCTTTCGACTGCCCATATACGTATATATGTACAGTCGAATAAAAATTATTTTCCTGAAAGGCCATGTTTATTGCCGATTAATATGGAGTTTTTGTGACAAGATTTTTTTTAATCGACTGTACATAACCATATATATATATATATATATATATATATATATATATATATATATATATATATATCATCGTTATAAACTTGAAAAACATGGTGTGAATTTTAAAATGTTCTATAATAGACTATATACGAATTTAATTGAAAATATATAACTCAATTATTTTTTTTACTGTACTTTGAAATTTAGATTTCAAATTTCGAAATTTTTATTCCTTTCTGATGCATATTAACAAATATATATATATATATATATATATATATATATATATATATATATATATATATATATGCACTAGAATCACAAAATAACACGTGACCTTATTAATAAGCAAACAACCACAAGGAAAAGGAAACACAAAGTCCGAGCGCTTTCGTGATATATTCACATTATTCACATTTCTGTTCCTCCTTGATAATGTGAATATATCACGAAAGCGCTCGGACTTTGTGTTTCCTTTTCCTTGTGGTTGTTTGCTTATATATATATATATATTTGTTAATATGCATCAGAAAGGAATAAAAATTTCGAAATTTGAAATCTAAATTTCAAAGTACAGTAATCGATGTGTTGTGTTTTTAATGAAGCAATTTCGCGAGAGATTTATACAATATGTAATTCCCAAATGAATGAAAAATTAAGAATCCTGCAAACGTAAGTAATGAATTGTTCTTTGAATGGCCTCTGAGAAACCAATAAAGGACAGAAACAATATGCAGGGTGTTTCAAAAGTCCGAAATCGTAGGAAGTATTTCATATATATAATATATATATATATATATATATATATATATATATATATATATATATATATATATATATATGCTAGTTCTTATGATTTCCGACTTTTGAAACACCCTGTAGGCTATATTTTATATCGCAAAAGCCTCTTGTACAGATGGATTGTTCACCATGTAGTTGCTTTTCACTCTGCTGTTGTACCCTCCTCTTCTTTGATCTAACATTCCAGCAAGAAGCGTCTTTCAAACGTGTCGCCGCGGCTCTGATTTCACAGTAAACTCTTCCGGAATGCACACCAAAGAGCGCTTCTGGAATTCTGACCAGGATAGATTGTCTTTGCCGGGCAGACAAGAAATCCCTTAGAACGGAGGAACGAACGTGGAACTGGAACGGAGATATTGAAGAAGGCATCTTTCCGAACAAAGACATCGGTAGTGAAGTTAAGAAGACTCGTGCAGAGACGTCAGGATAAATGTCAGGTCAGATGACTTACTAGAAATAAGACCTTTTCGCTTTATGCAATTCCGAGACTTTAAGTGAAGGGAAAAACTTTGACGAAATACTTTGATGGAATGTGACATTTGTGAAATTTGGGTAGAAAATTAAAATAGTAGATATTTTAATTATCATATTAACATAGATTCTATTTGCTTCATGATAATTTCAGTTTGATAAAAAAAAATCCAGTTATGAAATGCGAGTTAAATTAACCTTCTATAGACGACTAATAAGATTGCTAGTTTCAAACACATTCATAATATGCACCTACAGAAACTTCTTGTAACCATTGGACAGGATATGAACATTTTTGTAAACGCTATTACATAAGTTTTATGACTACAGCGTTATTTCACCAAAACTTTTTAAACACTAATAAAATATGGTAATATAATGTTTTCCTACGTTTTATGACACCAGTTCAGCGGGTATCACAGTTCCCCTACAAGCGAAATGAAGATTCTGAGGCAGGGGGTTTTACCCCCGATGACACTAGTAATAATGATAATAATAATTCAGGAGTTATTGCAGTGGGCCTCGTCCGTCTGACCCGAGCGCTGTGCCAGGTTTTGACCCTCGTCAATGATTGTTATCACGTATTATGACTTAATATTTTTCTTAAAACCTCTTCCATACGCTTTCAACGAAAAGGTTTTTTTTTTATCATAGAACGATTAAAATTGATACGAATTCGTATTAATGAAGTTATTAATAATGTTTATGTGATGAAATTTACAAAAACAACAAAGTTTCTCGTATCTGTTACTTAAACAACAATAACGACAGCTTTCTGAAAGTCTATAAAAAAATGTTTAAAAGGTTTTCCGAGACTTAAAAGTTTCAAAACAGTTTTGGAATCGCGAGATTGAAACTTTTCCTCCTTAAGAGCTTCAATCAAACCATAAAACTAAATAAACTTAGATTTATTTTTAATAAAAGACACAGACCAACGGGATTTTGTGACGTCACAATGTAGTAGGACGTGAATGTTGCAATGTTATTAAAAACTAATTTGATAGTTTGCGAACTCTATGAGAATAAGCGGGTTAACGTCATTAGATTGTTATTAAGTTAGGTTAACATAGGTTAGTATAGGTTAAGCGAAGCCTACTTAGGCTTGGTTAGGTTTTTATAGTCGATAGAATTTACCGTCGAGTCGACCAGAATAGAGAATAAGGAATACGTAAGAGCAGTTAATTAAAAAATAATTATGTGAAATGATGTTAATAGTATTAATGTTAATAGTTAATAATATGGCTGTTAATAGTTATCATAATGAATAGGATTAGCATCACGTATTGGGAACGTAATATTATTAAAGTATTAAGTGCTGTCGTTTATGTACGATAATAACGTATTTATAAATTACCATGTTTGGGGACTGTAACAGTGAGTTTATGAATACCAAGTAGGTTAATCTCTTTTAGACCACTGGGTCGAATATGTACCGTTTCCCATACACGCACTCATAACTTAACCCTACAAAAACTTCGGTCGTTAAGAGGTTAACATGATTACTTCCTACTTAATGGAACTCCCATTTACATTCGCGGTCCGCAAGTAAAACTGCTCAAAGTGGGAAAACCACATTTGAGAAAAGAGTTTCTTGATTTGAGAAAGAGTGTCATTCCCCTTGGCATTCGCGGTAAAGGCGCCAAATGATAATGGCTAATATTTACTAATAAAGCTTAACTGAACGTAGCTTAACTGAACGTAGCTTAACTCAACGTAGCTTAACTGAACGTAGAGCAAAGTGGGAAAGCCGTGAATGAGAATGAGAATGGCATGAAATGGGAAAAGATCGATTTGAGAACTACCTTCTTTGAGATTTTCACCCCCAGATTTCTCACTCTTTCTCGGGCGCGGAATGAAATGGGAATCGCATTGAAGGGGAATGATAATGGTTAACTTTATACTCGAGTATATTAAATGAAACAATTCGTATTACATAAAAATCTAAAAAAGAGAAAATAATAAAACACTGAATGTTTCGTTAAAATAAAAGAAAAAAAAAAAAGGTTCGCTCTTATTGCATCGGAATTAGCTTGAAAACTTACTGAAGTTAAAATAAAAGTTGAATTTTGGAAAACATTCGAAGCCACTGCATTCATAAGCGACAAAGCTCCCACTTTCAGACACAGAACTAATACAAGGAATACATCGGCATCTAAATGCTTCTTCTCCAGGTCTTGAAAATTTGACGAGAAAGGATTTATTTAAAATTAATATTCAATAAAACTATAATATTTTTAAAGTTCTTGCAACCATAAGCATCCGTATAGGTTAAAAAGGCTGAAGTAGGAAAAAATTTGGGCTTCGATTCTTAAAATTTAAGTTGTACGATTTTCGTTGGAAAATAACCACGAAGGAAAAAGGAAACACGAAATAGTGCTCAAGCGCTTTCGTCTAATGACATCCTCAGAAACATTGAAATTAATAACAAGTTCGGAACTATATATAGGTCACAAAAAAGAAGAAAATAAAAGATAATGTGATTGGGGCACAAAAAAAATTGTAGGAGGAGCATACATATGTATATGGAAAAGCTACCAGAGTTTTAGCACCTTGCCCTTCTTGTCTAAATCCGTTCTGAATGAATTCAAAAAACAGGATCAAGCGAAAAAGGCCCTGGCTAGTGTTGAAATTGTTTGCAAGTTGAATAATGGACGACTCAAGAATATTTCTATTAACAATGGTGCTTGAATGAAACAAAACTGAAACATTACTCCAATCAATACAATGGGATTGGAGAGGAGCACAAATGAACCTTACGATAGGAAATCGCACCTTAAAACAAGCTGAGCAGTTTAAATATCTGGGAAGTTTATTAACCAACAGTGGAGATTGCAATAAGGAAGTAAGATCTAGAATTGGTATGGGTAAGGTATCTTTTGAGAGACAGAAAAGACTACTTACAGGTAAACTCAACTTGAAGCTGAAGAAAAGGTTAGTAAAAAGCTTGATATGGAGTGTAGTACTGTATGGAGCAGAAACATAGACACTGAAAACAACTGAAAAGAAACTCTGGAAAGTTTTGAAATGTGGATTGGGAGAAGAATGCTAAAGATAAGCTGGAGGAAACACCAAAGTAATGAGGAAGTACTGCAACAGGTGAGGGAGGAAAGAAGACTCATTAAGGTGATAAGGGAAAGACAGAAGAAATGGATCGGACATGTGTTGAGAGGAGAAAGATTCTTGAAGGAGGTGATAGAGGGTAGATATGAAGGTAGAAGCCTGAGGGGAAGGAAAAGGAAAGCAATGCTGGATGAATTGAAGGCAGGCAGGAGTTACCATGAGATGAAAAGGATAGCTCAGGATAGAACACTTTGGCGGGACACATGAGTTGGACCTGCCTGATAGGCAGAACACGATGGATGGATGGACAATGGGATAACGCTGGCAAATGGACAAAATGCGTACTGGACGACTGTCCCGTTCTAACGGAATATTGATGCTGTTTCACACGCGTGTTCAAATTCTCTTCCGTCTGTCCAATGTAAGAGGAACCACATTGTTTACAACTAATTCAATAGTGGCTTGAAACATATTCTCAAAAATCATAAGGACTTAATTCCGCTTTTCACGTTCACTTCGCTTTCTCTTCCCTACCTTTACGGTCTTATTAAAACCCACAAACTTGGCAACCCTATGCGCCCTATTATTAGCGCTGTAGTTCTATTACCTATAAACTCTCCAGATGGCTTGTTAAAGTTCTGTCCCACATTCTCGGAACTACCTGATTCACATGTAAAAAAATTCCATGGACCTAACTGAATAACATACGCACTGAAACCAACGATAGATTGATCAGTTTCGACGTTTGTTCATTGTTCACAAAATTGCCAATTGACGATATGCTTGACTTTCTCTCACGAGAATTACATAAGTATGACTTACCACTACCTGCCCACATTGTTTTGGAACGTATTAAACTTTGCATCAAAGACTGCAAATTCACTTTCAATAGCGAATATTATCAACAGTTTTTTGGGATAGCCATGGTAATTGGGTAATCCCTTGTCGCCCCTCTCCAATATTTATATGGAGTTTTTCGAAATCACTTACATTCCTAGAATTCTGGGGGTTGGCATCCCATGGTTGCGGTATGTCGACGATATTTTGTGTATCTGGCCCATGAAGCGTGATCTGGATAACTTTCTCCTTAAGTTAAATAATCAATTCTCCTCCATTAAGTTTACTTTGGAAGTGGAACAAAACAACTCAATCCTGTTTTTGGATGTGAGTGTAGATAGGGGAAGCCCAGGTATTGAGTTTAGTATCTATCGGAAATAACGAACAATTTGTCCTACGTACACTTTTACTCCGGACATGACACCCACATCAAGAAAACCATATTTTCATCAATGTTTCTCCGTGCTCTTAGATTCGCCAGTCCGGAATACATGGATGGTGAGTTAGAAAAAATCAACAGTATTGGAAGTGATTTGTGTTACTCACCTGCTTTTTTGAAATCTTGTCTTAACAAGGCAAAACGAACTTTCTATCGTGTGAATAATAACCCTCGCACTTTGTCGAAGAATATTTTAGTACTTCCATTTTTCCCAGGCTTTTTAGGTATTGCTAATGTACTTAAACTTTTGAATATTAATGTAGTATTTTCATATGACAATATTGTGAAAAATATCATAGTAAAGAATAGTCCTACCAATAATTCAGGCATTATCTATAAAACTGGTTGTAAACAATGTGATTCCTTTTGCATTGGACAGACGGGAAAGGATTTGAACACGTGTGTAAAACAGCATAAATATTCCGTTAGAACGGGACAGTCGTCCAGTACCCATTTTGTCCATTTGTCAGAGTTATCCCATTGTATTGATTGGAATAATACTTCAGTTTTGTTTCATTCAAGCACCATTGTTAATAGAAATATTCTTGAGTCGTCCATTATCCAACTTGCAAACAATTTCAACGCTAACCAGGACCTTTTTTCGCTTGATCCTGTTGTTTTGAATTCGTTCAGAACGAATTTAGCCAAGAAAGGCAAGGTGCTAAAACTCTGGTAGCTTTTCCATATAAATTTGTATGCTCCTCCTACAATTTTTTGGTCTACCAATCATATTATTTTCTTTCTTTGTGACCCTAACTATATATAGTTCAGAACTTATTATTAATTTCAGTGTTCCTGAGAATGTCATTAGACGAAAGCGCTTGAAGACTATTTCGTGTTTTCTTTTTCCTTCATGGTTATTTTCATTATAAATATTATTCACGTGTTACTTTCATGAAATAATTTTCATATATATATATATATATATATATATATATATATATATATATATATATATATATATATACATATACATATACATATACATACACAGGGTGTTTGAAAACTTTCTGTACAAATTGTAATAGGGGATAGGCAACACCAAGACAAACCCTTTTCGTCTATAAGTGTATGTCCGCTGACGTCACCATTCGGCGCGAGAGGGCGCCGCTGCAATTGGCTAAAAGGTGAAGTGGGCTAGACTTGCGCTTGCCGCGGGCATTCTTAAATCGGACGTAGTACGCGTAACATGGAGCGCTTCACGACTGCTGAGATGGCTGACATGCATATGGTGTATGGGGCTGCCAATGGAAACGGAAGAGCTGCTGTGAGGTTGTACCGACAGCGCTTCCCAAACAGACGTGTGCCAAACCACCAAACGTTTGCGCATTTGCATCGGCGACTGCGAGAAACTGGAACATTCCATGCAAACATGCATGACACTGGTCGGGAGAGAAACGTGCGCACTCCTGACATGGAAGAAGAAATCCTACGGCGATTTGAGGACAATCCAAGCGCAAGCACGCGAGGTGTTGCACGTATCCTCGGTGTGAACCACGAACTGGTCTGGAGAGTGTTGCACGAGCAGTTGTTACATCCGTTTCATCGTCAGAGAGTCCAGGCATTACAACCTCGGGATTACCCTCTTCGTGTGGAATTCACACGCTGGTTTCTGCAGCAGACAGCGGTGCAGCCTAATTTTCCGGCTTATGTGCTGTTCTCAGATGAGGCCTGTTTCACACGTGAGGGTGTGTTTAACATGCACAATTCTCACGTGTGGGCGCACGCAAATCCACATGCTACACGGGTGCATGCTCATCAAGAACGGTTCGCCGTCAATGTTTGGGCGGGTATCGTCCATGGCAAGTTGATTGGGCCGTACCTGCTGCCTGCCCGACTCGACGGGCGGGTTTATCGGATATTTCTTGAAGAAACGTTGCCGGAACTGCTGGAAGATGTTCCCGTGGCTATTCGTAGACGAATGTGGTTTCAACACGTCCGATTTAAGAATGCCCGCGGCAAGCGCGAGTCTATCCCACTTCACCTTTTAGCCAATTGCAGCGGCGCCCTCTCGCGCCGAATGGTGACGTCAGCGGACATACACTTATAGACGAAAAGGGTTTGTCTTGGTGTTGCCTATCCCCCATTACAATTTGTACAGAAAGTTTTCAAACACCTTGTATATATATATATATATGTATATGTGGTGTGTGTGTGTGTGTGTGTATGTGTGTGTGTGTGTGTGTGTGTGTGTTACAACTACTAAAGGTTGATGATACAAAACTCATTTATTCAGAAAGCACTCGTATTAATAGGATTGTGTGTCCGTTGCTTAAATTTGAGCGAGAAATCGATTACAATTACTGTGTCGTAACTTGAGTGACGCCTTTCCTCTCCCGTAATTGAAGTGACTCCAAGAGATGCTCCAGGTTCGAGACTGGGTCGGGTGGCGGGAAGATGTATGTAGTTAATGCCGTTTATACAAAGCTATAATTTGATCTGGCTATTGAGTTTTTCAAGTCAAATCAAATCATACATCTCTCTCTCTCTCTCTCTTATATATATATATATATATATATATATATATATATATATGAATTTATCGAATATTCGGTATGTATCGGGTGTCCGGCATGTCCAGCAAGTTTTTGGGTATCCGGTACCCAGGGTATCCGGCCGGATACCAGGTAATATCTCCACGATTGTTTATAATAAATAAATTGAGATAAGAAATAAAAAATTAAACAGATCTACACTACTAAGCAGTGAGTTATTTCATCAACTAATGTCTTCACTGAATTAAAGTGAGAACTAATTACAGTGTACCCATAAAACTAACTTTTAAAAAATACAAATAAATTGAGAAGAAAACTGCCTGTTTTTTTAGATTCGAAAAATATTTTGCTGTGAATTACGCGCAATTAGTATTGCACATTTTTAAATTTTTAAATTTTCGTGATGAAAAGCGACTTTTCCACATTTTCAGGAGACAATCGATTGCTATTATCTGAATAGCTTTTCCCTGATGCACTAAAAAGGTCTTCCTGAGTAAAGTGAGCTAGTAGAGCACTCAAATATTTTAATGCTAGAAATTTTAAATTCAACGGGCTACCTTTTTGTACTCAATTCTAGGCGCGTCACCTCCTATATTTCACCTTTAAAATTAGGTTAACAGTAAAATTAATAATTGGCCAAAATTAACTTTGCATATATTAATGACGGAACCCTCATTTTCTTTTATGAATGTTCAGTATAGAAAATGGTGTTGTAATAGGGATAACTAATAAAGAACTAATCAGAGCAATAAATGCACGACACCTCACTGAAGCAGTAGATACAAGAAGGTTTGTTTAAATAATGACAACCTTATCATGGTTCTTCTTCATATATGGTATGGTATTGATTTAGTTAATATGCACTACATGATATCATATGCTATATATGATATACAGGGTGTTTCAGGTCCACCCTAGAAATATGGAAATTGGCGGAATTTGTATCATAGTTTGTATTTGGTATTTGGTATTTTGGTATTTCTAGGGTCGACCTGAAACACCCTGTATAGTATATTATAATAGATGATAGACAGAGATGGGCAGTAATGTATTTGATAAATACTTAAATACGTATTTAAATACAATTTGTATTCAAATACTGCAATTATAAATACATTTTTCAGGGTATTTAAATGCGTATTTAAATACATTATTAGTGATGTATTTTGTAATTATAAATACATATTTTCAAATACATTTTTAAATACATTTGCAAAGAATCATGGATTTTTTTTTCCGTTATTGGGAGTATTTTGGTCTCTCGTATTTTTTGTAAATCGAGGATTTAATTATTTTTCCTGTAGTTGTTCCATATTGTACTGTATGTTTATTATGATTTATGTAGTCCCTTCTTTCTGTTGCCTCTCTTTGGATTGCCTTTGTTGCAGATAGGAAGCCTCAAACTACAGGGTGTCCCGTAAGTCTGGACCCATAGGGTAAAATAATAAAATTACAAAATAGTCCAAAAATTTATTACATAATCTGTTCAAAGTGTCCGCCGTTGTGTCGCACACATAGTTGAAGACGCAATCTCCACTGCGACAGCACTTTCTGAATCACAGTCGCAGAAATTTCTTGACACGCCTCCACAATGCGTGCTTTAAGGTGGAAAATGTTCTGAAGTTTGACCTCGTACACTTTGGCTTTCAAGTGGCCCCACAAATAAAACTCCAGCGGAGTAAGATCATAATAAAAAAATAATAAAAATAATAATAAAAATAATAAAAAAATATATTATAAATAAATTTTTGGACTATTTTGTAATTTTATTATTTTTCCCTATGGGTCCAGACTTACGGGACACCCTGTACTATAACAATACATAATGAACACTGAAAATAGAATGTATTTAGGCTGTATTTACGAGTAAATTCTATTTAAATACATTTTTGAAGTAATGTATTTAGTATTTAATTACATTCCAGTTTACAGGAATGTATATGATATTTAAATACAAATTTGCGTGGTATTTAGTATTTAAATACAAATTTGCGAGGTATTTAGTATTTAAATGCATTTTAAAGTATTTATGCCCATTTCTGATGATATTATTATATTAGCTCCATTACTCTTCATAATCATGCTGCCTAATATAGATGAGGAAGTTACCAGTGACAGCAGAGTAACATCCTTTGCCGATGACAAAAATTAGTAAAAAAATAAGAAACCGAGAGGATATAGGATCACTACAAACAGACATGAACAGAATCTACAATTGGTCTGAAGGCAATAATATGAAACTCAACACTAAAACATTTAAATTATTAAGGTACAGAAGAAGAGGACCTATAATCCATGGAATACTATATCTCAAATGAACAGGAAATTCAGAGAAACTCTAAAGCAAAAGATTTAGTTATAATGACTGATGACGCGAAATTTGAAACACAGAATAAGATAGCAATAAACAGAGCAAAATGAACAACTGGACAGATACTGAGAACCTTTAAAAGAAAGGATAGGAATACTATAATGATTTCTCTGTTGAAAACACTAATCATATCCAAGCTAGAGTATTGCTCAGTCTTAACATCCCGTATAAAAAAGAAATTAGTCAACTAGAAAGAATTCAGAGAAACTTCACAGTCAAGATCACCGGATGCAAAGAACTAAATTACTAGGAAAGGTTGCGTGAATTAAATTTATATTCGCTGGAAAGAAGAAGCGAGGTACACCACTATTTACACTTGGAAAATAATGGAGGAAGTAGTCCCTAATCTTATTTTGAACCCTCTAACCACTCAAATAACAGCGGAAAGTAGGAAGGAAGAATGTGTCGTGTTCCCAAATTAAAGGCTTCACAGGGAACATCCTCAATCCTGAAGGAAAATAGTTTTGTTGTGAGAAGACCAAGACTGTTCAACTAGCTGCCCAAAGAACTAAGGACCACGAATAGTGTAGCGATGGATATCTTCAAAAGAAGACTAGACGCATGGCTTAGAACAATTCCACATGAACCGGGAGTACCTTGCTATGCGAAATGAAGAGCGCAAGAAACCAACTTCACCAGGCCACCTCAAGAGAGGAGCCAAGAAGCCTGACCTCGAGGAAATGAGGGATCATCGCACGGAACATTTGAAAGGTTGAAATGTGCGTGCTTAAATTAATCCTAATATTGCAAATTGCCAACTTGTCAAACAAAATTTTCATGCGACACAAGTAATTTTCTTATTAATCTCATTAACAGTATAAACAATAATAATAATTAACAAAGACAAAAATCGGGAAACGTATCATAAAAGCTTTTAAACAATTTTCGATCGCTAGAAACACCAGTGCTTCATAATTTCTGATACCCAGACAGAAAGATAAACAATTTTATGCCAAATTAATAAAACTAGTAGCATTCTGATCCTATACAGATAGTTTGAGAAACAAATGTTTGTTTTATCTCTAAAAAGCACACACTCCGGTGTGTGTGTGTGTGTGTGTGTGTGTATATACTGTATATATATATATATATATATATATATATATATATATATATAAAATTGTTGATACGTGATTGATGCAGTTGATATTAACCACGCATCGACAATACATCTACTAACTATACTACCACTGTGTGTGTGTGTGTGTGTGCGCGAGCGCAAGCAATTCTTTCAGATTTATGAGATCTTGAACGTGACCTCATAGCGTTGGGTCTTGAGAAAATAAATCGCGTACATATGAGAGGGTGCGATGTGAATTGAGTAAAAATCTGAGTAATCACCTAAATAATATTAATTTTGATTAGGTTATGAACTAGCCATGTCAAGGTACATTTTTGCTATATAATGTAACTACGTTTTATTTAGGATTCTATAATCCGATTTGATTTTAGACTCCATATGTATGAACCCGGTGTGTGTGTGTGTGTGTTTGTGTGTGTTGGTAGCATTATAGCACACTGTAAAGTTTAATTGATCAATACAGACCTCGATATTAAACATTTAATTGGTCCACACACACACACACACACACACACACACACACACACACACACACACACACACACAGTGAATCACGACGAAATGTTATAACTTTGGAAATTTATAGCTAAGGTCATTCCCAGTCAAAACCTCATATGAACATAGGTCCGATTCCTAACGGTTATGGAGCTATGGATGTTTGAATGTTTAAAAATAAGAATAAGCGAACAAATGGCTGCTAAAGTTTTTATTCATGAATTTATAATAACTGTTCAAAATGACAACCCTCGGCCTCAATACACATCGCGGATCGTCTGTGAATCGCGCGTGTAGCTCGCATTATTTCATTACGATTGTCCTCTATGAGGGCTGCAGCATCCAAAATGCGACGGAGCAATGCATCTCGTGTTTCCACTTTTCTCTGGTACACCAGCTCTTTCATGCGCCTCCACAGATAAAATTCTAGAGAGGGTAGCTCCAGAGACCTGGGTAGCCAATTTTCTGCACCACCACGACCGAATCCATCGACCAGGGAAGCGATCATCGAGAGGCATTCTCACTGCACGGCTAAAGTGGGGAGGTGCTCCGTCTTGTTGGAAGTACATACGCAATTGTATGGCCAAAGGTACATTTTCTAACAGTGCGACAATTCGTCTTGCAGAAATCGTAGATAAATGTCACCTGTAAGACCACCTTCGAAGATAAACGGACCAATCAGCTAACCGTAGAGAATATCACACCACACATTCACACTGAACCGATGTTGAAAATTACGTCCCACAATGGCATCAGGATTCATTTCTGACGACACATGTGAATTGCGAGTGTTGTTAACACCGTCGCGGGTAAATTGAGCCTCATCACAGAACAAGACGTACGATGCAATTGTCGATGGCATTGAGCCAATTACAAAATTCTAGCTGTTGGGCACGATCCCCAGGATGGAGGTGCTGAACGCGCTGTACGTGCTATTGATGCATGCCTTCTTCGTGTAACATTCTACATACTCTTGTTTGAGGAACTCTAAGAAATGTGAAAATCCTTCGCGTACTAACATGAGGACTCCGCTGTACCATCTGAATAATGTTTTATTGTTCAGCCACATCTTGTACCGGACGCTCAGATTAAACAATAACGCTAGGAAATGAACCGCTCTCTAGCAATCTCCGGAAAACGTTGTTAAACACTCGTCGATCCGGAATTCTTCGATTTGGAAAACTCCAGTAGTATTCAGAGACAGCAGTAGTATTTTCATCCCAAAATCCGTAAACACACACCATATCGGCATATTCGGCATTTGAAAACGTAAAAGGTATACTGAACACACAAAACATCAACTGCACGCTGTGAAACACAACACACTACTGAGTAGTTTGTTCGGTTCGATAACACCGGTCTGCATGAAAATCGATTTCTTTATTTTGAGTTGTGATTCTGAAGCAGTTCGCTGCGCTGAATTCAAACATGCTACCAGTTTTTTTCTATCACCCACATTTTAAAGCTATTAGCAAAACAATTTTGTGGCGTTTTGTAATTTTTTACCTTTTTTATCTTTAATTAATTTCGTTTTTTCATATTTTTCAGATAGATAATTCTAACATTACGTCTTTAAAATTTTAATAATGGCTTCTAGAGGATGTACCCATAGTCCAGACATATTTTGTTATATTTGTGGTCGGTATGTTGTAAAACAAAGGACAAATGTAACGACCTTCATTAAGAGAGCTTATCATGCTTATTTTGGAATTAAATTAGGAGATCAAGACAAAAGTTGGGCTCCACACAAGGTTTGTCTTACGTGTGTTGCGGCACTAAGGAATTGGAGCAAAGGTAAAAAGAAAAGTTTGCCATTTGGGATCCCTATGGTATGGCGCGAGCCTAGAAACCATACCGACGACTGCTACTTCTGTTCTTGCAATGTTAAAGGTTATAATGCAAAGAATAAAGAGAGCCTTCAATACCCAAGTCTTCCATCTGCAATAAGGCCGGTACCCCATGGTCCAGAAGTTCCTATTCCCCGCCCACCTGAGAGTCTGGATTAATACAATTCAGATTCTGATTCAGCTCCAAATCCAGACAATGATGATGTTTATGAACAGCCAACAGCTGACCGAGATCCTCCTAAACCATTAACCCAAGCCGAACTAAATGACTTAGTCAGGGATTTGAATCTGCCTAAGGACTCTGCAGAACTTTTGGGGTCTAGATTGCAGGAGAACAATTTATTGGCATCCGACACATACTTCGCTTGGTACAGAAATCGTGAGAAAGACTTCGTGCCTTTTTCGAAGAAGATGGTCCCTTGGTATTTTGCAAGGACATCACAGGATTAGTGTGCAAGCTAGGCATCGAATACCAAACCAGTGACTGGAGGTTGTTTATAGATTCCTCTAAAGCCAGTCTAAAAGGAGTGTTACTGCACAACGGTAACAAATATGCATCAATCCCAGTGGCCCATTCTACTCATTTAAAAGAGACCTATGATAACATGAAACTGCTTCTGGAAAAAATTCAGTATCAAAATCACAGATGGATATTGTGTGGGGATCTCAAAGTCCTTTGCATGTTACTTGGACAGCAATCAGGATACACTAAGATGCCATGTTTCATCTGCGAATGGGATAGTCGAGCACGTGACCAGCACTAGAAGATGAAAACTTGGCCTCCTAGAGAGAATCTTACCCCAGGATCAAAGAACATTTTACATGAACATCTAGTTGAACCAAATAAAATCCTCCTACCACCCTTGCACATTAAGTTAGGCTTGATGAAGCAGTATGTCAAAGCATTGAATAGAGAAGGTGAGTGTTTCAAGTACATTTGTTCAAAATATCCAAAGATTAGCTACGAGAAAATAAAGGAAGGTGTTTTTATAGGTCCTCAGATTAGAAAGTTATTGACAGACGATCATTTTCTGAACACAATGACCAATAAAGAAAAAGAAGCATGGCTTGGTTTCAAAGATGTTGTTGAAAACTTCTTGGGAAACTACAAAAGCCAAAATTATGAAAGACTGGTGGAAAATATGCTTAAAAAGTTTTGCGCCTTAGGCTGCAACATGAGCCTGAACATTCACTTCTTATTTTAGCATCTTGACCGTTTTCCCGAAAATCTCGGAGATGTCAGTGAGGAGCAAGGGGAACGATTTCACCAGGACATCAAAACCATGGAAAGAAGATATCAAGGAAGATGGCATACAAATATGATGGCGGATTACTGCTGGTGTATGGAACGAGATCAGCCTAACGCACAGCATAAGAAAACATCAAAGAAGCACCGGTTTAGTCGTCATTAGTCAGATCTACCTTCGTAGTCTTAAGTCTTTGGAATAAGTCCTGAAATGTTTGCAAGTAAAGAAGGTAAATATATTTTGTTTCTTTCAGTTATTTTTTTATTCTTTCATAAACAAGCAATATGCTTGTCCAAGAGCTAGGAGCTATTTAATTCTGCTTTAATTAGGTTTTACTCTATCACCTAAAGATTTCGTGCTACAAGGGGTGTTGTAATACCTCATCTGTCCCCAAATGTTAACCACCCATTGATGGGAGGGGAGAGAGTATTTTGCTGGGAACGGGACTGGTTGTTATATATATGTACCCTACATTATTATGTAAGCGTTACTGTAGTCTATAACAACAAAATTTATGGTTTAGCATGTGCAATCCAATGTTGGTCTCGATAAGATGGTTCACATTTGGGGATAAATGGGGGATTTATGACACATCCTGTAGTAAGAAAACCATACGTGATAGGGAAAAACTAACTATATTTTTGAGATCAGCGCACTCAAATTATATAGAATCACTAACTAGTTTGTAAAAATCGCTCGACAAGTTTTCAAATGTGTACTAGTGTAATTAACTGTCAATTCAGTTCAAGGTCACGCATGTGCAATTGTGCATGCTTGAAATTCAAACACCCATAGTTCCATAACCGTTAAGAATCGGACCTATGTTCATATGAAGTTTCCGACTGGGAATAACCTCGGCTATAAGCTCCCGAAGTTATGACATTTCATCATGACTCACCATGTATATAACCTTCGTTAACCTTGGTTTTGCTTCCTCCCGAATTGTTCATTCTGACGAAGGTCAAGCTTGTCACGCCACCTTAGACCTACAGTCTAACTTGGAGTCCAAACCACGCCCTACCAGCAACCCAGCGTCATAACCAACTGGTTACCCAGAGTACCCATTTATCTACCAACCCTTTTTTAAATTGTGTGGAAGGTGGAAGCTGGCTTTTACTACGCGCCGCCTGCCCTCACCGGGTCTCAATCTCGGGGCCGATGGATTCGTAGTCAGCGACGCTAACCACTAGATCACCGAGGCGTGTAGATATATACAGTATATGCGGATGCATGTCACAATGAAACTTGAAAAATAATCGTACAATGAGGTATAGCAATATACGAAAGACCTTGGAATAATTTTATTTTGCCACTGTGGGTGTGTATCATGTATATGGATTAACTAAATATTTTAAATCGGTGTTTGTATGGATCAGTAGAAATTTAAAATACATCATAGGCCTTAGTGACAACAGAATTGGTAAATAAAATAAGTTTTATGGAAACTCAGTTTTTTATTTTTTTTAAATAATTCAATGAAAATTTTAATGAAAGTTTTAAATTTAAGTGAAATTTTAATTAAAATAAAATATTCTTCGAAAGAATTCAATTAAGGAAAAGTTTTACATGTATTTAAATTTTTGAAAGTAGACACATAACTTCTTTCAATTTTCAGTCTTGATTTATTGCGAAATTATATATATATATATATATATATACACACACACACACACAGTATATACGTGTGTGTGTGTGTGTATATATATATATTACAACTCAAGAGTGGTTCCCTGCTTGTAACCCTTTGCCCACGTTCGGCTTCCATTATGAAAAAATAAAAACTTTAGTATTTGCCATTTACCATAACTTATTCGGACTATAGTGGATTTAATCATCTCAGAAGGGTTTGCTCCATGCGCACGAGGTCTTTGTATATATACATGTAACTGAATAACTTAATGGTTCTCTTTTTGACCCTCCATACCAAAACGGAACTTAATACGGTATTGTTTTAAACCATTTACTACTTGGAAAGTAAAAGTTAGGAAAATACCATTAAGTACTTCGATTTGAAGGCTTTCCCAATTTTATCGCTATCTGATTCTGTGTTTAAAATTTTGCATCAACGATCATTATTAACCCTAAATCTCTTGCTTTCGTGCTTTTCTGAATTTCCTATCTATCTGGGGCATAGTATGCTGTCTAAGTTCATTTCTTCCATATTTCAAGAGCTGAAATTTCTCGGTGTTAAAATTCATGTTATTGTCTTTTGACCATTTGTATATTCTGTTTATGTCCCTCTGTAGGGCTTCCGCCTCGATTACTTGCCGATTTTCCTGCTGGTCTTTGTATCATCAGAAGGATGTTACTATACTGTTATACAGTGGTCTACTTCATTGTCTATGTCTGTCAGCATGATAATGAATAGGAGTGGGTGGGTCTAATACTGTTCCTTGTGGAGAAGAGCTGCGTACTTCTGAATCTGATGATGATATACTTTGGACTTTTAAGGCTTGCTTCCGTTCCCTGAGGAAGTTGTAGTTGCATTTGCCCACTTTGCCTGTTATTCCCATGTGTTTCATTTTATGTGCTATTATGTCATGATCATATTTACCTGATGTTTTAGCAAAATCCATGTATATTATATCGTACTTATCATTGCTCTCAAATGTGTCTATGATATTGTTATAGTGCTCTATTAGTTGTGATAGGTACGATCATCTTGATCAGAATCCGTGCTGGTTCTCATTAAATCTTTTCTGTCTCCAAAGAGTCATACATTTTCTCCCAGACTATTCTTTCAAATAATTTGGTGAGATGTGATGCGAGTGACACCGATCTATAGTTCTTTGCTTGAGACCTATCACCCCCCCCCCTTTTATATATAGAAACAATGTTCCCTCTTTTTAGTATACTCGGTATTTACCTCGTGTCCAGGATTTTCTCCATATCCAGTAAAGGGTGTAACTATTTCGTTCTTACAGTTTTTAATCACCAAAGCATTCCATTTGTCCTTGCCTGCAGCTGAATGTGATTTTATTTGTCCAATAGCTTTCGCTATATTTTCTGCGGTAAATTCAAACTCAGTTATATATTCTCCATTTAAATTCTCTTCAAAACAGGTATTTCTGTCAGGTATTGCTTTGTCTCTATTTGGGGTACCGAAAGCTGATTCATTTCAGATATTTTTTTTAGATCATCAGTTAGCTCATTACTTTTTCCTTAAGGGTGTGTTAGTTGTCCGCTTTTTATTTTACTTTTCGCGAAGCTATAGAAGTATTGAGAGTTATTTTTTATTGTTTTCACCACATCTTCCTCTTCTCTCTTTGAGTGGCCTTTAATTAGGACTTGTATTTCCCTATCTATACTTTCCAATTTTACTTGTATCACGTTTCTGGTGTTCTGCGCAATTAATTAACTTCGTGGCCACTCTCTTTCTCTTGCAGAATAGTGTTTGTTTTGCCTCTCGAAATAGTTGCTCTTTCCCTTGGCCGTACTTTCGGAACATATTTTTCAAAGATTTCTAGCGTCTTTTTTCCAAGGTTATTCACATTTCTTCGGTTGTTTTATTCTCTAAGACTGTTTTTCACTAATTGTCCCATATGAGATCTGATTTCTTTCCAATTTATAGTCTTAGAGTTCAGATTAAAATTTCGAATTTGCTTCTTTCTTCAGTATGATTATTTTCTTTTCGCCATATTGGTGGATACTAATGTTGTGGTCTGAGACATTTGTTGGTGTTACTTTTATATCATTGATGATTAAGTTGATGTTTCTCGTGAATACCAAAGCCAAGCAGTTATTTTTTCTGGTGTTAGCTGTTATCTCCTGTGTTAACAAATTCATTTGTTTGAGCTATAAACAATTTTGCTTGCTCCTGGTCTTCTCTTGTTTCCCCCTTGTCCTGGTGTGTATATATACATTTCTTCTCATTCTTTTGTATTTTATAAATGAGAAGTTAAAATCACCGCAGTGGATTATATTCGTGGATGGAGTGTTTAAGGACTTCATTCGATTTCTGACGTCGGCAATGGCTTCAGAGAATTTTGCAGTTGGGGTGTTCGGAGGTCTATAGATAACTAGTATCGCGTTAAGTTTTTAAATTCTTATTGCTAAGAACTCCACGTAGCTGTTTAATGTACTGACTACTGTCTCTGTCATATGGCTCTCACGTATGTATATAACACAGCCACCTTTTCGTCTTTCTGTTCTGTCAACTCGTAGTATGTTGTAACCATCAATTTTTATTTCTTTTGTACACAGTATTCGCAGTTTTCACAGTTTTCACAATCTCCTTGGCAATCTTTAAGATGTGTTCTGTGAGGTATGTGATGGTCCTTGTTTCTTCCAAAAATCCTTGCAGGTAAGAAACTTTGTTTATCGTTTGGTTCGGTCTCAACCCTTGAATATTTGCCAGGACTACGTTGTTCTTCGACTATTCCAAATTCATTTCCCTTCACTGTCGCGTGTTTTGTATTCCTATAGCCCTCCAAGAAAGCCCCGTCTCCTGTTACCTGTTCTGATCGTTTCATGCTTGGTAACGGTTCGCTCGGAGGTTCTCAGCTGTGTCGACTGTATGTGCTGAATGAGGCTTAGTAGCCGTATTGTGTCTGCGATGTTGATGAGAAAATGTGCTTCTTGGTTTGTATTCATAGGTTTCTTGCCGTTTTTTCTATTGTCCCGAGTTTGTTGGGAGGTGATGACAGTATCATTTCTTACCGTATTTGAAGACTCTGCCTTGCATAGTACTTGCAAATGGTGGGATAATAAAATTTGCAGCTGTCGACAAATTTGCAGTGACCATTATTATTATAGAAATTGCACACGGTGTGGTGCTCATACATACACTGCCCTTCCTTATATCTTCGAAAGCCCTTTGCATACTATATTCATACAGTTATTTCCACATCGTCACTCGGGGCCTTTTTTTGTTGTTGTTTTTTTCATTTCCTTTTTTTCGGAGATAACTTCAGTCTATTATCATGATTTTCCAGTTGTTCTTCGCTATTTACTCTATTCACTCTTGTGTTCTCCACCTGATCTACGTGTTTCTTTTAGTGCTTTTGTTACAATAATTTTTTCGCCCTCATGTCACATGTCGGAATATCGACACACACAGTTTGTATCTACTTCACTTTTCTTCGTCTCCTTTCCTGTTTCTTTCTGTTCATCATTTATATGCTCTTCTTTCGTTGCTTTCCCAGTATGTTTTTCTGTTTTATAAACCGCAAAAGAGTTCATTTCCGTTTTACATCTTTCGCAGAAATATTTTACTCCATTTGGTTGTTTGGCACTTGCAAAAGAGTAATGTCTTCATCTTTCCAATTCAGGAAGTTAAAATTAGAGAAATTGACAAAGTTATCATCTAATTGCCCTCGATTCATCGGTTGCATTTTTGCAAACCTTGCAAAAATAAAAATCGGTTACCCATTTCAGTGCAATTTATAAACAATATTATATAGGGTGGTCCAGAGGTCTCTATCTATTTTGCTAAAATAATGATATTTCTATTTTATTTTCTACAGGCCATAGATGATGATGGATGTACAAGAGCGTATGATGGTAGTAATACTACGTATCCAAGGGAAGAAGTGCAAAGAAATTCGAGAAAAATTTGAAAGAAGATTTCACAAACCAAGACCTACAAACAAAGCAGCTCGCGAACTGGTCAATAAATTTTAAAAAACAGGAT
Organism: Bathynomus jamesi; assembly: GCA_023014485.1. Lineage (NCBI taxonomy): Eukaryota > Metazoa > Arthropoda > Malacostraca > Isopoda > Cirolanidae > Bathynomus > Bathynomus jamesi. Next base: position 296,085 of record JAJOZX010004948.1, on the reverse strand, counting down.
CTGTTCATGATGAGGCAAGATCTGGACGTCCAGGTACCTCTCAAGAAAATGTCGAATTGGTAAGAGATACCTTTGAAACAAATCCTAGAATGTCAACTCGCACAGCATTACGTGGACTGAGCATACCAAAAATGACTCTTCTAAGGATTTTAAAATCAACATTAAAAAAAGAAAGTTACCATATTCAATTGCTACATGAGTTACACGAAGAGGATTATCCAAGACGAGCCACCATGTGCACAGAATTAATTGAAAAAATTCATACGGAAAACTTATTTAACCACATTCTCTTCAGTGATGAGGTGACATTCCACACATGCGGAAAGGTTAATCGACATAATTGCCGTATCTGGGCTAGTGAAAAACCAACCTAGTTCTACGAATGGGAGAGAGTTTCTCCTAAAGTTAATGTCTGGTTGGGTATGACAAGATCAAAGATTTACGAACCTTTTTTCTTTGCAGAAACTACGGTAACAGGGCCAATTTACCTTGACATACTTCAGCAGTTTCTTGAACCCCAACTTCGTTCAGAGGGCATTCTCGACACTGTTATCTTTCAAGAAGACGGAGATCCATGTCACTATGCAAACATCGTTCGGGCGTATCTAGATGAGCTCTTACCAAATCGCTGGATTGGACGTTGTGGAAACAGACCCTGGGCAGCACGATTTTCGGATTTAAAACCACTAGACTTTTTTGCGAGGGGCTTTATAAAGTCTGAGGTTTACAAAACAAGAGTTACAGATCTGCAGGATCTGCGGACCCGCACTGTCGCGGCAGTCTCTAAAATAACCCCAGAGATGCTTGAGAATGTGTTCCGCAATGCAGTGGACAGATCTGAGATTTGGAGAGGCAAAATAGATAGGAACTATTGGTTCATCCTGTATAAAGATTGGTGAGCTAAAAATTTGCTCAAGAAGGAGAGGTAAGGTGGGGGGTTTTGACTATAGGGGTGAGGGAGAGTGGTTTCCGTTACTCCGGGGAATAGGGATGTCACGCGTTGCGTATGTCCACTGATTGGTGCTCGTGAGAGCGGCCGCGAGGGATATCGAGAGATGGCTACAGAAATTTTGGGGAGAAAACAAAGTGCTTTGCTTCAGTCGTATGGATGGGCACCTAAATTTCTTTTTTTATTTTCACATGGAACTCATCGAGTAGGAATAATTTGCTTTGTTTTACTTTTTAGGGTATATGTCATACTTTCACCACATAAGAAAATATCATTTTGCGTGCACTAAATACTCACACAGGTACTGACACATATCAAATGATAATTTACTGCTAGATTTTCACAATGAATTAGTTTTAATATGGACTTTGTTTGAAACACGTGTTACTGCTACACAAAGCAGAAGGATTATATCCCTTTTCAATTGAAATTTCTTTCTTCCTTTTCCATATTATACGGTGCATTTATTGGTTTACTCACTTACCCGTTGATAGGTTTTGTGAACTTACAGAAATACCATTCACCTGAATTTTCATCGACATTCTAATACCCTAAACTTACCTGACTTATCCTAACTTAACCTAACACGAGTCTAACTCAGCTTAATTTAACTTCCAAGAACTTTTCGATAGAATTTCATGCGAAGGAAAGGCCATTGCCCGACTTAAGCGGGCTAACGTGATATTCAGTGGGCAAGTTACTTTGGGTTAGATTAAGTTTGGTTAGGTTAACAGGGGTTAGATTAAGTGTGTTTATCCGAGTGTCGATAGATGTTCGCTCGATCAAATGGGTAGAGGTTCAACTTTGGTGACATAAAAATTTAAAAATCTGTCTCTTCATTCTTAACAACCTTAAATGGTCCGAACGTTTTCAAATCAAATCAAACAGCTTTCGTTTCGCACCTAAAACCAACAATCCTAAAATTCACTTCCATATTATTAAAAACTTTTGACTTAAAAGATATATGGTCATGCTCAAAACTTTGCCATTAAAATACTCGCAAAATTTTATGACAAGATGATATATTGGGTCGTCGAAAACGAAGAAAAAAATTAAAATGGAGTGTATAAATCTTCATGTATTTCCAAGGAGATTGGATAATGCTTTAACTCCAACAATGTCACTTATAGTTAATACTGGAAAATTTCTCAAATCCAAATTCATCGGGAGTACCCTGTAATCCAGTATATATATATATATATATATATATATATATATATACACTCGTATATGCGCCTCGGTGGTGCAGTGGTTAGCGTCGCTGACTACGAATCCATCGGCCCCGGGATCGAGACTCGGTGAGGGCAGGCGGAGCGCAGCAAAACCAGCTGTTCACCCTTCCACACAATAAAAGAATTGGTTGGTAGATAAATGGGCAGCCTAGTGGTTAAGACGCTGGGCTGCTGGTGGGGTGTGGTTCAGATTCCACGTTAAACTGTAGGTCTAAGGTGGAATGACAAGCTTGATCTTCGTCAGAATCAACAATTCGGGCGGAAGTAAAACCAAGGTTAACCAAGGTTATATATTATATATTAGAGATGCTACGGATGACAAAAAATCGACATCCTCGGATGTGGATGTAAAAAAATTGGCAGATGCGGATGCAGTTGTGGCTATTCAGCTTTCATATCCGCGGATGCGGATGCGTGTGTGAAAAAAATTGCAGATATTTGCAACATCCTCAATATATATATATATAGGGTGACTCAGAAGTCACGATCTTCGTTCTAACCTAAATTATAACATAATTTTTGTTTCTTCTGACATCATTATAATGGCGCCACAAAATAATAATTTGGGAAAATTTCACAAACTTTCATTAATATTTACGGATCTTATTTGTCATTTACGCTCATATTGTACATAATAAAATTTCGTTAAAAACATATGAAGAATCTTCTCGTAACTTTGTCGTTTAGAACAGTTTGGAGTTATTCTAAACATTTACCATTATATTAATCGAGATTTGTTTAAAATTAATTATCTGTACGAAGAATAGGATCAGTGCATTGCTTATGCTTATTTGATCTGTTGTAGCGAATGTGCGTTGAATTCACGAGGAATATACTTACTTATAATAACTAATGTTTACTGACTAATTAGAGGTATTTATTAATAAACTTAAATACTATAATGAAAGTTTTAACAGATTGTAGTTATCAAATAATAATAATAATAAAAATAATAATAATAATAGTAATGCAATTAAAACCTGAAAAACTAAACTTGTTTTGTAACGAGTTACACCCCAAAATATTAATTACAGTATATACTCTGATTTTATTAAAGTGTTCCTTTCAAAGCCATTTTCTTTTTATTTTTTAATATAATTTATAACATTGTTAGTATGAATTGCGAGTTCCTTTTGCAGAAATAAGTAACCTTTTGGGGCTCATATTTAATATAATATTCAAATGATGCATCAGAATAAAATTAGGGTAAAACACGACGCGAAAACAAACTCATAATTTTTTAAGATTTTTATAAAATTAGTGCATAAAACTCTTGTTCTATGAATAAAGAGAAATTGTATGCTTTATCGCCAAAGAACTTGTGTGTGTATATATATATATATATATATATATATAACACACGATATTGAAAACTATTTTGATATGTTTCATTTCTCTCTCTCTCTCTCTCTCTCTCTCTCTCTCTCTCTCTCTCTCTCTCTCTCTCTCTCTCTCTGTTATATATGTATAGCAATGCGACCACTAAATCCAGATGTCGTGTTAAAGCGAATTTGATCTTTATATATGAAAACAAAATAGCAAATTTAATATGTAAATAGAGTTTTATATGGCTCTTAATTCAGTTATAAAATGGTGTTGAACAAAATTAAACAGCTTTTAGCCTGGGGAAACTCTAGTAACTAGATTCAGAGGACATTAACCATTCATTTGAAATGCTAAGTAAAATAAGATCAGATTTCGTAAGAGATAAGTGTGTTTAGGTACAAAGTTAATATTATGAGTCTTCACTGTTTTGTTTACGTGTTGAGGATGTGTGGTTATTGAATTATTATTTGTTTTGTATTTCGGTGCTGAGTTCGTTCCCGGCTGATGGCGCCTGGGTTGGGTTGGGCCGGCCACTCACCCTGTCAATGAGTCAGATTTACTGTAGGTAATTCTTTCGGGGGGCACACTCACCCCAGCATAGTGGACAAGTGAGTTCCGGATGTTGCTTTGTTGCCTGTTTCGGTGCCGATGGATATGGACTGGAAGTAAGTACGCTGATCCTTCTATCTTACTTGACAATGATGCTGCGAGATGCTCGTACCACAAATGTGTGTATGAAAGGAACGGTGCTTTTTGGAACAGTGAATGAAAGAAACTTTTTTCTACCTGACTTAATTTACAAAGAATATATAAAAAAACTAATATATATATATATATATACACACACACACAGGGTGTCCCATAAGTCCGGCATCATAGGAGAAATTCATATTTTTCTATTTCTACAAACCATAATTCATATGCTCGGGATGCCAATTTCCCGTCCACCATTCTGTTCAGTGACGAGGCTGTTTTTTATGGAAATGGTGAGGTAAATCGACAGAACACCCGCTACTGGTCTCAAAACAACCCTCACTGGTATACCTCTTCAAAGGAACAAGGTGCTTCTCGGGTGATGGTATGGTGTGGCATTTGGAAGGATCGCATTATAGGCCCCCTCTTTTTCGATGAACATGTCACTGGAGGCACCTACCTACGTATGCTCAAGGAAGAAGCATTTCCCAGTGTCTTGAACGAAGAAGGAAATTTCCTAACATGGTTCCAGCAAGACGGCGCTCATGCACATTGCAGCACCCAAGTAAGGGAATACCTGTACCAACAATTCCCTGGTCATTGGATAGGACGTCGAGGGCCTGTGGAATGGCCAGCTAGAAGCCCGGATCTCACGCCACTAGATTTTTATCTCTGGGGCTGCTTGAAAGCGCTGGTATACGCAGAGAAAATTAGGAGTGTTAAACATTTGCGGCAGCGCATTATTGGGGCATGTAACACCATTACTCCTGAGATCATTCACCGTGTGCTTGCTGACTGGGTATCACGTCTGAATTTGTGTTTGAAAACAATGGTGAACATATTGAGCACGTTCTGTAAATAAAAGCTTTTGTTTTGCCTTTTTTTATTATTGTTCCTATGATGCCGGATTTATGGGACATCCTGTATATATATATATATATATATATATATATATATATATATATATATATAATGAAAATAACCACGAAGGAAAATAAAACACGAAATAGTGCTCAAGCGCTTTCGTCTAATGAATCCCCAAGAACACTGAAATTAATCACAAGATTGAGGCTATATGGAGAACAAAGAAAAAAATATGATTTGTGCATAAAATATTTTAGGAGGAGCACGCAATTCACGTGGAATAGCTACCAGAGTTTTAGCACCTTGCCCTTCTCTTCTAAATCTATTTTGAATGAATTCAAAATAACAGGATCGAGCGAAAAAAAGTCCCTGGCTAGCGTTGAAATTGATTGTAAATTGAATAATGGCAGACTCAAGAATGTTTCTATTAACAATGTTTAATAGAAACATTCTTAATGTTCCTATTTTGTGATTAATTTCACTGTTCCTGAGGATGTCATAAAAAGAAAGCGCTTGAGCACTATTTCGTGTTTTATTTTCCTTTGTGGTTATTTTCATCATAAATATGATTCATGTGTTACTTTCGTGAAATAATTTTCATATATATATATATATATATATATATATATATATATATATATATATATATATATATATATGGGGACATTGAAATAGATTGATTGCAATGAGGTCGAGTGGGAAACTGAATGGAATCAAGTCGAATCCAAAATGTGGGACTGGAAAAAGGTCGAACTGGAAGTAAGTCGAATCACGCAGAATGGAAGTAAGGGTGTTGTGTATATCGGCCTCCACCTCCATGGAACATCCGCAATAATAATTACATCCATATCCGCACTTCTGACCGCGGATGTCTGCGGGTGTGAAGATTGTTATATTACCATTTTAATGAGTTTTAGTCACACTTTGCACTGTGTTTCCAGGATGTGGAATGCATCACAACATGAATCCTGGCTTCAGTGATTTGCGAGTATGAAGTCTTTTGTTGTTCAGTGGCACGTTAAGCTCAGCATTGAAACTCTGGCGGACAGGTTGGACCACATATCTGTTGTAAACGGTAAATTTGCGAAGTTGTTTAGCTTGATTTGGATGGCTTTGGAGACGGCGTCATACATATCAGTACATAAGAGGTAGCTACACATAATAAAACCGCTCATTTAACCGATAAGATAAGCGCACGAATCCCATGTCCTCGACATGGGTAAATCGTAAATCATTGAGGGCCAGCATTTCTGCAATAATATAGTCAACTTTATGCTATTCCGCGTTCTTGTTCTCCCATATTTTTACCTTTTCAAAACAATGAGCCACTGTACCTTATTTGACCTCAATATTTGCCAACTGCAGTTAGGTTGGTATTTCCATTCTTTCTTTCTGTACCACTTTTTCCGCTTGCTCTTTTTTTTTCAATTCATTAAATTCTTTCCCATCCATTGAACGGAGATGATTCTCGAGGGTTGTTGTATCATGGCCTTTCCAGGAATAGATTTTCTGATGCAACTGACATTTGGCTCTTATGTTGCCTTTGAAAACGAGTATTTCCAAACAGAAATTGATATGGGTATTGCGCACAAATATTTATTAGTAACGTATGAACTTAATATTATTGAACGTAAATGCAAATTTGCGAGATAATGGTAAATTTTAAAAAAATTATCTAAATTGAGAAACAAGAACAATAGATGTATTATCATAAAAATTAAAAAAACGCATGACACAAACAGTGTAATTAAAATTTAAAGCCATCTTCCTATGGGCAAACTATTTTTGGCTAATTCGCTCTAAACTCAAGCTCTCATCTTCCTCCGGGAAAGATAAGATAAAGATCTGCTTAAAGAGTTAGCCACATCTTGATTTTAACTTAATACCCAAGCCACCTCTGGATGTAGCTTAAATTCGGCTTATATCTAAAATTTACATTTGACATCCGCATCCACGGATATAAAATAATGACATCCGTAATATACCGAGAAATAAATCGAACGTACTGGAATTAAGTCACGTAATAGTGGAATTACATCTCATTGTATTTCGTGCCCGGTTAGGTTACTTTTCTACCCGTTAGTCGTTCACTTGGTTAGTTTAGTTTGGGTTAGGTTAGATTTAATTTCTGGAGTACAAGGCAAAAGCGATGTGTTGGTTTCTTTTGCTGAGTGAAAAGAAAAAGGTAAATGTTTCAAGTCCTCCATTCTCTAACCATTAGGCGTACGATTGGTTAGGTTAGGTTAGGTTTGGTTAAGTGTATAAGTTGCATTAAACTTAAAACACATGAATTGAAAAAAGCTGAAGTACAGTTAAATCCAACTCACTGGAATGAAGTCAAACTAGAATTAAATCGAATAGAACTAAATCGAATTCGACGTTCTTCCCGTTCATTATTATTCATCGAAGTCATGAAGTCATATATATATATATATATATATATATATATATATTATATATATAATGTTGCAATTCGTGTACGTTATGTTCATTTATCATGAAACTTTTTTGGGGTTCTCTTTAATAAATGATTTTATTTCATTATTCCTTCGCCGTTAATTTGCTGGCGTTATTTTAATTATTTTATCCCCTCCACCTTTATTATTTTTCATATTGGATTTCTCATACGTTATTCATTTCGATATTCACAGTTTTCATTTGGTTTCCAATGATATTCGTTCGTTGCGCACGTTATTTATAAGTAATTTAACTTCATTTTGCAATGTTGCAAGTTATTTTTTTAAATAATTTAACTATTTTGCAATGTTGGACATATATTTGCAATGTTGATATTCTATTTGCAATGTTGCATTTTGGTTTGCAATGTTTACTTTTTGTATTAAATTTACTCGTAAAATTTGTTTTGGATTTATTTTATCTCAATATTTGAGGTATTATCGCATTTGTTCTCCTTCTTAATGATTTATATTCATTCTATCTCCTTTCTTTTCTCGTTCCCCGGTCGTTCTACCCTTCTTGGGTCCCCTTGTTCCTTATTTTCGTTCCCTGCGTCTCTCTCTCTCTCTCTCTCTCTCTCTCTCTCTCTCTCTTTTCTTCTAGTTCCTCCCTCACAGTCACCCATCCTTCTTCTCCTCCTTTGGCGCTCGCCAGGCCCTAATGGCCGATCCGTGTAACAGCAGAGCAGAGCCGAACCTTCTCCTCGCGCTTCCAATCCAAGATTTCGTCATTCATATTTTCATTAGTGTGTTTATCTCATCTCCTCTCCATGAAGCGGAGACGAAGAGCGTCAGAGGGCTTGGCGGTTCGACGAGGTATATATATATATATATATATATATATGAGAGAGAGAGAGAGAGGAGAGAGAGAGAGAGAGAGAGAGAGAGAGAGAGAGAGAGAGTCCTCGCCCGCACGAATCTCCAAAGATGGCTTGTTCGTGTAGTCCATCGTTAATGAAGCATTTTTAATGGGAAATGTTTCTGAAACCGAATGAGTTAGTACGAAACTTTCAGTTAAAATGGTTCAATGCATATAATTGGCACGCATGAAATTCATATACACGCACGCGCGTGCGCGCACACAACACACATATCTGTATAAATGCCTGCTTATGATACGTGTACCGCTTTGTTTATTCATGTATGAATGATACTCTCTCTCTCTCTCTCTCTCTCTCTCTCTCTCTCTCTCTCTCTCTCTCTCTCTCTCTCTCAAAAAAAAATAAAAAATAAATTAATATATATATATATATAGTCTTCAAGGCACATTCATTAAGTTTTCCCCGATTTGAAGCTTACTTTTTCTTCTTTCTTTCACAAACATGAAGGTACAAAAGAGCAAAATTTTTCAATGATTTGAATAAACTTTTTTTCATGGTATTCTCGCTTCAGAAATTAAGTTTTCTTAAAAGCTAAATAGTTAATGAATTTTAGTTCTATTAAAAAGGAAAGGATATTGATTATATTATAGAGAAATCCTCTTGTAAGTCTTTCCGAGTCACTATTTCTTAGAAAAACTAATCATGAAATGGGGGGTATTTTTCACTGTACAAAAACTAAACAGGTTTCAAAAGGATTACTTTCAGCATAAAAGGGTATGTAATATAATCTAAGGCATCGGCTCTGCTATTCAACGGTGCTGCGTGTGTATATATATATATATATATATATATATATATATATATATATGTATGTGTGTGTGTGTGTGTGTGTATATTACAGTTACTGTGTGTGTATATATATATATATATATACATATATTACAGTTATAATGGAGTTTTAATTTTATGATATACGAGTATAATATATGCACTGTATCTTTACCGCAGAAGGTTTGAATACGTTTGGCATCTCTGGCAGCAAGTTTTCGTATCATGGCATGCATGGTTGAGGTTTATGCCGAACTTCAATCAAAGTTTCCGTTAAAGGTGCCACCCATGGGGAAAAAGTCTTTGTCCTCACATATGAAGATGAAATTGCTCTGAAATGTGTTCACGGCCCTTAGGATCCAAGGTTGAGCATGTTCAGTGTAATCAATAAGGTTGCCCAGGGCAGAACCTACATGCACCTCCTTACCTGGTGGTTTTGGCAATGTGACACGTTGGATAATCTTTTTTTAACATGAAAACATTGTTTCGACAGTCGGTGAAGATGTTTCTTCATAATTTTCAAATATTGTAGCATAAATAAATCCTTGTCAGACTGTCTGCTCAATCTTTTTATCATGTCAAACTATGGCCCATACCATTACAGTAAAACCACGCATTTAACAGGATTCCTGAAATTCATGATTATCCATTACTTATATTCATCTGTGTCAGAGAGAGAGAGAGAGAGAGAGAGAGAGAGGATTACAAGGACAAGAGGAAGCCTCAAAGACCTTCCAGTCCTCAGGGAGTTCCTGTTATTAAACAATTTTTTTTCTTTCAACTATCCTAGCAGTAGTAGAAAAGAATAGAAAATATAAGGCTCTCTCCCACCCCCCGCTCCCTCCCTGCCAGAGGAGGTACGGAAAAAGGTTGAAGAAAATACCTTGACCCTGAAAAGTAGCCAAGGAAATTTTACAGGTGGAGAATATATAAAAATCTTTATAATTAGCATGCCCACAGAGACACCGTGCAAGCGAACTCCTGCAGAGTTACGTTATGTTTTCGTCTTAAACCATGAGAGTATTCAGTACTTTGTGTAGCCTATTTTTAAACACATTTACTTTGGCTGGAAACAACCTCTGAGAGAAGTTGTTTCCAGATATTAACTATTTTATAGGGAAATTCCGCAGACAGAGGTCCTAAATGTCTTTAGTTCCATTTAAACTATTATTTTTGTCGGATTGGCATTAAGTAAGAATAAGTTCCTGTAATCTACCTGTCTATTCCATTGAGCATCTTGAAGACTTGAATAAGCTGACCGCGTAACCTCCTCGTCTCTAAGGTAAACAGATTTAGGCGCTCCAATCTCCGTTGGTAGTTTTGCATTCTCATTGAAGGGATCAATTTTGTAGCCCTTTCTTTTACCCTTTCTAACCTTTCTCTATCCTTCCTGAGTGATGGAGACCAAAACTGCGCACAGTATTCCAGTTGAGGTCCGACTAGTGAATTATAAAGGGACATTACAGTAGGCCTGTTCAAAAATCAACTTTTTCTTATTTTCATAGGTTTCTGTACATTTTCCCATGCTTTTTGACCTGAAAAAGCCGAAAATCACAACTAGTTTGACCTAGGATGTTGGGAAGCATTGCCGCATGGAGCTTTAAATTTTCTGCCTTGAAATCGGCCAAAGCGCCAATTCCGGGGTCCCTTGAATTATGTTTTGCACTTTAACTTTTGATCTAAACAAGATAGAGCAACAAATTAGGTATCAAATGAAAGAGCATAAAATTAATAAATAATAATAATAATAATAATAATAATAATAATAAATAAATAATAATTAATATAATAATAATAATAATAATAATAATAATTATCTATCACTTTTCAGGAAACAACAGAAACTCAATCAGAATCTAGAAAACCATCTACAAGTTACAACTTCACAATGGCATTAAGCAAGGAGCTGAGGGAGCTCCGTGGGCGCACAGTTGATATCTCAGAACCTCCACGTACTGTCCACAGGCAGGTGTCAACTGGGCCATCTACCAGATCTCTCACTGAAACTTTCCTGGTTGGATACCCTTCAGCTTTTATCAGTGGTTCCCAGCTTCCCACCAACAGACAGGCGTTCCAGTATTTCCTTAATCTTCAGAATTTACCGGAAAATGCAGGGAGGCCCATGGTTCAAGACCTTGCATATGAAACAGTTGAATCTATCATCCCATTCTGGCAGATGGCTAGGATCAAGACAATGACCAAGTACAACGCAATGAAGCTCTTCATGAAACTACATGAGAAACATCGTGCTCTGGTGAAAAGCAAAGGAAGAGCAAGTAACCCTGGAGGAAAAAGAGGAGCATTTGTGCTGGAATTAGACAGCCTGTTCGATATAGGAGCTCCAGATGCAATCCAGGAAATACAGAACAACAGACTGTTATCCAGAGAGAAGAAAGATGAGGATATCAGGTTCTACGAAGACCAAAAGACTGAGAGGAGAGGTCATATGTCTGGTCATGACAAGATTTTTGAGACAAGATCCCTGCAGCAAGCAGCGAGGAATGAAAGACTGCAGCATAGACAAGAACAAGGTAAAACTAATTACTTTGAACGTTACAAAAGTTTTAAGTTTTACTCCATTGCGATATTTAGCATGTACTTAACAATTACTGTCTTAACATGTTGTACTATTTTACAGCTGCAGCAGAACAAGAGGCAGTTGTTCATGTGGATGACATTACCTGGGGTGACTCAACTGACAACGACGCTAACACAGAGGACATGGATTACCATCAGCCTCGTCCTGGATGTTCTCACCATCAAGACACTGTGACTAGTGTGACTTTGACGTTTCCAAGGAAGGTCATGGAATGTGATGTCATCTGCAATACAGCTGATCGTCTTGGTTTATCAGACAATCAAGTTACTGCCATGGTTTCTGCCACCTTGAAAGCTGGAGGGGCTGATCTGGATAACTTCGTCATCTCAACCTCAACAACACGTCGCAACAGAATGCTGTCCAGGTATAATATCAGCCAGAGTCACATGTCCAAGTTTTGTGAAAAAAAACCACAGTACGCTGCCTTACACTGGGATGGAAAGTTGCTCAAAGATGTCTTGGCAGTGAACCTGGAAGTACCTCAGAGACTTTAGCTGTGCTAGTGTCCGGTCCACCTTCATACACTGAAGGAAAGTTATTGGGAGTACCTGTCATCGACAATTCTTCTGGCACAGCTCAGGCTGAGGCTTCAATGGATTTACTGGAGACATGGGAACTTACGGATAATGTTACTGCCCTTGTTTTTGACACTACATCCAGTAACAGTGGAGTTCACAGAGGAGCTGCCAAACTGCTAGAGAAAATGCTGAACAAAAAGGTGTTTTATCTGGCCTGTCGACATCACATCCTGGAAATCCTAGTAGGAGCAGTTTGGGAGAAGCTGTTTGGGAAGGTGAAGGGGCCAGATAATCCCTGGTTTGAGCATCTAAAGGATGTTTGGACGGACTTGTCCAAGGAAAACCCAAAGATGCTAGCTATCAACAGCAAATGGCTGAAGGAAAAGAAGAAGAACAGTGAAGAAATACTCCAAGACATTCTAACAGCAGAAAGGCTTCCAAGAGCCGACTACAGGGAAATGGCTGAACTGACAGTCATTGTTCTTGGAGGAACGCCTCCTCGAGGTATTCACTGGAGTCGACCAGGCGCCATTCATCAGGCCAGATGGATGGCCAGAAACCTGTACTCCATGAAAATGCTGATGTTTGCAGATCAACTTAAGTACGCCGAAGACACTGTATCAAAGCTGGAAAGACTCAACACCTTCCTTGCGCTGTTCTACACTCCGGTATGGATGATGTCAATGTCTGCTGCAGATGCTCCCGTGAATGATCTAAGTCTAATCCAGGACATGTTGAAGTACAAGAAAACTGACCCAGAGCTTGCTGATGCAGTACTTAATAAGATGGGAAACCACAAATGGTACCTGACGCAGGAAGTCGTGCCATTTGCCCTGTTCAGCAGTAGATTGAGTGACACATTGAAGCACGACATTGCTGCCCAGTTACATGCCACTGAGAAGCCAGACAGCTTCAGAACAGGAAAGCCTCTATTCCAGAGAGTCACAGCTAAGACCACCCTGGTTGATCTCATTGGCCCAGAATCACATTTCCTGCTGGACACACTGAACATTGGATCCGAGTGGCTTCTGGAACCTGTCACGTCTTGGCCACAGAATGAGGACTACAGAAAAGCGTTGGACTATGTTAAGAATCTGAAAGCGGTGAATGACATTGCTGAACGTGGTGTCAGGATGATGAGCGACTTTGCAAATGTCATAACAACAGATGCCAAGCAAAGGGACTATCTCCTTCAAGCTGTGGAGTTCAACAGACGCCGCTTTGACAGCTTCAAGAAACAAACTCTCAACAACTGACTGTGTAAATGTCATTATGAAATTAATCATCATGTAATGCTTTCACTTCTTGATCGATTAGACTTGTGACAAAATGTTAATCTCAAATTTGTGTCATGAATAAGGCGCCTTGTCTGCCTTGAGTGTGAGAAAACGAATTTTGTGATATTTCTGAAATCTTTGTATGTACCAATGTGCCATTTCTTGTTCCAAGACTATCATAATTGTATAAGTTAGAAAGAGGATTAAAAACACTTTAATTTGGTGCCTATTTTGTTGCTCTATCTTGTTTAGATAAAATGTTATAGTGCAAAACATGATTCAAGGGACCCCGGAACTGGTGCTTTTGGCCGATTTCAAGGCAGAAAACTTAAAGCTCCATGCGGCAATGCTTCCCAACAACCTAGGTCAAAATGGTTGTGATTTTCGGCCTTTTCAGGTCAAAAAGCATGGGAAAAGTACAGAAACCTATGAAAATAAGAAAAAGTTGATTTTTGAACAGGGCTAACATTACAGTCTCCTTGTTCCGAAACTGGAACTGTCTTTTAATATAACCTAATATTTTTAAGGCCCTCTTTTCAACTTCTGCACAGTGTTTCGACGGTTTCAGATCATTGCTGATATAGACTCCTAAGTCTTTCTCTAGAGCGGTCTCAGTCAAGTTCCTTCCCAAGAGAGAGTAATCGGTCTTCGGGTTTTTATAACCTATGTGCATTACCTTACATTTGTCCAAGTTGAATGGCATCTGCCAAGTAGCAGACCATTCGCCCAACCTGTCAAGATCATTCTAAAGCGTTCTTACGCCCTCCTCAGTACCTACACTACTTCCTAATTTCGTATCGTCTGCAAATTTGGAGATTGTACTTAGAAGCCCGACGTCAATATCATTAATATATATAATAAAAAGTAAATGACCCAGAAGGGAACCGCGTGGGATACCACTGGTGACGGGTGCCCACTCCGAAGACTCCATTTATTACCACTCTCTGCTTTCTATCTTTTAACGAATCCTCAATCCAGTTGGAAAAGAGCCTGGTGATTCCTAGTCCTCTGATTTTAGCCATCAATCTCGCGTGAGGGACTTTGTCAGGGGCTTTTTGAAAGTCGAGATACACTATATCTATTGCCCTACTTGCATCGTATAATGTATGCATATTATGGAAAAACTAACAGGTTTGTCAAACAGGATCTATGTCACCTAAATCCATGTTGAAAATAAAAAATTAGATTGTTAGATTCAAGGTGATACACAATACGTTTTGTAATGATGGATTCCAACAGTTTGCCGACAATTGATATTAAACTGATCGGGCAGTATTTACAAGGATTTTCCCTATCACCCTTTTTAAAGATTGGTGTTATATTTGCTAATTTCGAGTCGGTTGGAACTTTCCCTAACTCGATTGATTGTTTGAATATGGTTACTAAGTCGTCAAGAACATTGTGGCTAACCTCTTTTAATACCTTGGAAGAAATAAGTCGGAATCAGGTGATTTGTATTTATTCATCTTATCAATTAATTGCTGCCTCATTTCTCGTAAAACTTATGGTCTCTACAGGATGGTCACCGTCATATGTAATCCAAAGACTTGGCACTTCACTCGAGTCTTCCTCCGTGAAGACTGTAACGAAAACTCGTTTAACGTATTAGCGATATCTTTATCACCGAATTTCAGTACGCCATTTCTATCTTTTAGGGGACCTACAGAATTTTTAATTGGTTTTCTTCTATTAACATGGGCAAAAAATTCTTCACGATTAACTTTTCAGAGTGAGGCAACTCTAGCTTCTTCATCACGTTTGGCTGATCTAAGTAAGGACTTAACCCTCCGACATAGGTTTATATAGTTTTCTGAATTAGTCTGGTTGAAATGTGACTTAAGTAGTTTGTAGGCTCTATTTCTTCCCGTAATAACCCTGCTAATTTCGTTGTTAAACCATTTCAGCGACTTTGTTGACGAAGAAACTATTTTAGTGGGTATAAAAGTGTTCTGTAATATTGCAAATTGATCCCTATACGAGCTCCAGGTGACATTGACATCCTCACTTATTAGAACTTCAAGTGTGTCTAAACTACTTCGGAAGCTTTCAAAATTTGCTTGAGAAATCCAGTCTTTCACGAGTCTCTTCGCGTGTATTAACTGGAACCCTGAGGTCAAACCTAATCAAATTATGATCGCTGTTACTCAAATTTTCACCAATAGTCAGGTTAGAGACTAGGTCATCTTCGTTCGTGAATATGAGGTCTAGTTTATTATTACCCCTTGTAGGACCGTCAACCCATTGACTTAATAAGTTATCATCGGCAAATTCCAACAGTCTTGAGCCCTCAGCATCAGCTGTTTTGTTTTCCCAATTTGTGTTGCCACAATTAAAATCCTCAAAAATCACACTGATCTTATTATTCACTATTTTGTTTAATTCGTTATACAAGTTTATATCCTTATGAACGGCGTAGTGAGGTGGCATATATACTAGAAGAAGATGCACGGCTTTATTATTTAGGTTTAGATTAATTCCCAATATTTCATGAGCGGATACGATATTAATGTTTACCGGGTGCAGGAAGTCACGAAAATACAAAAGTACACCGCCGCCTTCCCTTCCGTTCCTATCTTTGTGAAACATTTTGTAACCTACCATTTCAAATTCTCCTGCAAAATCCCTTGATTCAGAATGAATCCAGGATTCTGTTATTGCTATGATATCAAAGCTCTGTTTTGACTAGCTCTATAAATTCCATTAGTTTGTTTCTAATTGACCTAGCATTGAAGAGCACAGTTTTGAGAGATTTTAAGTTGTTATTTCTCCGAACTGGCCTGAGTTGTTTCCCGAAGCAGTTGAATCAACTACTGGGGGAGTAGCATGAACTACTGGTGGGTGGAGGACTGACTGCTGGGAGGATAGGACTATCTGCTGGGGAGGGAGGACGACTGACTGCTACTGTTGGGGGAGGAGGACTAACTGCTATGGGAGGAGAACTAACTGCTGTCGGAGGAAGGCTAACTGCTGAGAGAGGAGGACTAACTGCTGGGAGAAGATGACTAACTGCTGGGAGAAGATGACTAACTGCTGGGAGAAGATGACTAACTGCTGGAGAAGATGACTAACTGCTGGGAGAAGATGACTAATTGCTGGGGGAGGAGGACCGACTGCTGGGGTAGTAGGTTTCACAGTTGGGGAGCAGGATCAATTGCTGGTTTGGGGGGCCCTAGTTTAAAAAGATTATACAAATTTATGTTCAGTAAATCACCAAACTTCTTTTTCCCCTTCTGATTAAAGTGTATCCCGTCCTCACAAATGCGTTTAACTAATGGCTAATGGCTAATGCTAAATGCTAATGGCTTTACTTAAAGTATAGTCACTAGCACGCATTCGTGGAAGAATCCCTACAACCATACCCATACTGTCTTTTCCCTAACCTTGTCAGTTAGGATCTTGAACTATTTTACAATGGACTCTGTCTGCCCTCCTGTCCCTCCCTGAAAAACGTCATTGCCACCAATGTAACCAATGGGGCAACTCTTACTCTTGATATTAGTTTTGGTTAATTCCCTATTTATTATCTGACTCGTGGCACCTGGAAAACATCGGAGTTTTCTCTTGGTCACGCGTCTTGCTCCGAAAAAGTCCCCTTGATTCCTTACCAGAGAATCCCCAAAAAAAGGATTTCTCCTCTTCGTCGGCAAGTAAGTGAAACTTTTTTTTTACGGTAATGGGTTCCGAATCCTTATGTTTTGGGTTTGGAGGGTCTTTTATTTTTGACCAACTGGAATTCTCGTTCCTCGGTCCTACTTTCCGGAATATTCTCCATATTTTCCAAGCGAGCCACGCTTTGTTCTAGATGTTTAACCTTACAGTTTATATCTGCTGATGTGTTTTCAGTCTGATCTTGTCCAGTGGGTTGGATTTCCAGTGCTACGACCCGCGCTTCAAGCTTTTTTACTAATTCCTTCAGCTCTTTAACTTCCTTTTCATGGTTTTCTCAACGTTTACAAAACAAACATATACTCAGGGATGTGATGTCGCTGATATTACCTTCGGGGAAGTCGACACACCAATGATTAACTTTACATTTAAAGCATTCATCTTTCAGTTTTGCTGGCCATGTCATATTTTGTCTGTTTTTATGATACGTTACTTTAAATAATACAATATGTTACTTTAAATAATGCGGTATGTTACTTTTAAATAATACGATACGTTACGATATGTCACTTTAAATAATACAATGTTACTTTAAATAATACGATACGTTACTTTTAAACAATACGATACGTTACTTTTAAATAATACCATACGTTACTTTTAAACAATACGATACGTTACTTTAATATAATGATGGCGGGGGAAATGGTGAATGCGGGAATAAGTACGTGTTACAGACCGGAAACGGAGTTGAATACAAAATTGAATGGAAACTGTGGGCTGCCGTTAATAACAATGCTATTTTAATTAATATAATGGTTAGTGAGGGAGAAATGGTGAATGCAGAAATACAGAAATAAATAAACACGCGCAAGCGAGTGGCACGTGTTACAGACCGGAAACGAAATTGAATACAAAATTGAGTGGAACCTGTAGGCAGATGTTAATAGCAATGCAGAATGATGTTAATTTAAAAAATGCAATATGTTATCTAATTAATGTAATGGATAGTAAGGAAGAAATGGTGAGTGCAGAAATAAACACGCAGAAGCAAAAAGCACGTGTCACCGACCGGAAACGGAATTGAATACGGAACTGAATGGGATCTGTAGGCAGCCGTTTATAACAATGCAGAATGTTACTTTAAATAATATAATGTTATTTTAATTAATACAATGAATCTTGGGGGGAGAAATAGTGAATGTGGGAAATGAACCCGCGAGAGCACGTGTTACAGATCGGAAACGGAAATAAACTCGAATATACAAATCTTACTATTTAACTCGTCTGAAAATGCAATCTGTAACGACCGTCTAAAACAATGCAAAATTATTTCACGTTAACTTTACCAGAGAAAATCAGCCGAAAAATAGAATTTAAACAATACAAAATTATGTTCGTTAATTGTAATTAAGAAACCAGTAAAGGAAATAAACTAAGTCTAATTAATAAGCAGTAGTGCTTGGCCTAACTTCAGTAATAAAGTAAATAAATATAATTATATGTATCTAACAACGTTAGATGAAAGAGAGAGTTAGGAGTTACAAGGAAAAGAAGTACTTCAAAAGGCCTTGCGGCCCATACCAAGGAGGTACCAATGGCAACGGGTGCCAGGGAAAATTTCCTACACCCACATATAGTGTGCAAAATTCGGTCTAACCTTTTCTTGAACTGATCCACAGAGGAACTGTTCACAACTTTTGAAGGTAACTTGTTCCACGTGTCACAGATCTTATAGGTAAAGTATTATAATTCCCACACGCACTAATGCTAAACCGTTTCAAATCCAACTTCCAACCATTGTTGCGAGTTGGATTATCATTTAAACTAAACATGCTTCTAAAATCGACATCGTTGAACCCGCGTAAGAGCTTGAAAACCTCGATGAGTTGACCGCGCAGCCTCCGAGTTTCCAGCGAAAACAAATTCAGGGCGCGTAAGCGTCGATTATAGCTCATATGCCAAACGGAAGGGATTAACTTTGTGGCCCTCGCCTGCACTCGCTCCAGCCTCTCAATATCTTTCCTGAGGGTGGGTGACCAGAACTGCACAGCATACTTCAGGTGCGGCCGAACCAGAGAATTGTACAGAGAGAGCACAATCTCCTTGTTCCGAAATTGAAATTGCCTTCTGATATAACCCAACAGTTTCTAGGCCAGGGGTGGTGAACCCTTGGCACGCGTGCCAAACGTGGCACGCCAACGACTTTTTTCCGGCACGCGATTCCCCGGGCTCACCTTAAAAAAAATTAAATAAATAAATATCCAAATTCTTCGCCGAGTTTTATATTTTAACTTAATGTTTTCTGCTAAAAAATGGTAAAGATTAACTTCTGTTTAATATATTATGTAGGTAAAATAACATTTTATTTTCTCTGTAATTTTTATGTATTATTCATAAGGGATTAAGAATCAATGAAAGAATATCTTTAATTTTATTTTCTTTCATTGTGCTTTAGTCAAGTAAAACGATTATGAGATTGGGCACTGTAATGTATTGGGAAAACTTGAAAAAACTTATGGCTGATTGATCTGATATATAAAAAACAAAAAAAAATCAGAATTATTGTTTACTCTTTTGCTGATGTTAAAAATTGCGTTTTTAAATTGTGTGGCTGGATATGGCAGCTATAATTACACTTAAAGGCTAATAAAAAATATCCACGCTATCAACATGGTAGAACGACCTTCAAGTAAAAATTCCGTCACTAAATTTTACATTTATTCAATCTTACATGACTTACAATAATCACTCTTACAATATTCTTTGATTTTACCGCTCCAGTGTAAGTTTTGATTATTTGAAAAGGTTCTCCCAATTCTTAAAAGGCACCAAATAATAATATGTTCCCCAAAATTTCGGTTGGCACGTGAGAAAATTTTGCATCAAAGATTTGACGATTTTGGCACGCTCACTTAAAAAGGTTGCCCACCCCTGTTCTAGGCTTTCTTTTCCACCTCTACGCACTGTTTGGTAAACTTAAGGTCGCTGCTAATTAGCACACCCAAGTCCTTTTCCAAATCAGTGGCCTCGATATTACTCCTCAACATGGAGTAGTCCGACTTTGGATTGGCGTAGCTCATGGGCATGACCTTGCATTTACCCAAGTTAAACGCATTTGCAACTTTTCGGACCACTCTCCTATCCTACGTAGGTCCGCACGCAGTTGCTCCTCATCAGCGAATTTGGCGATCCTACTGACGATGCCACTGTCGATATCATTTATGTAAATGATAAACAACAGTGGCCCCAAAACGGAACCCCTTTAATTACAACCCCTCTGCCGCCTATTCTTCAGCCAGTTTTCAATTCAGCTACCTACTTCCCCACTGATACCCAGCGCGCGGACTTCGGCCATTAGCCGCCGGTGAGGTACCTTATCAAAGGCTTTCTGAAAGTCGAGATAAAGTATATCAATCGCCCTAATCTTATCATACTCACTCCACATAACGTGGAAAAACTCGAGCAGGTTGGTGAGACACGACCTATGCCGTCTAAACCCATGTTGGGAGTCCCCAAGCAGCTTGTAGGAATCCAAATGGTCAACGATCCTATCCGCTATTATCCCCTCTAATAATTTACCTACAACCGAAGTGAGACTAATGGGACGATAGTTCCCTGGACTTTCGTGATCCCCTTTCTTAAAGATAGCGGTCACGTTGGCTTCCCTCCAGTCACCAGGCACCTGGCCCGTCTCCAACGATTTGTTGAAGACTGTAGCCAGGTGGGGAGCCACCTGGTCGTGCACTTCCGCAACACTCTCGGGAGGAACTGGTCTGGCCCAGGAGCCTTAAACGCGCTCAGTTTGTCTATTCCATCGGCAACGACTGTCGCGGTACACCGAACACTATCCAGGCCAGCACCGTCGTGCCTGACGCCTGGCTCGGGGATAACGCGGGTGTCCTCCCTGGTGAACACTCCCGCAAAGTACTCATTTAGCGCATTAGCGATGTCCGTGTCGGAGGTCTGCAGCGCGCCGCTGGGGTCCTTTAACGGGCCTATCATGCTTCTAATGGGTTTTCTACTATTAACATAACTGAAGAACTCCTCAGGGTTTCCCTTGCAGAGGCTTGCCACCCAGAGTTCTACGTTACGTTTAGCTAGCCTAACTTTCGCCTTCACTTCCCTGCACAGGTGGACATACGCCTCAGTGTTCTCATGGGAACGATTGACCTTCGCCCTCCTATACGCAGCTTTCCTATTTCGGATAGCCGAAGCGATGTCACGACTGAACCACTTAGGCTGCGTTGAAGCAGGGGTGACCGGTTTTGAGGGTATGGCAGCAGACTGCAGCACCATAAAATGGTCCCGGAATGCACTCCACACTCCCTCAACATCGCCGCCCACCTCTAACCCCATCTCACCTACGCTATCCGGAGGCCTACAAAGTCCGCCCGCCGAGCTTACTGCCTCTCGAGTTACTACGCTTCACCCGAGGGACGCAGACACAGAACCTAATCAGACCGTGATCACTCCCGCCCAACGATTCGTCAACGGTGAGGCCAGTGACGAGGTTGTTTTCGGTCGTGAATACTAAGTCTAGAATGCTTTCGCCTCGTGTAGGCCCATTGACCAACTGAGTCAGAAAATTCTCATGAGCAAAGCCAACTAGCCTTCTCCCTTCGGCATCAGCAGTCCTGTCTTCCAGTTTATGCCGCGACAGTTGAAGCCTCCTAAAACTACACACACCCTGTTCCCTAGCAGGCTACGGAGTTCAGTGAACAGGGCTGTATCATCCTCAAGGAGGAGATGCAGAGGTCTGTGCACCAAGATTAACCTATAGTTCGTCGCTCCCAGGTTCATATCGACGCCAAGCATCTCCCGTTCCGATCGGAACTGGCAGTCAACCGGACTCATCGTGTCCCTGACGTATATTAGTACTCCTCCCCCCTCCCCACGGGTGCGATCCTTGTGAAACATTCTATACCGGGAATTTCACACTCCCCAACGTAGTCCCTACCATCAGTATGAATCCAGGACTCGGTGATAGCAACGATATCCTGGTATTCTGATGCTAAGAGCGCCCGTAGCTCGCAAAACTTCTTCCTTATCGACCTAGCATTAAAAAGCACTGCACGGAGGGAACCTTCCCTATTCTGACCGCCCCTTAGCTCGATCCGTTTCCCGAACACCCAGGTCTGTCGGGAGTTGAAGAGCCCCTCACCATCGAGGGGGAAACTCCCGCAGGAGGCTGAGCCCCCTCCAACGAGAAAGAGAGCTAGCTTCGTCTTATATTGACTGCTTGAAGCAGGGAATTTTGCAAAACCACACGTATATTGTAGACCAGATTATGCGAATAACGTTGAGGTTTTAAAAAAAAATTATCTGCAATATCTTCAAGCGTTGCGCGTGGATTGAACCTCATCTGGAGAGCAGGTGGACCATCGTGGTCGATGGTCAGTTCTTTGTTTGTTCGCGTGACCAAGATGTTACGAAGTGTCTTGATTGTAATCTTGCAAACTACTTTGATCACTATACCTCTCATTTTGACAACATTCTGATTGCTGAATAACGCCGTGATATACTGTATTATGATCATCATCTGTTCGAGGTGTTTATTCACGATCTACAAACTCTTTCGACACAAGACACATTCTGTTTTTAACCCAGACACAGTACTTGTGAGTCAAATCAGCTGTTTCGCTAATTTTTATCCGTGTTCACTTTATTCTGAGAGGGTAAAGTAAAATTTTAGAAAGAAGGTCAGTGCTGCAGCAGTAGACAATCGTTTCTATATTACAGTATACCAAACATTTCGTGAAAAAATTCTCTTTTCTTGTAAAATCCAAAATGTGTATTTAATTGTATTTAGGTTGAATCGGGAAGAACAATATATATATATATATATATATATATATATATATATATATATATCTCTTCTTGTCCCTGAAGATGTGAATATATCACGAAAGCGCTCGGATTTCGTGTTTCCTTTTCCTTTTCCCTGTGGTTCTTTGCTTATTAAAAAGATCACGTGTTGTTGTGTGATTTTATTGCATATATATATATTTACTATTTGTGTGTGTGTGTGTGTGTGTAATATATATAATATATATTAGTAAACTTTGTTTGATGATAAACTAACTTTAGTTTTTATTTATATTTGAAGTAAAATTCTATGATCCCAAATTTACATAATTTATTGAAAAAAGAAAGACAAATAATTGAACTTTTTGTGAAGAAACAATTTTTTTCATCAATATTCCATTCAATTAAAACTCTGTATTTCATTAATCAGTAAATGCAGCCTTTCTTTTCTTTACCCGATCTTTTACAAAATATTGAAGAGTGATCTTGAAATTGTCTTTTGCATTTTTTAAGAGGTATTACAGGGTCTTTTCTTTCTACTTTTCTCAATCTCTCAAAGATTTCGCGCAATGATTCGGTTTTACGCAGAGATCAAGCTTGTGGGAAACTTCATGATAAATTTCAACAAATGTAGAACAAGAGGGAATGCTGAAATTTGGTTATTAGTTGACATATCAACAACTAACTGTGCCTTAAATCTATTTATTTTATTTAATCTTTTTTTATTTTTTACTAACAAATTACTGTGTTGAAAATTGTGAGGCCTTTTTTGTAAATTTGCACTAAGTAAAAGATATTACTTCAAAATCAATTTGGTTCACATTAAATAAATTTCAGTTATATTTCCATGGAATTGGCCTTCACTTTACGTGAGAAATTTGAAAATGATTAATTTCAAGTATGCTCATATTGATAATTATTATATGAAGATGAGTATAATGATAGAGTATGTCACTCACAACATACACTGAATGCAACCTTATAGGAAATAGATGAAGTGTATATATACCGTATATATCATAGTATATAGAACGCCCGTTGTGCCTTGCGCAGCAAAAGACCCCGAAACACTGCGTAGTGGGAATACTGGGAGGAGCGGGTGTGTTACTAAAACCTTGCCTAGTTCTCCTTTAATGTGTATTCTGAATTTGGTGCAGAATACCCTACGTGTTTAGGCGTGTATAAACGAACATAGAATATCAGACAGACAAACAAACAGACGCCACATCATCATCGTCGTCCCTATATATATATATATATATATATATATATATATATATATATATATATATATATATAATATAATATACACCTCGGTGGTGTAGTGGTTAGCGTCGCTGACTACGAATTCATCGGCCCTGGGATCGAGACCCGGTGACGGCAGGCGGTGCGCAGCTAGAACCCAGCTGTTCATCCTTCCACCCCATAAAGAAATTAGTTGGTAAATAAATGGCTACCCTGGGTAGCCAAGTGGTTAAGACGCTGGGCTGCTGGTGGGGTGTGGTTCGGATTCCACGTTAAAATGTTGGTCTAAGGTAGAGTAACAAGCTTGACCTTCGTCAGAATGAACAATTCAGGTGGAAGCAAAACCAAGGTTAACCAAGGTTATATATGGCGGACCACAAGTAAAGCAACACGCTGTGATTCTAATCAAAATTTTATTGAATCGAAACAGAATTCGAACGTATATAAAATACTCGTATTTTAAAATTATTTGTAGCAATAAAGGTTTTCACAAAATTACTCAATGTGTCCAACTGCTGTCTTACCTTTGCTGATCGGCAAATTCACTGGCATAATTTCCCCGGCAAACTCCACACTGCAGCAATGATAACATTCTTCAGCGCTGAAAAAAAGTTCAAGGTTTCGTCGCTTACACAGTTTCCTTGTCTTCATGAAAAGAAGCCAGCTTGAGTCAAAATCTGGAGACCACGTCGGCCAATCAATTGCCGCCCTCCCGACTAGGAAACTTTTCGTTCAAGGTCGCACCATGGGTGTATTGTGGACACTTCCCGTTTCGTCGGACTTTTGTACAAGGTTCAAAATAAATATTGGAGTCCGATTATAATGATTCTGGTACTGACAAGCAATTTCAGTTCCTTTCTGGTAAAAGAAGTACCACTTTACCACTTTTATTCTTTCAACCCATGGTGAAGAATAGTTCACGTAGGCCTAGCCTATATAGACGTGCATCTGTGATTAAATTGTCTTCAGCGCCTTCTGACCCGCGTTCTGTATAACAGGGGCAGCCGCGACGTAAAACTGTGGCCCCATCAAACGTGATTTGTTTCCTTACTTTTGGCTTACCCGATATATGTTAAAAGAACAAGTTTACATCAAACCGTATAATCAATGATGAATAAGTAATAGTTTTCAAAGAGAAACCGTGTCTTGTACACGTTTGAGTTCTGTATAACGTAAAAATGACGTAAAGTATTAGTGATCCAAGGCAAATTGATCAAACATAATGGCTTAGGTATCCATGAACTTCTGAGGTCTTCATGCACTTTCGGCTAATTGACTGATCAGTCAGTAAACAAGATAATTTATTGGATTTGCAACTCGAAATTATAGACAGGTGAGTATCATGGTTGATTCAGTGGTATTAAGTTTTAGCGTTTGCTTAATAGAAATAAGTGACAATCCGAAGAGATATAATTGTCGAAAACTAGGTCCACGTTGTGGTTTCGTTGCAACACCGCTTCCCGTCAGGTCAACGAAGTTAAGCGATGTTGGATCTATTCAGTAGTTGGGTCGTTGTCCGTTGTCTGCATTCAGATGATGTAGCGACTCCAAGATGGTTTGAATCCCACGTAAAGCTATAGGTCCCTTCGTCACATGACCTTTGCCGAAAGAAGAAGGTTAAACAAGCCAAAGTTTTATTGTTGAAAATTAATAATAAAAGCAAATACCCAAAACGTTGACATTATATCCATACAGGTTTATTTGTTATGTCTGAAGTGCATTTTCCTATTTTCTCAAAAGAATATTAAAAATTCAAGTTACTGATTTTAGTTGATGTAATTAATAACAGTTTTTATTATTTATTTAAATTAAATGAGCACAACTTCATTATTATACGTCATGAAAATTATTTTTTGTACATTCGTAATTCAGTGCCTGTCTGCTAATTTAATTTGCCTTTATAAGCCCTTTTATAACGAATAAAATTATAATAAATTATCATTCGCAATAATCCTTTAATTAAATCTCTTTAATGTATACGAAGTGCAGAGTTACGTCACACTGTAATTTTTAATGTTATTAATGAGCAGTGAGGCAATTCTGAGCCACTAATTGGAGGAATACATTTTTACTGTATTTACTTTGTTTTTCTCAATTAAAGTTTACTGTAGTCTCGTCATTCATTCATCTGTCCATTTACGAGTATATCTATTTTTTTATATATATTTATTTATATATATATTTATATATATATATACCTGTTAACCAGCCAAAGGTTCTGCGCGTTAATCCCTCTACCTGCGAAGGTCAGGTTGGTGTCCCCTCCTCTACCCCTGGCTTTGTATTCTAGAGAATTGCTTTCCTGGGGCGGCTCTATCTCACATAGCCAAGTACACCCAACTCATCAGGGACTCTCCTGAACCAGGTGTCTAGTCTTCTTTTAAGTACGTCCACATGGACACCAGTTGTGTTTCTGGTGGTCTTCGGTAACTGCTTAATAGTCTTGGCCTTCTCACAACGAAACTATTTTCCTTCAGAGTTGAGGATGTCTTTTGTCTGGCCTTTGGTCTGGGAACACTGCACATTCTATCTTCCCTATTTTCTGGTATTGTTTAGATGGTTATTGGGCTCAGTTTGAGGTAAAGTACTAGTTTCTCTATTATTTTCCATGCGTGTATTATGGTGTATCTCTCTCTTCATCTTTCCAGTAATTAGTTGTTTGCAACCATTGATCTTTGCTATGAAATTTCTTTCACTCTCTTCTGGTTTGCTAATTTATTCTTTTTTATATGGAGACGTCAGTACTGAGCTGTATTCCAGTTTTGGTATGGTCAGTGTTTTCAGCAAAGGAACCATTACTTTCTTGTCCTTTCTTTTAAATGTTCTCAATATGTGTCCCTTAATACCTTTTTGCCTTGTTTATCGCTATCTGATTTTGTCTCAAATTTTTCATTGTCAGTCATTATAATTCCTAAATATTTTGCTTTTGAATTTCTTTGATTTTTTTTTTCTGTTTGGAGGAAAATATATGTTCTGTCTGTTTCAGTGCCTCATTTTTCCATTTCTTGAGAGAGCTGAAATTTTTCGGTGTTAAATTTCATGTTGCTGTCTTCTGACCATCTGTATATTCTGTTAGTGTTCGTTTGTAAGACTTCTACAGCTACTTTTCTAATTTTTCTGCTGATTTTTGTATCATCCACAAAGGAGATATGTACAGAGTACTTCAAAAATTTTTTACCACTTATATGGCGCTAATATGTCATTGCTTACCACTTATAGTGTGGGTTTATTTTTTATGTAAGTATTTGTGTTTATTTGTTTTGTTTTTTTAAATAATGTTTTTCCCGAGGAAAATGTGTGTCAAAGCAGTTAACGAGGCATTTCGACGATTCAGACGATTGAAGCACCCCCATACTAAGTAGTAACATTGAAGCACCCTGTATATGCATTTTGTATTGGGTTACACGAAAACACGTTAACTTTTCAGAAGAGTACGAGGTGGAGACAAGGTTAAAAAACCCTGATATACAGTAAACCTTAGATTGTAACAACTTGTTGACGTTCTGTGAGCATGTTATACTAGATCCATTTTCCAACTTTGCCCATTATTCCCAGGTTTCATTTTATGTGCTATTATACCATAATGACACTTGTCGAGTGCTTTAACAAAATATTACATCGTAGTTTTCATTGTTTTTCAACTGCATCTATGATGCTGGTTCTCACTCACTCTTTCTGCCTCTATATCTATCTATCTATCTATATATGTATATATCACTTAATCAATGCCCAATATATTCTAAGGTGTAGGTTTAACTGGAAGTGAGAAGAAAGTTTTACATTTTTTCACATATAACATCATTCCACCCATACCCCCATTTCAGGGTACGAGCAGCTCGCAGCAGCAGTACGAAGCGAATATATCAGAGTTCGGTGAGTCCAGCTCTTCTGGAATCGATTCCAATTGCGATTCCATGTTAGCAAAATTCTTTGATTCCGATTTTCTCTGGGATAAAATCGTCGATTTTTTTGAAGTGGTACCCTTTGAATGCCAACAATGCACTGTATTTTAAATTAAAAGAGTCTTTATAAAAACTAATTAATTATGTTAAGAATTTTAAAAAATGAATATGAACGTTCATATCTTTACAAATTATCAGGTCATCCCATAAGTAATGTCGTTTTTTAGATTGGAATTTGAAGGACAAAAAAAAAACAACTGAAACTTTTTAATCTAGTATATATTTTCCATCGGAATCAATGACACTCTGCCAACGTCCTACAAGCTTTTCAATGCCATGTTTATAAAATTCAGGCGGTTTTGAGGCAAAAAACGTACAAAGACTAGTGTGCAGGTCATCTAAAGAAGTATACTGTTTCTCGTCAAGATAGTTTTGCAGACTCCTGAAGAGATGATAATCTGAAGGCGCAAGGTCTGGAGAATATGGAGGATGTGGAAGTTTTTCCCACCCAAGCTCCTCAATTTTTGCAGAAGTGATCCAAGTGGTATGAGGACGTGCGTTGTCGTGGTGGAACACGATTCCTTTCCGATTAACCAAAGAAGGTCTCTTTTCTTTTAGTGCAGTGTTCAATCGATCCAGTTGTTGACAGTAGACTTGAGCGGTGATTGTTTGGTTGTGTGGTGAGGTTTCAAAGTGTATTACACCACCGTTATCCCACCAAACACTAAGCAACACCTTCCGAGGGTGAAGATTTGGTTTTGGCTGTGGTGTCGCTGGTTCTCCGGCACAAACCCACTGTCGACGGCGCTTAACATTCTGGTACTGTATCCACTTTTCATCACCAGTCACTAAACGGTGCAAAAACGGATCTTGGAGTTCACGGGAATGAAGAGCTGTGCTAATGTTTACCCGCACCCTCAGATTGTCGACCGACAATTCATGTGGCACCCATTTTCCTAACTTAGGCACTTTCTCGAGTTGTTGCAAATGTCGATGGATGGTGGACGGGGATGAATTGAGATTCTGGGCCAATTCTTCCAGGCGCGGATCCAGGGGGGGGGGGGGTCGAGGGGGTCCGGACCCCCCCCTGCTCACGGTGACCAACGATTTTTCGATTGCGTTTGTTTGCTCCTATATATGAAAAATAAGACCTGAAGACTTAAAATGGCTTAAGGTACATGTATCCCGGTTGCCACAAAATTAATTTCCTTAAAAAGAATAAAGAAAAAAAAGTTTATGTCCGATCCTGAGACATTTCAGACCTGGCCTGAGTGTGTGAACAAGCAGGATTTTGATAACGGGAATATACAGGGTGTCCCGTAAGTCTGGACCCATAGGGAAAAATAATAAAATTACAAAATAGTCCAAAAATTTATTACATAATCTGTTCAAAGTGTCCGCCGTTGTGTCGCACACATAGTTGAAGACGCAATCTCCACTGCGACAGCACTTTCTGAATCACAGTCGCAGAAATTTCTTGACACGCCTCCACAATGCGTGCTTTAAGGTGGAAAATGTTCTGAAGTTTGACCTCGTACACTTTGGCTTTCAAGTGGCCCCACAAATAAAAATCATAATAAAAAATAATAAAAAAAAAATAATAATAAAATAATAATAATAACAATAAAAAAATATATTATAAATCACTATGGGTCCAGACTTACGGGACACCCTGTACTTCAAATCCATCTAAAGCTATCTTCAAATATGAAAATTTGTACAGGGAAAGATCACAAGAAAAGGAAACGCCAAGAATGTTAAGAGAAGAGGAAGGACTGAGTTGTGTGTTGTTGAAGGTAAGGGGATAGTCGTGTGTAAGTTAAGCCAGCTATTCTGCGATTGTTCAGGCTTACGTGAATATCTCAGAAGTTCATGCTTCCCCGTCCGCCCTGTTTAACCCCCCTCGGGCATCCCCCCTGGCGCTCGCTTCGCTCGCACGTCCTCGGCCTTCAGCCGAGGACATATCAGTAACGAGCCCCACCAAGACTGGACCCCCCTCTGCTTAAATTCCTGGATCCGCCCCTGTCTTCGACAGTTGTTGAACAGTCTTCTTCAAGTGCGGCTAACAGCAGGTCATCATCAAACTGAGCAGGGCGTTCAGAGCGTGCTGCATCTGTGAAACAGCAGTCACCATTCCTAAACTTTTGAAACCATCTTTGACATTTCCTCACATGCGGAATATCGTTGCCATAAACGTCCTGAATGTTTCGCGTTGCTTCAGTAGCACTATTCCCTTTTTTGAACTCGTAAAGCATTATATGCCTGATATGCTCTTTTGATACCGCCATGTTTATGAGGGGTTCACATAAAGCAAAACATACGTCTTCACTGGTCAAGGTCTGTAAAGTATGTAGCGAAACACGATAGATCTCCTCTTAGATATAACCTTCGGAAAATTTATGCTTAAACCGAGTAGGACTAGTTTAAACTTAATCTATCGTAAAAAAAACGACATTACTTATTGGCTGACCTGATAAATTAAATTTAATCCAAATTAAAGGCTAGCTGAATTATTATAGGCCAATAATAGCTAAAAGTTACCATCATCGGGAACCCCTGTTTAACCCCACGGAGGGCGGACGGGGAAGCATGAACTTCTGAGATATTCACGTAAGCCTGAACAATCGCAGAATAGCTGGCTTAACTTCCACACGACTATCCCCTTACCTTCAACAACACACAACTCAGTCCTTCCTCTTCTCTTAACATTCTTGGCGTTTCCTTTTCTTGTGATCTTTCCCTGTACAAGGGTCGTGTTCGCCCCTGTATGGAGTATGCTTCTCATGTGTAGGAGTGGTTGAACCCACACAGCCGTACTTGACCGGGTGGAATCAAAGGCTTTTCGTCTCATGAATTCCCCGCCTCTTACTGATTGTCTTCAATCTCTCTCTCTCCGCCGCAATGTTTCCTCACTTTCTCTTTACTATCGCTCTTATAACGGACATTGCTCTTTTGAACTCTCTGACTTCATGCCTCCTCCTTTAAGGAGAGCACGTAGTACAAGACTGTCTACACTTTCCCATTCTTTTCTATCCAGCTATCTAATGCAAGGGTTAATCGGTATTTTCAATCTTTCATCTACTCAACCGGTCAACTCTGGAACAATCTTCCTCAATCCATCTTTCCTCCTGTATATGACCTCCCATCTTTCAAACGCCGAGTGTCTAGGCATCTCGAAAATCCCGGACCATGATTTTGGCTCTCTTCTTCTTTTTCTATGGGAGGGGCGCTTTTGCGGCATTTGCCCTTGGCCCTTCCTGCATAAAAAAAAACTCCAACAGCAGCGGTGCAGGTGAGAGTCGAACCCATGCCTTGTCATCGAGTCCAATCTTCAACCAGCCGAGCCACGAACTGTCATTAAAATGTGAACAATAAATACTACTAATATGTTTGTACAGTTTCGGAAAGAACACGGATAGAAATTTGCCGAGGAGACCCAAACTTTCATTAAACTGTAAACAATTATTAATTAATAATAAAGCAATTAAAAGAAACCGCTGGCAATTTTCGGAGACTTTTCTTTTTTAGTTTACTTAAATTTTTTCGGTGAATTTTTTTCCGCACTGTTATTGTACATTATATTAGTTTAATTATGCCATGCAATTTAATTAAGATATATTAATAAATAAAGCCAAATTTTTATTGAATATATTGGATGCCCTGGCCCTTGAACACAATTAGGAAAAGCAGTTACTAAACCATGAGCTTCGTTGGCACTTATTGAGAAAGTTGGCAGAGAACTTGACGTTCACTACTGATAATGTGTCTGTCTTTTTGAAGCATAATTTCTACAAAAGTTGCAATTTGTTAATTTTTCATAAGATTCTTTTACTATAGAGGGAAAGGGAATGTAGGTCACGTGACACTGGTTCATACCGGTTTTAGTCAGAGTAAAGTTCATAAAAAATGTCTTTTCTTAAACATTAAGTGGGTCATAATCGTGATGACGTCGCGCCATCGACCAAATTGACTCCGAATTTCTGTATAAGATGGGAAAGTAAACTGCTTGACAATAGGGTGAGCAGCTGCTGATTGAATTTCAATAAGTAGAATTTCATGTCAGTACTTATTATTATTATTATCATTATCATTATTATTATTATTATTATTATATACCCATAGTAATTATATTAATGGGAATTTCATAAAAAAAAGCGATACAGAATTCTGTTGTTATTTTTTCCGAGCATGCAGTATTAAAATGTAACATTGTAACGTCTCACCCGAAATCTTTATTTTTTATCCTACACAGCAGGATCAAGTACAAGACTGAAGCACATAAATTTTACTGACAGCATTTTCTCAGCAGATACTCTGTGAATAATTAACATACTGTATAAACACATTTTGTTATGACAGTCATTTAAATTAAATTTCTCCAAACTATGTACTGCAAGAAGGTCTTTTTAATTAGTGGAACTATGCATGACGCACTAATGTAAGTGGCAAAATATTTTGAAGCCATTCCTCATCATTAAACAAACCATGCGAATAGGGATAAATGAGTAAACGAGAAACTCATGGTCCCTGTCCATTCAACACCTCTTCATGCTCAGTAAGTTAGTAGGTTTCACATACAGTAATTGGATCCGTTAGTTCCTAAAATAGATGAAAATCGGTGAAAGAGACCGTATATTCTTCAAGCAACGATAGACGAATTGGTGTGTGGTGTTTAACAAAAAAGATTACTGGGCCAGTTTTATGCCAAGGAATTATCACCACAGATCGGTACATTGCCATATTTGATGAAGTTGTAAATCGGCTGGTTGGTACTGGAGTAGATGGTACACGATGCCATACAGCGAAAAGGCGTATGACCATGTTCAGTCTTTCTTTCATGACCTACTCATTTCAGAATATTGTAGTCACCAAGATCTCCTGGTCTGTTACCAGCAGGTTTATTTCTCTTTCAAAGGAACTGCTAACGGCAACAGTTCTCGCGGCAACAGTTCATCACGGCAACGGTTCTCGCGCCATAAAATAAATTTAGAATTCTTGAGCTTTATATCGGCAATTAGCCTATAGTTGCTCTCCATAAATCCATAAATGTTTCGACAAAAGGTATGAACAAGAACTGAAATTTTTTATCACTATATTTGTCTTAGCATCTTAGTAAGCAATTCACAGTTTGTTTTGTAATATCAGCGTCATCACGCATAACTAGCAACACTTTGAACCAAATATTTAAATTCTCATATTTGTTCAGTTTGTTTCTACATTCATTTGAATACAAGATCATCGGACAGCATTTAGATTTTAGGGGAGAAACTAATTTTTTAAACATTAAAATAATTATAATGCATTATTGGGTTAACCTAGAGTGGGTCTGTGAGTCTTTTTTAGCCTGTGACTTTGGTAACTTATTTTAGTCCTTTAAAGTACTTATTACAACTGAAAATTGTAAGAGTTGTAAGAGGGAGCATTGCATTACTTCACAAGAGTAAGTAAAACATATATACAGGATGTCCCAGAAGACTGGACTCATAGGGAAAATAGACATTATATTTTTAAAGTGAAACGAACACATTTCTAATGTTAGTTTTACATATTTCACGAAAGAAAATACCCTGATTGGTGAGTATACCAATCAAGAGAAGGTGGAACTGGTATTGCTACATGTTTCCGGAAATAGCCAGAGAGAGGCATGTCAGTTATTTCACGAGCATGCTTCCCTCTGGCTTTTTCCAGAAACATGTAGCAATACCAGTTCCACCTTCTCTTGATTGGTATACTCAGCCATCAGGGCATTTTCTTTCCTGAAATATGTAAAACTGACATTAGAAATGTGTTTGCTTCACTTTAAAAATATAATGTCTATTTTCCCTATGAGTCCAGACTTCTGGAACACCGTGTGTGTGTGTGTGTGTGTGTGTGTGTGTGTGTGTGTGTGTGTGTGTGTATATATATATCCAAAAAATAAATGAAAAAAATAAAGTACAAAAAATAAATGAAAATGTTTGCCGTTGTGTTGGTCCTTCTGTTCATCTGTAAGCTCCGTTTCCCTAAGGAGAAGTCAATAGCTTTGATATATATATATATATATATATATATATATATACACAGTATGTGTATGTATATATATATGTATGTAATAATTCAGGCATGGGGTAATTACTTGGTCAATGTAATTACTGTAATTACAATTACTGTAGATAGTGAAATACTTAATTACAATTACTTAGTGAAGTACTTAATTACAATTACATTTGCAATTACAGTTACGAAGAATTGCATTTTTTTCATAAATACACACTATTTGATTTATGTCATGCTTTTCTACCTACGTATTTCAATTCCATTTTCAGTTTTGGCCATCAGCTTCAATAAAAACTAAATAATATTAGGTCAGTAAAATGTACTTTTTTTTTTAACATTGCACGAAACTGTATTTCATCAAGCAGTTCTTGCTATGGACAGTTCGACATTGGACATATGTATGTTGTATGTGATATTGTCTAATGAAACCAAATATAAGGCACTAAAAAAATGTTAATATAAGACAAAAGAACTGACATTTATTTTATCAAAATCATAATAAGTGCTAAAAACTGGCACTTTAGTTCGGAACATTTGAAATACAGGAATACCTCAAAATTCGTCGTATCGAATTTCGTCATTTCGCAGATTCGTCGTCAATCTTTTACAACCTATAGTTTCGCAATCCGTCGTCCATATTTGCAGATTCGTCGTTTTTTGAAAAAATGTGAAAAAAACGATCGAAATTGACGAAATTCAACTGTTTACCAACGCAATATACATTATATTTTGCCGAAAAACGAGTAGAATTTGATTAATTAATCTGTTTAATAACATAATACAGTAAAATGTTTTCTCATTGAAACATGTTATAATCTACCTCGAATTTCGAGGTATTCCTGTAAATGGAGCATTTCATTTCAAAAGGAAGCTTCCTGAGACATGATGAGCAAGTTCTTTACACTATAAGCTTTCAATCTGTTTGAGAGGCCGAAAAAAACAATGTAACTGAAAGTAATTAACTGTAATTGTATCATTTATCTTGGTTTCCCAATGTAATTAATTACAATTACATTTTAGGTAGTCAATCACAATTACTTGCCAGTTACATGAAAAAACGTAATTAATTACAGTCAGTTACAATTACAAATTACAATTACCCTATGCTTGAAATATATATATATATATTTTTTTTTTATGCAGGAAGGAGGGGCCAAGGGCAAATGCCCGCAAAAACGCCTCTCCCATAGAAGAAGAAGAGAGCCAAAGTCAAGATCCAGGGTTTTCGAGATGCCAAGACCTCTGTACAGAGACAGCAACTGAGTGGGGATGAAGAAACCGCGGAGGCGGTACAGCACACCTAACCTCTTAGAAGCTGTTTTGAAAAGAGAGTATATGTGATCTTTCCAGGAAAGATCATGAGAAAAGGAAACGTCAAGAATGTTAAGAGAAAAGGAAGGATTGAGTTGTGTGTTGTTGAAGGTAAGGGGATAGTTGTGTAGAAGATTGTGACGAGTAGACAGATGGAGGAACTGAGTTTCTGAGGCATTGAAAGCCACAAGGTTTTTTTTGCCCCAAGCAAATATGACAGAAAGATCAGAGGTCAGGTGTCCCATAGCCGTCCAACGCGAATCATGAAGTGACTGCTGTGAGGGACGCTTTGGGAAGCTGGTGGAGAAGTGAAGAGTGAAATTATCGGCATAGGAGTGAATAGGACAGGAAGTGCGAATTAAAAGATTATTAATAAATAAAAGGAAAAGAGTGGGTGACAGGACAGAACCCTCAGGAACACCACTGTTACTACCTTTAGGAGAAGAACAGTGGCCATCTACAACTGCAGCTATAGATCGGCCAGAAAGGAAATTAGAGATGAAGACACAGATAGAAGGATAGAAAACGAAGGAGGGCAGTTTCGAAATTAAAGATTTGTGCCAGACTCTATCAAAAGCTTTTGATATGTCTAGCGCAATAGCAAAAGTTTCACCGAAATCCCAAAAGGAGGATGACCAAGAGTCAGAGAGATATGCAAGAAGATCGCCAGAAGTGTGTCCCTTGCGGAATCCATACTGACGATCTGAAAGAAGATTGTGAGAAGAAAGGTGTTTAAGAATCTTCCTATTAAGGATAGGTTCAAAAAACTTTGGAAAGGCAAGAAATCAAAGCAATTGGACGATGAACAGGAACAGGAAGACAGTTTTAATTTGAGCGTATGTACTTATAAGCGGGACCCTGTAATAAAATGCCCTTCCCGTTTCGGTTTACAATTTCTGTATAATAAATAACAATAATAATCAATAAATAATCAATGTAATAATAAATATATAATTTTTTTAATGAATAACAATGCAATATTAAATGTAATAAATTGAATAATAAATGTATAATAAATGTATAGAACAACTATATAGTTTAAATTCATGCGAATGTACCTATAAGCGGGTCCCTTTAATAAAAATGCCCTTCCTGTGTCAGAAGAACGGGACCTAATTTATTCGTAGCGGTCTCTTGATTGTTCCCTCCTCGCTCCCCCTTTTTCATTTGTTTTTCGGTTTATAATTTTTGTATAATAAACAACAATGTAGTAATAAATTTATAATTTCTGTAATAAATAATAATACAATATTAAATGTAACATATTTAATAATAAATGTAATAATTATGTAGAATAATAGAATCTATATGTATACAACAAGAAGATAGTTTTAAATTTATGCGAATGTATTTAAAAAGCGTGTCCCTTTAATAAAATGCCCTTCCACTGTCGGGATAACGGGACATAATCTATGTGCGAATTTCTTAAAGGCTCTGGACTGTTTTCCCTCTTGTTTTTGGTTCATTCGTTTTTCTGTATCCACCCGAAGAGGATGCCAGTGGGCATCGAAACTGTTGTTGAAATAAACTCTGTCTATTAGAGTGGTTTTTATTATCAAATTGGACGATAGTTGGAGGGTTGAGAGCGGTCACCCTTCTTTTGGACAGGCTGAATGAAAGCGAATTTCCAGCAGGAAGTTAAAGTACCAGATGAGAGACAAAGACGAAAGAGTTTTCCTAGGCAGGGTGTCAACACAGAAGCACAGTTCTTAAGAACAACAGGAGGAACACCATCAGGACCATACGCCTTCCTAGAGTTGAGTCCAGATAGGGCAGAAAAACATCTTTAGAAGAGATTCTAATTTCAGACATATTAAAGTCAGAGGTGGGAGGAGATGGAGGAACAGCACCGGAATCGTCTCAGGGTTGAATTTGTAAGCGAAAGTTTGAGCGAAGAGTTCAGCTTTGTCAAGAGAAGAGACGGCAACTGTACCGTCGGAATGGAAAAGAGGAGGGAAAGAAGAGGAAGTAAAGTTGTTGAAGAGATTCTTAGCTAGATGCCAGAAAGAGCGAGAAAAATAAAATTGGATAGATTTTCACATTTTTGTCGGATGAAGGAATTTTTGGCGAGTCGAAGAACAGATTTTGCACGATCTGTTCTTCGACTCGTCAAAAATTGCTTCATCCGACAATATATATATATATATATATATATATATATATATATATATATATATCGGGTGTCCCAAAAAAACGCCTTGAGATTTGAACATCAGTAACTTCAAAAATATGCAGTTCACACTTCCAAAATTTACAAAACTTTTACTTCAATCTATTGATAAGCTATCATAAAAATTTCGGACCTCTACATAAAATACTTTTTCCACAGCTGAGGGAACAATGAGCTCTGGTGAAAAAAACGAATATCATAAACTGAAAAAAATTTATTATTCACATCTTATCAACAAATACGATCAATATGTCCGCCGTCCTGCTTCCAAACTAATCTTAACCTTTTCTTCCACATGATACATTTTCTGATTTCTGCTAATGTTATTTTGTCCCAACATTCGAGTATTTTTTTCTTTAATTGCATTTCTGTAAACTTTTCTGTTTGGCCTTCATAAATCTTCTCTGCTAGAGTGTTCCATATGCAATAATCCATGGGATTACAATCAGGTGATTGTGGGGGCCAGTCGTTTTTTCCAATGAAGTTGACTACATTCTGTTGTAGATAATCCTGTGTGAACTTGCTAGTATGAGGTGTAGCACCATCTTGTTGGAGTATGAAATCGTTTCCATAATACAGACGCCGACAATCAGGCAACAGATTCTCCTCTAAGAGATTTACATAGGTTTCTGAACTGATTTTTTTATTTTCTGAGATGAAATGAATTTTCGTCTTTCCCTTCCACGATACACCTGCCAATACCCTTATTTTTTTGGAAAACCGACTTGTCTGGTGGTAAAATCTCGATGGAGGAATGTCTTTCTTACGCCACCCATAAACAACATCGTTCCGGGAGTTTCGAGCAATCTCGATGGTGAAATCGTTTTCATCTGTAAAAACTATCTTTTTAACATCATTGGACGAAAATCTATCAAGCAATTTTCTACAACGAATTTTTCTTTTAGCTCTTACATTGCTGTCACGTCTTGAAACACGGATCCTTTTAAATGCTTTAAGTCCTACCGTTTTCTGCATTCTTTGTATGGAACTTCGACTGATACTTAAATTTCTTGCAATTTTCCTCTAAGAGCAGTGTGACCCAGGTCGATCCTCTTCAGATAGGCTCATCATTTCGATCATTTCTATATTGTCTTGAGTGTAAACAGTTTTCGGCCGACCACTTCCACGCTTCTGTGCCGTCGAACCGGTTGCTTTAAGTTTATTAATTATTCTATTCACAGACGTAACATTACAAGTTATTCCTTGAAATTCCCTCAAAATTCTTGCCCCAGTCCATCTTTTTTCCAAGAAACACTTTTCAATCACCGCTTTTTCACCGTTAATTAGAACCATCATTTGAAGAGTAAGTTTAGAAAACAGTATTTAAGATGGGCGTAGCCTATATAATCTGACGTTTTTCAGAGACTAACAGATTATCCATGGGCTAAGGAAACTACTACAAGTCTTAGAATAGTTGCCAGGTACAGCTATACACATTTAAGATTTATGATGATCGTTTTTTTCACCATACCTCATTGTTCCCTCAGTTGTGAAAAAAGTATTTTATGTAGAGGTCTAAAATTTTTATGATGGCTTATCAACAGATTGAGGTAAAAGTTATATAAATTTTTGTGTGAACTGCATATTTTTGAAGTTATTGATGTTCAAATCTCAAGGCGTTTTTTTCGGGCCACCCGATATATACGGGGCTCCAATAAACCTTAGCCCCCCCGCCCATGGCCTAAACCATTAGAGGTACAGTAAAACTAAACATACCTTACAAAAGAGAATTTAATCCTGCACTTAATGAGAAACAATTAAAACTTGGTGTTCCCGCCATTGGCTTCCAAGACAGCCTGAATTCGCTTTGGGTAGCTTGCCAAAAGTGACGTGAATAGATCTTGATCGTTACGCAAATTTGCTAAAACAGTTTCAATGTGTTGCGTCATTGTATCCTTCGAAAATCGATTTGCTGCAGGTTCTTGAAACAAGAGACATTCAACCTTGTCCTTCATAACTGATCCAATGTGTTCACAGATGTTCAGGTCAGGAGAATTTCCTGGCCATTCTTCATTTCCGAAGAAATCGATCTCATGGTTCCGCAACAACTGTTGAGTGGCTAATGCCTTAAAGCAGGGGGCCTTATCGGGCAGAAGTGTGACCTGATCGACATCCATAACATTATTTGGGTTTCTTAGAAAAGGAATGACATGCTAGGATAGGATAATATCACGAAAATACTGTCCATCCCAACTCTGACCATTTGGCTTCAGCACCCACATGAGCTTCTTTGCAGTGAACAAAACAAACACACCAACACAGTCTGGACTTTTTAATAATTCGCGATAATGTTCATTGTCATCGATTTGATCTGGTGTTGTGGCCCACACTCGATCATTTTGGTAGTTAGGCCGACGTGTTACGTAAACAAAAAATTCATCGGAGACAGCTAAATGCATGAAATCATCCACATCCCAATCTTCAAGATAATGAGCAAACCACATTCTGTCATCGATGTTAAGTTGAGTTTTTCTTGGCTTTGGAAGTTCATGCCAAGGCTTTAAACCTTGCCTATGACGGTACAGTCGAATGATCTCACCACTAACGATCTTTCCTCTCAACACTTCGATCTCTCTAGAAAGTTTAGCACAGCTGTTTTTCCGCTTACGCGTACCGCTTTCAATGATGTCCTTTGTTTCCTGAGAGAGTAGCAAATTTGGGCGCCCAGATTTGGTTGTATCCATTTCACATTCATCCAAAGTTTTATTCCAATTTCTTTTGACGAAGTCCTCACTTCTTCGCAACTTTTTGGCAACCCATGAACGTGTTATAAAGGTGGCTCCAGCATCACGAGCTTCCCGAAATGTTATTGCTCGTATGCGATCTATCACACGTTTCCCCTCCGAATCACCAATTAATTGAGAAGCCATTATATTATCACTTTATCAGCTAGAGTAATTTTAATACCTGCAATAAATAAAGAATTTTATATATTTTTATAATCACTAAAAACTATTTCGATATAAGTAAACATTTAAGCTGCAAATGGGGGGGGCTAAGGTTTTACGTTAGTCAAGACGACAAAATATTCACATTTTCATATGTCATAAATTATATTCAACTTATTATGTATAGTTTCACATATTTTAACTTAACCCTTTGTCGACTGACAGAACTTATATATATATATATATATATATATATATATATATATATATATATATATATATATATATATATATATATATATATATATATATATATAAGTCGCGGATCGTAGGAATTTTCAGTGTTGACTACAATATATTATTTTTTTTAAGGTAGGGAATGGCTGCGAAATTAACAATAGACGAGAAGGTGAGCTTGGTTTTAGTGTACGAGTTTTAGTTTTGAGTTTGGTTTTAGTGTATGGAATACCAATTACTATAAATCGATGAATCGGTGCAGACTTTAAATTCTGTACCGATTCATCGATTTGTAGTACCTGGTATTCCAGTCACTAAAACCAAGCTCACCCTCTCGTCTCTTGTTAATTTCGCAGCCATTCCCTACCTTAAAAAAAAAAATATATTATAGTCAACACTGAAAATTCATATATATATATATATATATATATACTCTGCGCGCATGTTTGTGCATAATATTTATCTGTAGTAAAACATACTTTACATACTAAGTTAAAACTCGGTGCATGGAATTATTAAATAAATAAATAAATAAAACATTTTTAAGATCAATTGATAATTCTTCGAAAAAAAGAATCAAACACTTTTTCGAAAAAACAAAACAAAAACAAAAAATGAACTTGAAACAAGGAGCTTTTCTGGTGAATCTTGACAGCAAAAGGTAGAAGATGAATTCCTCCAATGGAGGTTCAAATCTGACATTGTGTATTCGAAATCTTTTGTTTGCCTTGTTGTTCATATTCGATGCAATGCACACACACACACACACACACACACACACACACACACACACATTGCGCATCTCCGCATAAGCGAGGTACCGACCTTTTTAAATTCGTATATCGAAGAAGTTAACTAACTGAACCAAATTTAACGTAACCTGACCTAAGTGCTATTGAACCGAGAAGAGCGTGATGTGTTTCGGATGCAACAGAGGGCTCAAAAGTTGTTTTCTGTCGAGTCATTTTCTTTTATGCAGGAAGGAGCAATGTTCCCTCTAAGGTGTGCGCGTGTGCGCGCGCACACGCGTTGTGAAACCCGCGCACACAGCAAAATAAAATGCGCGCAGGCTCAAGCGTATCATGAGTCACGACAGTAAGTGAAGTAATTTCAAAAATTTCAGTTTAATGAATTCTATAAAGAACAAATTAAGAAACCGCTTGAAAGAAAATCATTTGGACATGCTCATGCGAATTAAAAGTTACCTGAATGATGACGGATGTATTAATCTTCATAGAGTTTATTTGGAATGGGCAAATACTAAAGATCGTAGGGAGAAATCATAATCATACTTAAATGAAAGGCACTTTCATTTAGTGTTATTTTGATTATATTTTATTTTATTGAATTTTATTATTTTTCATTTTATTCCTATTTTGTGAATGGATAAAGTCATGTATTAATCTTGATAGTCTATTTTAAATTGCTAAATGCTAAAAATTGTTTTGAGAAATGATAACTAAAATAGTCATTTTCAATTAATGTTATTTTTATTTTGTTTCTTTATTTTGTTGAATTTTATTTTACTATTTTTTATTTTATTAATATTTTTAGAATGGATAAAATGTTTTCTTTTTTAAGAATATATAATATTGTAAACAGTTTTTAATATCCATTTAATAGTACCGTAATGATCAAGCTATCACCTTATGGAAATAATATTTATTAAGTATTTAATATTTATATAGGTACCAGTGAACCAAAAGTAGGTGGACAGTAGGTTGAATAGGGTTTGTGTTATATTATATTATAACTATGGTGTTCATTATAACTATGGTGTTTGTGTTATATTATATTAAATATTATAACTAAATTTATTTAAATTTAATCTTTTTTCTTTTCAGATAGTTCAGAGAACCCATAATGGCAAATAATCTAAATACTGATGCCAGAAAATGGGTGTTAAAAGAGTATTGGAAATCTCAAAATACTGAAACTGTTAGAACAAAATGGGTTGAAACATTTGGTACTCAAGCCCCAAAGAGACAAACCATTTACCGCATTCGTGACAAATTTGATGCCACTGGCTCAATTCTTAATGCCCCAAGAACTGGTCGACCCAAAACAGTTTGCACAGAGGACAATAAGCAACTTGTTGCCGAAGCATTTGTTCACAGTCCCAAAAAGTCCACCAGAAGAGCTTCAGCAGAACTGGACATTTCACAAACCTCTATTATACGAATTCTGAAATCTATTGGGTTGAAAGCTTATCGTCCACGGCTAATTCATGGCTTATTGGAGGATGACCCAGACAGGCGGCTGCAATTTAGTGAGATCATGCTGAACGAAATTGAAGGAAATCCAATAATTTTAGATAACATTGTGTGGACCGATGAGGCTTCTTTCAAATTATCAGGTCATGTTAACCGACATAATTGTGTTTACTGGTATAGTGAGAACATGCATTTAACATTAGAGCAGCAACTAAACCAGCCTGGTGTCACTGTTTTGGGTGGTATTTCAAGTTCTGGTGTTTTAGGACCAATTTTTGTTGATGGAAGTCACAGGTGATAAGTATCTCGAAATTCTAATGAATGAAGTTGTTCCACACTTACAACAACAGCCTAATTCACATGACCTCTATTTCCAACAAGATGGGGCCCCTCCACATTATTCAAGAGCAGTCCGTGAGTATCTTGATGAAACATTTCCCGAGAAATGGATCGGCCGAAGAGGTCAAATTGAATGGCCTGCACGTTCACCTGACTTTACCCCAATGGATTTTTTCTTTTGGGAAGTACTCAAGGACAAAGTTTATAGTCGAAAACCACGAAGTGTTGGTGATTTGAAAAATTACATCAGAGATGCATTTCAAGAAATTAATGCACAAAGAAACTTGTGCAAAAATGTTTGTCGAAGTGTGAAAGGTAGACTTCAAAGCTGTGTAAATTGTGATGGACAGCAATTTGAGCACCTGCGTTGATAAAATTTTCAGTGCTTTTGTATTGTATTGGTATAAGTTAATTTTTTTTTTTGTTTTGTATTATAGTATACAAAAAAATTAAATATAATTGTATATGTATTCTCAAAATAAACGTTATCATTTACTGTCCACCTACTTTTGGTTCACCCGGTATATTTAATTTTGAAGATAATAGCGCTCAGAAAAGTTTGCACAATTTTTCACCATGAATCTAAATGTATGCACAACGAAAATTTCTTGCGCACACGGACTAAAAAAAATTAGAGGGAACATTGGGAAGGAGGGGTCAAGGGCGAACGCCCGCAAAAAAAGCCCGTCCCATACAGGATGAAGAGGGCCAAAATCAAGGTCCGGTCCAAGGTTTTTGAGATGACTGGACAATCTACGTTTGAAAGATTGAAGGTTGTAGACGGGGGGAAAGATGAAGTGAGGAAGATTGTTCCAGAGTTGACCGGT
The DNA here is from genome assembly GCA_023014485.1 of Bathynomus jamesi. Classification (NCBI taxonomy): domain Eukaryota; kingdom Metazoa; phylum Arthropoda; class Malacostraca; order Isopoda; family Cirolanidae; genus Bathynomus; species Bathynomus jamesi. The sequence continues at coordinate 251,940 of JAJOZX010004948.1, read as the reverse complement.
TGAGGAAATGAAAGATTAAAAATACCGATTAACCTTTGCATTAGAGAGGGGGACAGAAAATGAATGAGAATTTGTTGAAAGTCGGGTACTGCGTGTTCATCTTAAAGGAGGAGGCAAGCAGCAGAGAGTTCAGAAGAGCAGCGTTCTTTATAATAGCGATAGTAAAGAGAGAGTGAGGCGACATTGCGGCGAGGAGAGAGAGATTAAAGACAGTCAGTAAGAGGCGGAGAATTGATGAGACGAAAAGCCCTTGATTCCATCCGGTCAAGTAGAGCTGTGTGGGTTGAGCCAACCCATACATGAGAAGCGTATTCCATACAGGGGCTGAGAAGACCCATGTACAGAGACAGCAACTGAGTGGGGTGAAGAAACTGCGGAGCCAGTACAGCACACCTAACCTCTTAGAAGCTGTTTTAGAGTATATGTGATCTTTCTGGAAAAGGAAACCCCAAGAATGTTAAGAGAAGAGGAAGGATTGAGTTGTGTATTTTTGAAGTTAAGGAGATAGTTGTGTGGAAGATTGTGACGAGTAGACAGATGAAGAAACTTATTTTTTGAGGCCCCAATCAGAGATAGTAAAAAGATCAGAAGTCAGGTGCACCATTGCCGTCCTACGCGAATCATGGAATGACTGTTGAGAGGGACGCTTTGTGAAGTAAGTGGAGAATTCAAGAGTGGAAGAGGAGTTGAGCCCAGATAGGTCAGAAAAAACATCTTTGGAAAGATTTTAATTTCAGACATACTGTGCTTAAGTCACAGGGAGGAGGAGATGGAGGAACAGCACCGGAATCGTTCAGGGTTCAGTTGGAGGCGAAAGTCTGAGTGAAGAGTTCAGCTTTATCAGGAGAAGAGACGACAACTGAGCCGAGTGGTAAAGAGCAGGGAAAGAAGTAGTAAAGTTGTTGGAGAGGTTCATGGCTAGGTGCCAGAAAGAGCGAGAAGAATTAGAATTGGATAGGTTTCCACATTTTTGTCTGCTGAAGGAATTCTTGGCGAATCGAAGAACAGGTTGTGCATGATTCCGGGCAGAAATATAAGCTGAGTGAGAGTCAGGAGTTTGGATGGCGACGGTACCTTCTGAAAGCCTCTCTGTTGCGAATAGCATTAGAGCAAGCAAAGTTGAACCAAGGTTTTTCGCATTAGTAATAGGAATAGAATATTGAATGTACGCCTCCATGCCCGAGAGGCCCCGTCCACTGAAGCAGCAACCATTCCATCGACACTGAAGCAGCAACCATTCCATCGGAAATCAAAGAAGTACTGCCTAAGGGCCTCCCAATCACCATCGCCAAAGTGCCAAAGGCGGCGCCTCTTGGGAAGATCCAAAGGCCGAACTGGGGCAGTAGGACAGGAAACAGATATAAGATTGTGATCAAAAGAGCCCAACGGAGAAAAAAGTTTGACAGAGTAAAAAGAAGGATGAGAGGTAAGAAACAAATCTAGAATGTTGGGCCTATCTCCAAGGCGATCGGGGATACGAGTAGGTTGCTGTACAATCTGCACTAGGTAATTCAGGACAGAGAAATGTCACTGAAATGGGAGGAAAGCCAAAAGTGATAGTGAACATTGAAATTTCCTAAAATGTTGATTTCAGTAAAAGGAGAGTGGGATAGTAGTGAAGTAGTGAAGTAGTCAAAGAATTTTGGATAGTCAGTAGAATTAAGAGAAAGGTATACAGCACAGATGCATTTAGTTTGAGATTGGCATGGTAGCCGCAGCTATTGGGTGTAGAATTCGGGGGATTCAATTTCGGGAATACGAGCGCAAGTAAGGTCATTGTGTGTATATATATATATATATGCATTTAACTGCAATGACCACGCAGTATATAAATGAATAGAAACGACGTAAATAAGGAGCGTCTCTGCACACGGGGAAGAGAAATAACGAATAAATGAAAAATGAGGCGAACCGCCCGGGAATCGAACCCAGGGCCTTCCAATTGCCGGTTGGATGCGCTACCATTACACCACGGACCTCGATCAATCATAAATCGAAATTCTCCTACATAGGGCAGAAACCAATGCCCTGAGAGGGCACCCTCGCAAATCGTTAATATGTGCATTTAACTGCAATGACCACTGCGTGGTCATTGCAGTTAAATGCACATATTCACGATTTGCGAGGGTGCCCTCTCAGGGCATTGGTTTCTGCCCTATGTAGGAGAATTTCGATTTATGATTGATCGAGGTCCGTGGTGTAATGGTAGCGCATCCAACCGGCAATTGGAAGGCCCTGGGTTCGATTCCCGGGCGGTTCGCCTCATTTTTCATTTATTCGTTATTTCTCTTCCCCATGTGCAGAGACGCTCCTTATTTACGTCGTTTCTATTCATATATATATATATATATATATATATATATATATATATATATATATACCTTTGGAATGAAACTGAGTGTAGCGAAAGTAGGATGGTACAGAAAAGGGGTTGCTGTCAGTCTTCCCAGACACATGAGTTTCAGTGAGAAAGAGAGGAGGTTTAGCGGAGGAGAGGTGGTGTTCAACAGACTGGAAATTCTAGGAAAGGCCACAAATGTTGTAGAAGTTAGTGGAAAATGAATCAGAGGCCCAGGGTATCTCGTCTAGGCAGCAGAAATAGTGAGGTACTCGCTAAAGTAGCCTAATCTAACCTAACGAAATCCTAACAAACCCAACATAATCAAGACTAACATATCTTTTTCTCGACAATAAAAATGTTTCAAGATTTTTATATAAATTTTGTAATGTTCCGAGGTACCCAAAGTATTACCTCGCAAAAAAATTACCCCACTGCTTCTGTGAATTATCAGACACGACCTCGCTTATGCTCAGTTGCGCGCGCGCGCACACACACACACACACACACACACACACACACACACACACACAAGGTAGGTACAATTTAATCAAAATTGTATTATAATGGAAGTCCTAAAATACCTGTATTTTTAACTCTTCTTACGAATGGCCTTGACGTATTATATTGCAGTTCCAATTTATCTTTTTAATTTTTTGTGATCTCATAATGCCGAGTTGATCGAGGTCTGACGTCACGACAGAATGTAAACTGTACCCGAGTAACATGGTTTACTTACCTTAACTGCGTGTTTAATTTGAAAGAATAAAAAATTCTACGCACACAAACGTACACTCGCATGTATACGCACACGTAAAGTCATAAACGCACACAGGCGTTTTAGATTTTCTTGTCTGAAATAAAATACACTAAAAAAATGAATATAAAAACGGAAAAAAAAGGTATTTTTAAATCTTCTTTGTTATTCAATACACTTCCATTTCGAAGACTGAAAAAATCGCTAAAAGCATGATGTTGTATTATGCAAATTTTACAAGCAGAAGTTAACATCATACTGTCGTACCTCGTCTCGGATATATATAACGAAAGATGAAGAGTTCCTCTCTCTCATATATATATATATAATTTGACGCACTTTTATTTCAGTTTGTATATGAGTTATAAAAGTAAAATTAGTTTGAAATGAACATTAAAAATTAATACTGAAGCGCTTTTTGCAAGTAAATAATTTTTCAGGGAAACGCTTTCATTTGATATATTTATAATTTTTCCTTGTATACAAGGATTAAACAAACACTTTACAGAAAGTATATATATATATATATATATATATATATATATATATAATATATTAGGGTGGTCCTCCCTTATAGAGGCGATATTTTTTTTTGGTAATTTACATGCTCCCACCCAATAAAGTTGTTCCACTTAATAAGAAAATAATTCTGCTTCAATTTGAGCTCGATCGGATAATAATTAGAGGTGGCTGTCGAAGCTTGAAGTTACCACAAAACTGCCCGTGAGTCCCCCCCCCCCATTACGATGGGTATTACCCGCTCAAGGCGGGGGTTTTCTATTGACCCCCTGAACAATCTCAGTTGGTCCCCAGGGATCCATGGATCACCACTTGGGAACCACTGATATAATGTGTAGTTAAAAGATTTTTATTTTGCATATATATTTTAAATTATAAGCGTTATGCATAACACTGATGACGTACTATTTTGAATCGTCATGGCTGGCAAGACGACTCACTGTAGCTCACTGTTTAAGATCTTCTTAGTAGGTTCAGGATATTTCTTCCTGTGTTGCTCCACGACTTTCAATAGGTATTGAAGTTGTTCTTCATTCTTAGTGTGTTTTCCACTATAATCCTGGATAAGTGCAATCCCGCGTTCGGCATTGTCGTTCACGACCTTGATGTTTTCAACTTTCCGAAGAGCCTCTTGAAACTCATCATCTGAGTCCCATGTTGACGGGTCTTTTTGCATAAATGCAGTATTGATATTGTGGGCCCGTATAAGCTTGAAAGAGTTTCTCGTGCTCAAGGAATCCAATGTTGGGAGATGATCTTGACGAAGGCTCACACGTTTAGGACATTTTAGGCTACCTTCTGTCTCATTAATTCCCTTTACAATTAATCTTTTTGTGTCTACTGATACAGAAGCATCAAACAGTGCCAATCCCACCATTTCCTCAGATAGGTACCACAAGTGGCCAGCAAATTTAGATGCTGCAGATTTTGCCCATTTTAATGATTTCGTTCAAAATTTAAAGTTTGACAGACACCCCTAAATATTATCGGATCTGGTAAAAACTTTGCCAAAATAAATTTTTTATGAAGTGGAACTACTTAATCGGGTGGGAGCAGTAAAAATAAAAAATTCGTTTTTGAGGACCACCCTAATATATATATATACAGGGTGTCCCATAAGTCCGGCATCATAGGAGAAATTCATATTTTTCTATTTCTACAAACCATAATTCATATTTTTCTCTTTCTACAGGCCATAATGTCTGTGAGCAAGGAAGAACGAATCCAGATAATTCTACTCATAAGAAATCGGAGTCAAAGAGAGGCCGCTGCTGAATTTAATAGACTGCATCCAGACCGCGAGCCAATAACACAGTTGTGTTAGCAGACTTGTTGCAAAGTTTAAGGAAACAGGATCCATAGAAGGTAAACCACGCAGTGGACCTTCAAGGAGGTCCACTGACGATGATACAGCGACTGCTATCCTGGCTCATTTTAACAGAAGTCCCAATAAGTCTCTTCGGCGATTGTCCGCCGAGACAGGAGTGTCGAAAAGTAGTATCCATCGCATTCTTCAGGCTCACAAATGGCATCCATATAAACTTCAGATCCTACAGAAATTAAGCGAAGATGATCCCGACCGGCTAGAAGCCCGGATCTCACGCTACTAGATTTTTATCTCTGGGGCCACTTGAAAGCGCTGGTATATGCAGAGAAAATTAGGAGTGTTGAACATTTGCGGCAGCGCATTATTGGGGCATGTAACACCATTACTCCTAACATCATTCACCGTGTGCTTGCTGACTGGGTATCACGTCTGAATTTGTGTATTGAAAACAATGGTGGACATATTGAGCACGTTCTGTAAATAAAAGCTTTTGTTTTGCCTTTTTTTATTATTTTTCCTATGATGCCGGACTTATGGGACACCCTGTGTGTGTATATATATATATATATACTCCCTGACGAGGTGTACTTCTGAATACACGAAAGGCCTTGGAATCATTTTTCTTTTTCCCTGTGGGTTTGCCTCATATACAGTATATATATATATATATATATATATATATATATATATATATATATATATATATATATATATATATATATATATATATTACCACGCTCAATTAGTTAATTGATTTTTTATTATATTGACAGTATTTCAGAGTATTTTTCGTTCCATATGAGGAGCGTCAATTAATATGAATTTATCTATTTTGCAGTTATTATTATTGAGTATATTTGAAGTATATGTTGACATCCTTTTGTGGTGCCAATTTATTCTGAAGTATCGTAAGTGAGCAAGTGGTGAAGAAAACACTAAAGGTGTTTGTATATTCCCTACTTACAGTTCGGTGAAAAAATTTCGCCTCAAATATAGAATTTTAACAATTGACATTAAACTGATCGGGCGGTAATTATAAAGATTTTGCCTATTACAATTTTTAAAGATTACGTGCCTATTACCATTTTTAAAGATTGAATTTGCTAACGTCCAGTCGGTTGGCACTTTCTCTAATTCGATTGATTGTTTGAATATGGTTACTGAATCATTAACAATATTGTGGCTAACCTCTTCCAATGCCCCTGGAAGAAATAAGTCGGGACCAGGTGATTATTCATCTTGTCAATTAGTTGTTGTACCTCGTCTCCCGTAAAACTTATGGTCTCTCAGGGTTGGTCACCGTCATACGAAATCCGAGGATTTGTACTTCAGTGAAGTGGTTCCAATGCCACAATCCGAGCTTCAAGAATTTTTAGAATTACCTTTAGCTCCCTAACTTCTTTTTCAAGTTTATCTTTAAGTCTACAGTACAAAGCAAACATACACTCAAAGTTGTAATGTCGCTGAAATTACCTTCAGGAAAGTCAACGTACCAATGTTGAAATTTACATTTAAAGTATTCGGCTTTCAGTTTAGCTGGACCTGTCATATTGTTTCTTATTGCAGTTAATAATACTTAAAAAAAAGAAGGCAAAAACGAAAGAAAACTTATTTATTTTTGAGAAAGTGGCCGTTTTCCGACGCTGTCTGTCCTACCTTCCTCGAATAGGACCCACCTCAGAAGGGATTAACACCGAAAATATTTCTCAAACACGGCGAGGAAAGTCTTATGGCACCGGCACCACGTTGGTCACCTTAACTATAACTTCGTTTAATAAATAAAGGAATTTAACTGTAATTAAATACTAAAGCAATATAAATTAGATATGTTAAATTAAATATGAGGGCACCGACGCTATTGTAAATATATCACTTTAATGGCGAGTTAATTTCATTGGAAAACAAGTTTTCACGATCACTTGAGACACTCTATCAAAACCATGTAATCACCAGGAACAATAGTTTAGAGAATGTTTGGAGAATGCGCATTTTTATCGTATATAATATTTTTCTAATTTCACTCTCGTTAGGATTTTAATTAAAAAACTCGAAATCAACTCGCTAGTACTTCATGCTACCTCAGGATTTTACACACTCGGTTTTTATTTTATTTTACGCTAGGTTAACCTAACCTTAATTAAGCCAACCTAAACTGAACTCCAAAAAGCATCTCCTACAGCAAAGTAGTAGCCATTTTCCGTGCAGAAAGAAAGTAATACAAACGATATCACCGAATAGAAGTGAACGTAACTTTTAGTGATTTATATATTATATATATATATATATATATATATATATTATCGAAGAGAAGAGGGACATGAAGCAAAGAATTTAATAGAGTTGTATCAGTGACACCGCATGTCGCTAAAATATTCAATGAGATGGTTAGAAATATAATTTATGAATTTTTGACAGCACAGGAAAGATTCAGTGACAACCAACATGGATTCCGATCAGGAAGATCGTGCCTATCACAACTAATAGAACATTATAACAGTATCATTGACACACTTGAAAACATTGCCAATCGAGACGATATATATATATATATATATATATATATATATATATATATAAATATAAGTTATATATATATATATATATATCAGATATGGTAAATCGGATCGGATTCGAATCGATAATCGGAATTAATCGATATTTTTTGAGGAATCTGAATCGAAAAAAAATTCGAATCGAAAAACGGCGCGGATCTGAATCGAAATTTTGATCCGAATCGAAAAGAAACGATGAATCCGAATTCGAATTCAAATCGATAAAAAATATGGATCCGGATTTTAAAAATTTGGTTATAACTTATAAATAACTTATAAGGCTTATTAACGTTTCCGGTTTCACCACAGGTAAAGACTGACCTTTCCGAGAATCTGTTTGCTCGGACAAAAATCATACTAATCCTATACTCCATCCATTAAGGTGCTAATCCTAATCCTTAAATTTTGGTATTGTCCGAGAGTGACAATTTCACACGCTCCTCAAAGAAATAACCTTTTGCCTTCGAACATTGAAAATATCTTAGTTGTCAGGGCTAATTTTAATTTGTAAATTTGTATCTATACAGTGGATATATTTCTTAAAATATTATCATATTTTAATTTTTATGTATGCTATAATTAATATTTCTTGTATATATGAGCCTTAATTGTTTAATAAATTAGCTTATATGAATGATTTTTCTTGCACCTTATTAAGAGTAAATCTAAAGTTATTACTTAGATCGTTAATAGACTGAGAATTATCTGTATTATTTATTAAAAATGAAACTTACTAATAATAGCCACCCCTTGACTAAAACAACGATGATAGGTATAATTTTATTAAATGAACTCATAAAAATCAAGAAAAATTAGGCCTGGATCCGAATCGGATTCGAATCGGATCGAAATCGAAAAAGAAATAATCCGAATCGGAAAAAAATTCGAATCGATAAAAACCAAAAAATTTGAATCCGAATTCGAATCTATATTTCTAATTGCGTGAAAATCGGATTCGAATTTGAATCGAAAAAAATTTCGATTTCCCATCCCTGATATATATATATATATGCACGGTCTGTGGATATCATGAAAAAACCTCAGGGGACCATTCTGAGTTCAATCCCATATATATATATATATAGTATATACATATGGGGGGGGGGGGATCACAAGTAAAAAATAAATATCTTTTACTTCTTTTGAGAGTGTCAGGAAGGTGTTACAGTCCAAGGAATATCATCATCGGAATCGAAGTTTTTCTAGGCAGGAAAAACGCCCTCAAAAACGCTCCTCACAGAAGAAAAAGAGCCAAAATCAAGATCCAAGGTTTTCGAGATGCCTGGACACTGCATTTGAAAGATTGAAAGTCATAGACATGAGGAGAGATGAATTGAGGAAGATTGTTCTAGAGTTGACCGGTTGAGTAAATGAAAAATTTAAAATACCAATTAACCTTTCGTTTGAGAGTTGGACAGAAAAGGAATGAGAATGTGTCTCCTGTCTGTTTCTCCAAACAGAATTAAAATCTGAGCCGTTTGGTGGCCAAAGACTGGGCTCATTGAATTCTGCTCAATTTGTCCGCAGAAAATCAATGGCAACTCGAGATCTGTGTGCCGGTGCCCCATCTTGTATGAAAGTGAAATCTGTCACCTGATCTTTAATGCAAGGCAACATGCGGAGAAGTTTGCACAAGAGCATTTTTGAAATGATTTTCACGCCTCTTTCAACGAATTTTAGGTCAGTTTTGGTGACAAAGGAAACGGCAACAGCAACCATTTCATTCAATGATTTTTTACCTCTCTCTCCAAATGCTAATCCTGTTTTCATGTCTACATCGGCGGAGAGACGATAATGCTGCGTGTTTGCACATTTTTGCACAGTAAAAAGCTTCTCGTGGGAAAATTAAATTTTGTTGAAGGACTGCTTGGTGCGAAAACATCTCAAAAAGTATTTAAATATGTACGTCCAATCATGTTTTCTTTATTACTGCCCTTAGTCTTTGTACCCTTACTCTTTTGAACACCTTTAAGTTGAGGACAAGATTGAATATCGGCTGCGTGGATCGTCGTGAGATAACTGTGAGCTTGGTGCCTCGTGCATTTTTGTGTCTGAAGATCAGCTCACTGATAGCATTGATATTTTTTGCCGTTTGAACAAAGCGTATCCGGCCACTACCTTACATTGCTGCCTGTAAACCAAGTTTTGCCAACAAGTACTTCACAGTGCTTTATTCCAGCCGTGGTTAGGATACTCATTGACTAATAGAAGAAATTTCCCGTTCATACGGAGCTTTCATTAACACTTTCACTCAAAACCACATTGTGAGTATCGTGTTATAAAAAACCGAGCAGCAAATTTGAACGATATACGCAACACGGTAAAACTACTTACCACAAATAGACTACTTACAACACTATCACATTGAGTAGGCTAAAGTCTCCAGGCCACTTACCTACGTAATTATGCAATTTGTCGAAGGTAAATAAAATTTTCCTGCCACGCTGCGGCGCACTTAGGCTCAGCAACGAACTTTTGGCATGCACTTTAGAAAAACTTCGATATCTTGTATTTGTTTGCAGAATATATTTTATTAAAAAATAATATACCAATTCAATGCCAATAAAACTCTCTCCAAGTGTCTAAACCGCTTTGATGTACATTTTTTCACCACAAAAGATATAAGAAGTAAAAAATTAGCAATCTTTTGCGCCATATATATATAATACACGGTGGTCCGGATCGGCTTTGTTCTAACCAATCAAACCTGAGAGTTTAGACCTGTGAGGTCAGATAATGAAATCCATACAGAAATTGTTGATATTTGAGATACGCACTTCTTCAAAAATTACATTGTGAAATCAGTAAATTAATTTAATATGTTTCACGCGGTCATGACTTTGACCACCCTGTATATATGGATAACCCGGAGAGAGAGAGAGAGAGAGAGTTACAAGGAGTTACAAGGAAAAGAAGTACCTCAAAAGGCCTTGCGGCCCATACCGAGGAGGTACCAATGGCAACGGGTGCCAGGGAAAACTTTGTAAAAGTTTATTTTTCTTTCAACTATCCTAGCAGTAGTAGAAAACTGGATAGAAAAAGTAGAAGGCTCTCTCCCCACCCTCCGCTCCCTCCCTGCCAGAGGCAGGTACGGAAAAAGGTTGAAGAAAATACCTTGACCCTGGAAAAGTAGCCAAGGAAATTTTACAGGAAAGTGGAGAATATATAAATAGCTCTATATTTAGCTTGCTCACAGAGACACCGTGCAAGCGATCTCCTGCAGAGTTTTCTTATGTTTTAGTCTTGAACTATGAGAGTATTCAGTACTTTGTCTAGCCTATTTTTAAACACATTTACACTTTGACTGGAGACAACCTCTGAGGTAAGTTGGTTCCAGATATTAACTATTTTATAGGAAAAGAAATTTCCGCAGACTGAGGTCCTAAATGTCTTTACACACTCAAATAGTGTGCAAAATTTGGTCTAACCTTTTCTTGAACTGATCCACAGAGGAACTGTTCACAACTTCCGAAGGTAACCTGTTCCATGTGTCACAGATCTTATACGTAAAGTAATTCCCACACACACTAGTCCTAAACCGTTTCAAATCCAACTTCCAACCATTGTTGCGAGTTGGGTTATCATTTAAACTAAACATACTTCTAAAATCGACATCGTTGAACCCGCGTAAGAGCTTGAAAACCTCGATCAGTTGACCGCGCAGCCTCCGAGTTTCAAGCGAAAACAAGTTCAGGGCGCTTAACCGTCGATTGTAGCCCATATGCCTAACGGAAGGGATTAACTTTGTGGCCCTCGCCTGCACTCGCTCCAGCCTCTCAATATCTTTCCTGAGGGTGGGCGACCAGAACTGCACAGCATACTCCAGGTGCGGCCGAACAAGGGATTGTACAGTGAGAGCACAATCTCCTTGTTCCGAAACTGAAATTGCCTCCTGATATAACCCAATAGTTTCTGGGCTTTCTTTTCCACCTCTACACACTGTTTCGTAAACTTAAGGTCGCTGCTAATTAGCACACCCAAGTCCTTTTCTAAATCAGTCACCTCGATATTACTACCCAACATCGAGTAGTCCGACTTGGGATTGGCGTAGCCAATGTGCATCACTTTGCATTTACCCAAGTTAAACGGCATTTGCCATTTTTCGGACCACTCTCCTACCCTACCTAGGTCCGCACGCAGTTCCTCGATCGCTTCGGGCGTCCCAACATTGGCCCCAAGCTTGGTGTCATCAGCGAATTTGGCGATCCGACTGACGATGCCACCGTCGATATCATTTATGTAAATGATAAACAACAGCGGCCCCAAAACGGAACCCTGAGGAACCCCACTAGTGGCCGAGGCCCAACCCGAACTAGCACCTTTAATTACAACCCTCTGCCGCCTATTCTTCAGCCAGTTTTCAATCCACCTACCTATTTCCCCACCGATACCCAGCGCGCGCACTTTCGCCATTAGCCGGCGGTGAGGTACCTTATCAAAGGCTTTCTGAAAGTCGAGATAAAGTATATCAATCGCCCTACTCTTATCGTACTCACCCAACATGACGTGGAAAAACTCGAGCAAGTTGGTGAGACACGACCTATGCCGTCTAAACCCATGTTGGGAGTCCCCAAGCAGCTTGTAGGAATCCAAATGGTCAACGATCCTATCCGCTATTATCCCCTCTAATAATTTACCTACAACTGAAGTGAGACTAATGGGACGATAGTTCCCTGGACTTTCGTGATCCCTTTCTTAAAGATAGGGGTGACGTTGGCTTCCCTCCAGTCACCAGGCACCTGACCCGTCTCCAACGATTTGTTGAAGACTGTAGCCAGGTGGGGAGCCACCTGGTCGCGCACCTCCCGCAACACTCTGGGGAGAAACTGGTCTGGCCCAGGAGCCTTAAACGCGCTCAGTTTGTCTATTCTATCGGCAACGACTGTCGCGGTACATCGAACATTATCCAGGCCAGCACCTTCGTGCCTCACACTTGGCTCGGGGATGATGCGGGTGTCCTCCCTGGTGAACACTCCCGCAAAGTACTCATTAAGCACATTGGCAATGTCCGCGTCCGAGGTCCGCAGAACGCCGCTTCCGTCCTTTAACGGACCTATCATGCTTCTAATGGGCTTTCTACTATTAACATAACTGAAGAACTCCTTAGGGTTCCCCTTGCAGAGGCTTGCCACCCGTAGTTCTTCGTTACGTTTCGCTAGCCTAACCTTCGCCTTCACTTCCCTACACAGGCGGACATACGCTAAAGTGTTCTCATGGGAACGATTGGCCTTCGCCCTCCTATACGCTAGTTTCCTATTTCGGATAGCCGAAGCGATGTCACGATTGAACCACTTAGGCTGCGTTGAAGCAGGGGTGACCGGTTTTGAGGGTATGGCAGCAGACTGCAGCACCATAAACTCGTCCCGGAATGCACTCCACACTCCCTCAACATCGCCGCCGACCTCTAACCCCATATCTACTACGCTATCCCTGTGGCTAACAAAGTTCACCCGCTGGAGATCGAGCTTACTGCCTCTCGAGTTACTACGCTTCACCCGAGGGACGCACACACGGAACCTAATAAGACTGTGATCACTCCCGCCCAACGATTCGTCAACGGTGAGGCCAGTGACGAGGTTGTCTTCGGTCGTGAACACTAAGTCTAGAACGCTTTCGCCTCGTGTAGGCTCGTTGACCCACTGAGTGAGGAAGTTCTCATCAGCAAAGTCAACTACCCTCCTCCCTTCAGCATCGGCAGTCCTGTTTTCCCACTTTATGCCGCGACAGTTGAAGTCTCCTAAAACTACACACACCCTATCCCCTAGCAGGCTACTGAGTTCGGTGTACAGGGCTGTATCCTCCTCGAGGAGGAGATGCGGAGGTCTGTACACCAAGATTAACCTATAGTTCGTCCCTCCCACGTTCAGATCGACGCCAAGCAGCTCCCGTTCCGACCGGAACTGGCAGTCAACCGGACTCAACGTGTCTCTGACGTATATTAGTACCCCACCCCCCTCCCCACGGGTGCGGTCTTTGCGAAACATTCTATACCCGGGAATTTCGAACTCCCCAACGTAGTCCCTACGATCAGTATGAATCCAGGACTCGGTGATAGCAACGATATCCTGGTATTCTGATGCTAAGAGCGCCCGTAGCTCGCGAAACTTGTTCCTAATTGACCTAGCATTAAAAAGCATTGCACGGAGGGAGCCTTCCCTATTCTGACCGCCCCCTAGCACGACCCGTTTCCTGAACAGCCAGGGCTGTCGGGAGTTGAAGAGCCCCTCACTAACGAGGGGGCAACTTCCGCAGGAGACTGAGCCCCTTCCAACGTAGGAGGAGGGTCACCCACCTGTACTTCGACGCACCCTTCAGTTGAAGGTACGTCCGCCACCGGCTCATCCTCATCTCTCCCCGGTGGGGGCCCATCATCTCTCCCCGGTGGGGGCCCATCATCTCTCCCCGGACTCGACCTCACCATTCTGTATAGGTGCCGGTCGAGCAGCGCGCCTAGCACACCTTTACCCTTGTTATTGAGGTGGACACCATCCCTCTGGTAAAGGTCCCACCTACCCGAAAATGCATCGAAGGGGGTCAATAAACTTCACGCCCAGCGGAACGCACAAGAGAGAGAGAGAGAGAGAGAGAGAGAGAGTGAGTATATATTTCACTTCTTCACTTAATAAGCCCCGTAAGAGAGAGAGAGAGTGAACCCGAAACAAGTTTAAATCCTCGCTGCTTCGTTCCTATTCATTCCTTTCTGGAATTCGTGGATATAGGGCGAGTAATAAGTTCATATGGAAGAAATATCAATTTCTAAACTGAGTGAGTTGTGAGCGATCTTCTAATAAATTTGTTGGAATGGGGTCCCATTAGCCAAAAGACTTCCACTTCGATTTGGACAGAAATCTCTTCAAGAATTAAAGATATTGAAGGTGGAATAGCGCTGGTCAGTTGGGTTTTCCTATTTTATAGTATTTCCTTTGACATTATGGGGGCCCATTTAAGTTATGTGTTTCTTTAATTACTCTACGTTAAATAGGAAAGGAAAGATTATACTATATATATAGTTTGGCACGTCTCGATACATATATATATATATATTTATATATATATAATATATATATATATATATAGGGTGAACCAAATGTAGGTGGACAGTAAATGATAACGTTTATTTTGAGAATACATATTTAATTTTTTTGTATACTATAATACAAATAAAATTTAAATAAATTTAGTTATAATATTTATATAATAAAACACAAACACCATAGTTATAATGAACACCATAGTTATATATAATATAACACAAACCGTATTCACCTACTGTCCACCTACGTTTGGTTCACCGTGTATATATATATATATAATATATATATATATTATATATATATATATATATACACAGTATATATTGTGTGTTTGTAAGATTTACGGAAAGTGTTAAAATTGCTTAAATTTTTGCATTTGAAGTTAAAGTTCCTTAAAATTGTGAAAAATGTTTGATATAAATATAATACAGAAATTTAAAGTTTTTAAAATGAAGTTTTTATTCATATCAGGAGAAAAATATAATTTCTTTCAGAAGGCTTAAAGATTTAGCTATTATTATTATTATTATTATTATTATTATTATTATTATTATTATTATTATTATTATCGACTAGAAACTGGTGGTCACAGGGCGTTGAGTGTGGTTTGAATGTGGGTATATGATCGCAAGACCATATATACACCCACAAACATCTGAGTGTGGTTTTAATGGCAGCAAGACCGCTAAGGCCATATGCAGTCGGCATCGATTGGCATTTCGATCGAATGTAGTATAATTATCATTATTATTATTATTTATAAGTAGTAAAAATTTTATTAAACAGAGCATAAAAAAAATTACTTCAATAACTCTGTTTGATAAAGAAATTAAAAGAATAACACAAAACGTACTTCATAATGAATTCCTTCAAATTATTATTGAAAAAGTTATCACTGACTTTTTGAATAAAACTAAAAAGGCAAATAATGAAAAGAATATAGAGTATAGACGATGGAAATAGAATATTTTATTACAAAATTCATTTACTGCATTAGGCGGCGTGAAAAATGACCGAATAAAATTAACCTTATATGGACAGAATTTAGATTGTCTTCATCTCAAAAACTACCCATTTTCATTGAATCGAAACTATGAAATGACTTAAATGACGATATAAAAAATATTGTGAATGTAAATTTGTTTAAAACCAAGTTGAAATCCCGATTAATAATAATGGCATACTAACAAAAATCTAGGATTCATGTCCATTACTATTGTTTAGTAATTATTAATTTCTCGTGCGTAATCTAGTATTAAAAACACATTTCTTGGGATTGTTCAGTTCTTATCTCTCGTGTATAATATTGGTTTCTTTGTATAGTATTGGTATAATGCCTTCAATGGTGACCTTGCATTTGTAATGTCAGTAGTGATAATTTAAGATTTATACATGCTTTAACTATTAATAATACTTATTTACTTATTTATTTATTATTAATTAATAACAACTAGCCGTTTATTTTTAATAAGAGCCCAGTAAAGCCTATAGCTTAAGGGCCAAATAAAATAAAATAAATAGTCGAGCTTCACAATTATGTTCGTGTCATTGTAAATTGTAAAACGAATGTATTTATTTTATTATTAATAAAGATTATTCAATTCAATTCAAAATTCTGAATTTTTTGTTGGGTTAAGTTAT
This sequence comes from Bathynomus jamesi, assembly GCA_023014485.1. Taxonomy (NCBI): domain Eukaryota; kingdom Metazoa; phylum Arthropoda; class Malacostraca; order Isopoda; family Cirolanidae; genus Bathynomus; species Bathynomus jamesi. The sequence continues at coordinate 235,772 of JAJOZX010004948.1, read as the reverse complement.
AAATAGGTGTATGGGAAAGGTTAGACATTTGTAGAAGTTGTCTACAGGGTGTTCGAAAAGTCCCATCACCCCCTACAAAATGTACATATCGTAATACCAATTTTATTTTTGTGTGATTAATTGTATTTACTGTATATGTGGTAGGTGTAATTTAAGAAACGAGTCACTAGCAACAATTACTTTTATTACAGTAAATACAGTTACTAATTACAATTACTAATCAAGAATATCTGTATCGCTTAATTCATTAACAAATGACGGGCGGTATGGTTTCATGGCGAGATCTTTTGTCATGTGATCTCTCATTGTGGACAAGGGGACTGCAAGTTCTTGGGATCGTTTCCGAAGTGATTTTTTTCAGTGGACGAGCCACTGATGCAATCACACCTTCACATTGTTCTGCTCGCGTTGTTGGTCTTCCCGACCGTGGTCTGTCCTTGATGGAGCCAGTTTCAAACAGCTTTTTCTCCCAGCGTAATACCATATTGTTTGGTAGTGCAGCCTTATTGAATCTTGTGTTCAAATCATTCTGGATATCATGCATCGTTTTGCCAATATGTGACCTTTCATGAGCCCATGTGCTCATCACAAGCCTTTCCTCCTGAGTGTAAGTGGACTGGCCTGCCATTGTTCACACAACTCTAATACCTGGAAAAGAAAAAAAATGTCAATGAATCACATATAAATTCAATTAATCACACAAAAATAAAATTTGTATTACAATATGTACATTTTGTAGGGGGTGACGAGACTTTTCAAACACCCTGCATATACTGTAGGGTTAAATCATGTTCCGAAACAGCGCATAAAATTTTATGAAAATACTAAAATGAAGAAGTTTAAACTGAAGATTAGTACAAATCTAAGAAATTGTCATTACGTTTTTCGTGTTTATGAGACTAATATGAGTAATGTTGTATACCTGTTCAAATTTAAGGAAGATGGATGTAACTCTTCTTATATACGTTATGCAGATAATACGCTTCACCTCACATTACAACCTAAATACAGTATAAACCAAGTAAAATTGGTGAACACTTCAAAAATGAACGTAAAAGACAACCTACAAATAAAATTGTTCAAAACTTTCGTATACTATTTAAAACTGAACATTTCTACAACCTAAGAATAGCGGAATCCTTAATGATAAAAAACGTAAACTGGACATCAATATCAAATTCAATGAAATGCCATGTTTTTTCAAGTATTTTTAATTAAAATTGGACATAAAAGGAAATTTTGGCGAAGGAGGACTGTTTCTAAAAAACAAAGTTGGATTTTTATCTAATAATAATTTTTAACTATATTTATTGTCTTAATATTAAAAAAAAAATTATTTTAAGGTTTCATCTGTAAATATTAACTTAACGAGTTATATTTTAGATTTTCTAAGATGGGCGAAACGTTACAAATATAAGTGAGGCCCCCATAGATGGCCAATCATGATTGACAATCATTGTGATTGTGCACTCATTTTGTTCGTGTATAGGTATGATTGAAGGCTTGTCAAATGATTGAAGGATATCAAACATTGTTAGATATTTTTCGTCAATCATGACGTTTGCGCAATCATGCATGACGGTGTATGGCAATGATTGCACAATCACGTTCAGTCTTGCACGAGCGGCCATGGCACATGTAGCTTCACTCATGTTGTTGTCCAGCCGCGCCACCGAGACTAACTGAAGATTGTGCAATCTCCTTACAAGTGTATGGGAAACAACAATGCTTTGCACAGTCACAATGATTGTCAATCATGATTGACCGTCTATGGGGGCCTTAAAGCAATCACAGTATTTTACTCAAGGATTGTTTTAAATAAAATTCCTGAAGTATCAAGGAAAACCTTTAGAATTTTGGAGAAGTCTCTAAAACATTATTATTATTATTATTATTATTATTATTATTATTATTATTATTATTATTCTGTCTGTTGGGAGAATTAATTTGATAATGGAATACAGGTCAATACTAGGATAATAACATTTGCGAAGATATAATATGAAATTGCAAGAACTAATTTTTCTGGAAAGGAGACTATTACCAATATTAGATGAAATTAATCCTGCAGCGCTCTTTTTGCGTCAATTTCTGAAATCTTCGTTATGCTTTGTCGCGTCAAGCATCTTCTATTACCTCCATTTCTGCTATATTAAAAAGAAATTTAATAAGATGCAAGAAATTGCATTTAATAAGTGAAAAAAAAGATAGATTCAAAATCTTTATTCTGAAAAGAATATAAGTGACAGAGTTTTACAATTTTTAGATATTTGATGTGACATTAATATATTCACAGTACTCTTATCTGAATATGCCCTTGGAAGCATGGAGGCGTTTTAGGCAAAATTAATGAAATTTAGTTTATTTATTACATAAACAGTGAAAGTGGCAAGTGATAGTAATAGTGATAACAATAATAATAATAATAATACACAAACCACAAACCACATTAAAGAGCATACCAACATAAATATCGTCCAAGTAAAATTAACGAACATTACAGAGTATATCATAAAATATTAAATTTAAAAAATATCTCACAAAACTTTCAAATATTATACTCATCACATAACGTACAAAAACTAAAAATTGCCGAAGCCTTTTACATTAAAATGAAAAAAACCGAAAATTAATATAAAATTTAATGAACTTTCGAATATTCTTAAATTAATTTGAAATTGTATCAAATTTACAATAAAAAAAAATATATATAACCCATTTTACTTTAAAATTATGTATAAAGCTCTGAAGATGTTCAAAGTATATGAACGAAACGCGTCAGCAGAAGAAAAAATGAAGACAATATTCTTAGCATACTGCAAATTCTTATCTAGAATTATTATTAAGAAACTCAGTACTGAAAATAAAAAACTATTCAGAATATTGGAAATTAAATGTAAATCCTTTATAAAGACATAGGCTGATATCGACTTTCTAAAATAATAATAATAATAATAATACCAATAATAATAGTAATAAATACAATATAAAGTTTACAAAATGTTACATAATTTTAAATTAAATGATTTATTATATTTTTAATAGAAAATACATGAAGCTTAATAAAAAAATATAAAAAGAATAAATTACGAAATTAAATGTGTTTAATGAAATTACCATATTTTAAATAGTTGATTATAAAATGAGAACTTCATAATTATGATAAAAATGACAGTAGTGAATTTATACATCAGTAGGAGGTAATGAGGTGCTTTTTTGTGATTTGTGAAGTAATTTAGTGATGAAGCCTGCCTGATATGCGTGGGAAATGCATTCCGTACATCCGCTTTTTTGAAAGAGAGTGCATCTCCTGCAGTTTCTATTGTATAGTTAGGTTTGTGGGCAGTCTGGTGTTATGACGATGGTGTATTTGATGGGGGGTGATTGCTCTTTGAGTAGGTGATGTATGTTGATTTTTATCGATAACTTTAACTTCGAACATATTGACAGCAACATTGGATTTGTACGAGTATAAGTCATCTATTTGTAAAATATTTAGCTCTTTTAACCCTTTAAGCCCTGAATTTTTTGTAGGGTTAAGTTATGAATGCTTCTATTTGAAACGTTAGCAATTTGTACCTTCAGTCCTTAAAGGGTTAAACATCGGAAAAATGTGACTTTCTCGAGAGAGTTCGTAGACATTTTTTATGAATTACTTCCAAAGGATGTTTTATATACTTCTCTGAGCTACACCATGTTGTAATGCAATATAATAAATATGGATGTTTGAAGGAATAATATTAGGTAAGGAATGTGTTTTGAGGAAGGGTCGTTTTTAGTTCAAATAATATGAAGAGAAATCTGGATATTTTGGATATGATATTTTGTACACGACTTTTAAAATTTAATTTTTCGTTTGAATTAATGTCAAGTACTTTAACCTCATTCACCCTTGCAAGAATAGTATTCCCAATTTTTATTTGACAGTTTGTATTAATATGTTTTATGGTAATAATCATAAAAGATGACTTTGTAAGGTTCAATAAGGGTTTATTACCGCACATCCATTTATACACGTTTTCTAATTGCCTTTTCTAATTTCTAATTCGTTTCATTAATCAGAAAGTCTGAGTTATGATGGGAAGAAGTAAGTGTGTCATCACCTGCGTATTATATGCAATTTAATGTGATTGAGAGGTGAAAATCGTTGACGTGAATTAGAAATAGTAATGGGACACGAATAGATCCTTGTGGGACTCCACTAGTTAGCATCGCCTTGTCGGATAAATTATCTTTTAATCTGGTGTATTGATGACGATTTGGCAGATATGATTTAAACCAATCGAAGATATTTCCTCTTATCCCGTATATGCGAAGTTTATTCAATAAGATTTCATAAGAAAGTGTATCAAATGCTTTTGACACGTCGAGGAATATCAAGACAGTGTGTTTTTTGCTGTTTAAGTTCAGATACACATTTTTTAATAGCATGTTTCTGGCATCTTCCGATGTATGTCTACTTCTGAACCGAAATTGTGTTTTAGTTAAAATATCGTATTTGATAAAGAATTTAGTAAGTTTATTGACACAATTTTTTTCAAAAACTTTACTTAAAGTTCACAATACTGAAATTGGATGGAGTGTTTGGGCTTTCCGATTTAAACACAGGGCATACTTTGCATTCCTTTAGACTGTTTGGGAATATACCTGGAGTTAACTGATTCATTCATTAGCTTACTGACTGGTATTGCAATTTCATCGGATACTATTTTGTACATTTTTTCAGGGATCATATTGATATTACAATCTTTATTTTTTAGATTTTTTATTGATAGAGAGATATCGTATGGTAGTATTGGATCAAAGAAAAGTGAATCTGGATTTGGTTGTGGTATGTATTGTCGGTAGTCAGTATCTGTAATTGGGATCGAGGGAAAGAAGTTGTTGAGAAAGTGGAAAGGCAATAAAATGTGGACTTTGAAGATAGTGATACTCGGACCCACGTCACGAGGATTTAGAGCGAGCGATCCTACACCAACCACACCATCCAGAAGCCTCAAACAGGTTCGTTCAAGTGAGAACAGTATTTACGCTATTTGACTATTCTCCATTCATCTCTCTCTCTCTCTCTCTCTCTCTCTCTCTCTCTCTCTCTCTCTCTCTCTCTCTCTCTATAGCATATGAGTGCATTATAAGTGCAATGACCGAACTTCAGTAAAAAAGTAATATTTATTAAGGTACCAACAAAAGTTTTCTCTAAAAATGTATTTCTCAAATTACATAATTGAGTTTCGTATCTAACTTGTCTTTCTTTTGCCTGTTTTTTACTTTCTTTTTCTGCAGTTTGACGAATTGAAGCTTTCAAAGAGTGTACTTCTAAAAATTAATTAAAAGGCCTAATTATATAAAGTTCTTCCCCACTTAAGTGCTCTTTACAACTGCTGAAAATTTAAGCTAAAAAATATTTCGGCCAAAAGGTAAATTAATATATATATATATATATTGTGTGGGAGGAGGGATAAACTGGGCATAAGTGAGATTGAGTGTGATAATTTAATGATGTTGTGAGGTAACTTTTTTGTGAGAACAATTTTGGTACCTCGGAACATTAAGAAATTTGTAAAAAACCTAAAAACATTTTCATTGACGGAAAAAAGAATATTCGTCCTGATTAATTTAGGTTACGCTAGGTTAGGTTCGTTAAGGTTTGTTTAAGTTAGGCTAGGCTAGATTAGTGCGTACCTCACTGTTTAGCGAGTTAAAAGAAACCACCGTTCGAGCCCTCAGTTGCGTCCGAATCACTTATCACGCCTTTGTCGGTTTGATGTCATATATGTGTGTGTGTGTGTGCGCACGTATGCATGCCGATAACCGTTGAAAAAATAAATGTTCATAGGAAAATAAGTATATATTCCTTAAATCAAATTACATCAATTTTTTCCCTCAAAATTACCCTATATATATATATATATATATATATATATATATATATATATATATATATTAGGTGATCCAAAAAGTTAAAGCATCGACTAAGTTCTCTCCACAAGGTTGGTTTTATGCCTCTTGGTGTGGACAGTATTTGTGCAAAGTTTCACGTTATTCGGTTAATATTTAGGGGTCGCCCCACTTGCCCCCTTTTTGAAAATTTGGGAAAATATATAGACACTGAATAACTAAATTTTTTTTTGGTTCTCAAAGAATATGAAAGAAAACAGTAAGACAATAGGACATGATAATGGGTGTATCTTCATTATTTCTTCTGCATCAGAGTCGCCTTGGATGGTATTGGTATCTGTTTTCGGTGGGCGGCTACGAGTTGTAGGAGGTACTGCTTCTGGTCCTCGTTTCGTGTCAAAGTGTCATTGTAGCGTTGTGCGAGAGCAATACCTCGCTCGGCAGCATCATTGACGACTTTCATCTTTAAGGCGCGATCTCTAAGTTCCCTGTAGTTCTTGTCATTTGGCCATTCCCGTGGATCTTTTTGAAGTAACTGGCGCGCTTCCTCCTTACCTCCAACTTTCAAGGCATCAAAGAGGGTCAATGTCCTTTTCGTGACGAAGGATGCCACATCATTTTCAACACCAGCTTCCGCCATGTCGATTCGTCGGGGCAGCCATTCTTTTGGGGATGTTGGAGGTGTTGAACCATTCTCCTTTTGGTATCAGGATCGATCCTATTATCGAAGAAGGCCAGTCCAATCAGATGCTCCGACAAGTACCACAGGTGGCGTCTTAGAGCTGTCTTCGCCGCTTGTGCAGCTCCTCCGTGTGGATATTTTTCCAGAAGATGCAGCATTTTGAGATCATTGAGAGGAGCTTGTGTCCCCATTGGCGCTTCATGCCAGTACTTGACGTAAATCAGACTGACAAATAAAGCCAGCTGAGTCACGTTTCGTTCTTCGCGTGCTGTGAGCTTGAATTGAGAGTGAAAGAGGTAGATTTTGAGCGCATAAATCGCCTTCGCCATCCATCTCGCGTGGTGCATGGGACCCGGAGCTCGGATAAAGAGTTGACCACCAGTCTTTCCCCCAAGGAAGAGCAAAGATAGTTCAAGGAACTCCTTGTAGTCGTCACGAGGTTGGCTTGCCTGAAGAGCGTTAGGTAAGTAAGTGAGCATCTCTTTTCTCATCTCTTGGAGTTGAGGGTTCTCGAACAAGCTGTCCGATGCTGAGACAAATGCTTCGTGGGAGAGAGATGGCCATTCCTTTTGAAATCGCTTAAAAAGGCCTGTTTCAGGACTTCCTCTTGAGCCAAATATTGAGGCAAAGACATCAGCAAGTACGACTTCAAGTATATGATGTCGACAACCGATCCAAACTAGCTCGTGACCCAATGCTTCTTCAATCCTGACACAAGCTCCGCGATGTAAACCCGTGTTTGACGCAGTGGTATCGAAGACGAGACCTCTCACATGCTGTTCCACGTTCCATAATTTCGTAGTTTGAAGGCATGCCTGGGCCTGTGCTTCTCCAGTTCCTTGTTTCATCTTTGGGACACCAAGCAGCTTCTCCTGTCCATTGAATGTTATAAGGATTGCTATCCGATGCACATTCGTCTTCTTCCCTTCAATGCCGGGGAGAAGCTTTCCGTCCCAATGGAGAAGGACAGGGTTTTCTAGAAAGAATGATTCTAGGTCTTCTCGAGCTGCCTGTTCTCGCCCACTTTCTCTGTAGCGATGAATAGAGCTCCGAGAGCACGTCATCCCAGACAGATCATGCCCCGCGGCCTGTAATACAGCTCCAGTTACGAAAACAGCATTCCGGTCAGAAAGATTGGTGCGATCCATTGCTCCAATGACTTCTGGAGATTGGAAAATGTTCGTAACCTTGTTCTTGGGACGCTTTGGTGCCGGAGCTTCAGACGAAGAAGGAATCGGAACCGATGGTCTATAGTCGTCGTCGTCTTGCGAAAAAAGGGAAGAAGAAGAAGAGGAAAGATCAATTGATGACACTCCTGCTTCTTCCAAATCTTTCTGTGTTGCTTCATGCCTTGCCTTCCTCTTGGCTTCCTTCTCCATTCTGGATCGCTTTCTGTCCTCTTGTGTAGTCGTTTCCTTATCAATGCCAGCCATGCTGCAAGAATTGACGTCCTTGCGCTGCATGGACAGGAAATTTCGGTCCTCAACGTTGACGATTGTGCTCATGGCATCACTGGTTGCGATGTCAAACAGTTCCTGGATGTCCGCTTTGAAGATGTCTTCATTCATTCTATCGCTGGCACGTTGCCTGGTCCTGTGCTTCTTGAGTGTTTTGTAGCGTCTAAAAGCTTTGAAAGCTTACGGACACAGGAGTCGATCCGTTGAGTTGGGATCCGCGCTCGGGTCCAGACTTCAATCACCCTCTGGCATGCCTGGTTCAGACTGTCGGAGGTGGTTTGCTTTGATTGATGTGGTGGTATTGCCCCAAGAGGAGGGCGTCAAGGCATGTAGGGAGCCTTGACGTGGATAAAGTTCCAGTTTGCCATCCCTAGAAGCCAAACTTTTGGAATTGATCGAGTTTGAGCCATCGGACCTACGGAAGAAAAAGTACATTATATAATATATATATTCAGAGTGGGGCGACCTCTAAATATTCACCAATCACGCTGCACTTTTGCACAGACCATGTGGACACTAAATGGACAAACACCACACTTGTGGAGACTATCTAAGACAATTTTGAAATTTCCCCCTATGGATTTGGATCACCCTAATATATATATATATATATATATATATATATATATATATATATATATATATATATATATATAGTAATATCCAGAATGGATGCATTGGAGGCAGAAATACGATAAAATGGTAATTTTTATTTATTTTGGCTAAACAACTGGTTTTAAACAGCCATATGACACAGTTCTAAATAACAAGACAAAACCGAATGCAAAAATGTCATATATACCTAGTATTTTGTATGTTTGCCTTTATTTTCGATCACTGCAGCAATTCTGCGAGGCATTGATAAGCACAGTCTTTTGCAAAAGTCTATGGTAATTTCTTCTACCCAAACTGCTATAATGGCTTCTTGTAAGGCAGTTTTTGGTGTAGGGTTCCTAGCAGCTACTTTCCTTTCCAACAATACCCAACAGTTCTCACTGGGATTGATATCCGGTGAATTACCTGGCCAAGGACCCAAGTATCCGTACACCATTCTGGTTTAGCCATCCTTTGGCAGTTTTCGTTTGGTGGCATGGGGCTCCATCATATGGTTCATGCCTGAAGAGACAACAATAAACGGGAAAGTTTACCTTGAAGTGCTACAAGAGAAGCTGTTACATTTCATGGAGATTCAGTTGTGTTGTGGTTGGTTCCAGCATGATGGAGTCCCATGCCACGGTTTGCCACCAAACGAAAACTGCCAAAGGATGGCTAAACCAGAATGGTGTACGGATACTTGGCCCTTGGCCAGGTAATTCACCGGATCTCAACCCCATTGAGAACTGTTGGGTATTGTTGAAAAGGAAAGTAGCTGCTAGGAATCCTACATCAAAAACTGCCTTACAAGAAGCCATTATAGCACTTTGGGTAGAAGAAATTACTGTAGACTTTTGCGAAAGACTGCGTTTATCATTGCCTCGCAGAATTGCTGCAGTGATCAAAAATAAAGGCAAACATACAAAATACTAGGTATATATGACATTTTTGCATTCGGTTGTTATTTAGAACTGTGTCATAAGGCTGTTTAAAACCAATTGTTTAGCCAAAATAAATAAAAATTACCATTTTACTTTATTTCTGCCTCTCATGCATCCATTCTGGCCATTAATATATATATATATATATATATATAAGAAAAGAGAGAAAGAAAGGATATTTGTAGGCAGAATTCTTCTTCGTGAAATTTCCTTTATTTTTGGACCGGAAATTGTCGCTTTTCCATGGAGGCTCATTGACCCCCTGAGGGGAACACTGGACCAAATAACGGCTCGAATAACGAATCAAAATAAATAAATAAATAAATAAATAGGTAAATAAATAAAAATACATAAGTTACTTCATTAATAAGTATTAATATAAATATTAATATAAAAACTGTATACTCTAATCAATAATAAATTAAAATACAAGTACTGTATAGGTAATATAAACAATAGGTTTTTAATTATATATATTGATAAAAAATGTTGTGTGTAAAATGGCCCATATATATATATATATATATATATATATATATATATATATATATATATATATATACTTTGCTTGCTTTGATTTTGCTTCCGCCTGAATTGTTCATTCTGACGAAGGTCAAGCTTGTTCCTCCACCTTGGACCTGCAGCTTAACGTGGAATCCGAACCACAACCCACCACGGGTGATCAGAAATTTCAAAGTCCTTTCCCAGACTCCATCTCACGACTTCCCACTCAACAGCCCAGCCACTACTAGGCCACTGGGTCACCCAGGGTACCCATTTATCTCCCAACCTATTTTTTCTGGAAGGATGAACAGCTCAGTAAGCTCCGTGCAGCCTTGCTTTCGCCGGGAATCGATCTCGGGCCCGGTTTATTCGTAGTCAGCGATGCTGACCACTACACCACCGAAGCGCATATATACAGGGAGTTCAAAAAGTCGCACTACAGATGCAAAATTTATTTATTTACAATAAATGTATAAATAAATTTTACATAAATTATACATTTATTGTAAATAAATAAATTTTCCAACTGTAGTGCGACTTTTTTTAACACCCTGTATATACTGTATATACACCAGGTCATCAAAAACGACCCTCTAATTTTAATTGTTTATATTTATTAAAGTATTTCAATTACAACATTGGTTCTGCTGTCACAACAACAATGAAGCACGGGAGATTTTATTCATGTGAAAACATTTTCAATATGTGAACCCTGTGCATCCAACACCATTTGCAAACGTCTACTGAAGTTTTCCATAACCCGAGCTAGTGTTTCATCAGTGATGCTCTCCACAGAAGCTGTAATTTCTGCCTTTAATTGTTCCACCGTATGTGGATTATTCTTATACACATTGTCTGTCCTCAACGAATCCCCATAAGAAATAATCACATGGATTCCAATCTGGTGAGTACGGTGGCCAGGACCATCCAAATCCAAAGCGTCCAGGATAGCGACTCGAGATGACCCTATCATGAAAATGTTCACTGAGGAAATCAAGAACGGCATTTGCCGTATGTGGTCTTGCTCTACCTTGTTGGAAAAATGTTTCTTTTCACACGAATAAAATCTCTCGTGCTTCATTGTTGTTGTAGCAGCAGAACCAGTGTTGTAATTGAAGTACTTTAATAAATATAATAAGCAAGTCAAATTAGAACGTCTTTTTAGGATGACCCGATATATTATAAAACATTAAAACTTAGCTTTATAACAAATCTTTTTCAAACTCCTACATAAGTTACCCCCAACATACTGAGTTTCGAATATGTTTGCTGACCACACCGTCTCGAGTTTCCCGGAGGTAACAAGACGTGTTCAATACAGTCTAATGCAAAGAATTAAAAAATACCCAACCCAATTATTCAAGCTATTCCTGCAATATGCCATCTAAACTATGGCATTTATGGTATGAAAACGTTTGTCTGTAGCTCCACTTAACTTCGACACTCCTGTTTTTTATTATTGATATCTCTATTTTTAATACTTTTATTTATATATTTTTCTGGTTTCAGTTTGTATTATTAATATTTGTTATATGGACTATTAGTCTGTCAATAAACCTTTTCATTTACATCCATTTTTTTTATACCCAAACGTCTCTTCCACCGTAGTAGTGAGGTCGCGTCAGGAACAGGTAGGAAGTGCCTTAATGGCTCACATTCACTTCATTAGTTAACATGACAATAATGCACCTGCCTCAGGGCAACAATTCTACAGCCCAGCCCCGCAAACTACCCTACGGTTTACCCAAACCGCTTCATCCACCCTGAGGCGGCACATTGCCAGCCCGTCGCCCCCCCCCCCATATATCACATCGCTCCACTTTTTTATATCCAGCGCGCGTATCTCATCCTCCCAGACGTCGAGGCCCCTCTGACCCAAAGCTTCCTTCACCCCATCCCTACATCTCCTCGGTCTACCCCTCCCCCTTTCCTCCTCCGCCTCCGACACATAAATCCTCTTTACCATCCACTCTTCACCCATCCCCTCCATATGCCCAAACCATTTTAACACCCCCTCATCTGCTATCTCCACAAGACTCCTTCGACTCCCACACCTGTCACGGATAACAGTGTTTCTCACACGATCAATCCGCCTCACCCCACAGATTGTCCTCAAACATTTCATTTCCAGTACATCCACCCTTTTCCTTTCCTTTCCATTCGCCACCCAATCCTTACATCCATACAACACTGTTGGCACTACTATATCTTCATACAAACCCATTTTCGCACCCATAGACACTGATCTCTCGTTCCAAACAATTCTTTGGGCAGCCAGTACCTTTCCCCTTTCTTTCACCATGTAATTCACCTCCGCCTCTTTTGCTTCACCAGCATTTCAGCCTCCACATTCTACCATTCACTACCTCGTCGTTTATGTCCAACCCCAATCTTCCGTACATCATACACTTCAGTTGCACACTTCAGCACTGCTTCACTAAGTATTTGCCACTCCTCTTCCACACCAGTGGTGAGCAAGTAACGAAGCAGTTGTATCGATTACAGTAACTAAGTAGTTTTTCCAGTAATCTACTTCTAATTACACTGAACAACAAATTCTACTTTTATTCTGTCTCAGCAACAAACGAAGCTGGTCTATATGAAGTCGACGCTGCTGATTCCGAAAATTTTATTTATTTTGGCTTATCACGCATAGTTTCCATGAAATCTTAAAAAATATTATACAATTATTGTATATTGTATATAATATGTATAATATTGTATGTTGGATATAATTAATTAAATATTATACAAAATATTAAAAAAAATTAACATCACACGTACTATAAGAGTAGCAATACACACGACGTAATAAGACAAACATCACATGTGGTCAGAGTTGCGAGATAATAAAATAAATGAACAGCTTTTACAGTACTACAAAAATTGAATATTTTTTCCAAACAAAAAAATGGAAATTTCTCAAAAACTATACGTGATAGGAAAATAATAAGACCATTTTTGTAATCAGCGTTAAAAACTCTAATAATGACATAAAACTTTTCCTGAGACAAAATCATTGTTGAACATTGTTACTTTTCTGAACGACTACTTTTTACTTGTAATCAATTAAAAATTTGTCAATAGTAACTACTTTTTACTTCATTACTTTCGTAAAAAAGCTATACAATTTCTTTTTTATATTTTTATTTTATTTTTTTGGCTCTCCCAATGCTGTTTATTCTCCAATCCCATACTATTAATAATAATGGAGCAGTGTTGCCATATGTATTTGAGTGGTAGTGTTTCTTGTGTAATGTAATGTATAAACTTCAGTAATATCTGCAATTTAGCATTATAGTGATCACGAATGCATTAACTTATAGTTAAAATTGTAATCATATTACTAGAATATCACTGCTGCAAATTTGTGCTATGTAAATAAAAATAGACATTGAAAAGCAATATATAATTAATCCAGAGAAGTAATTTCTACTTTATACTTTGTTACTTTTCAGACCAGTAATTTTTACTTGTAATCGATTACTTATTTAAGCTAGTAATTTTACTTCTACTTGATTACTATTTTCGGCAAGTAATCCTACTTTTTCTCGATTACGAAATCTTAGTAATTTGGTCACCACTGTTCCACACCCCTTGTTTCACTCTCTCCCACCCTACACTATTCCTCATTCGGTCTCTCCTGATACATCCGTTGACAATTCCCTTTCCTCAGTTCACTCACTTTCACTACCTTTCTCTCAGGCACACTACCCCTTCTTACTCCACGCCCACCACAAACCTTCACTTTCACCTCTACCAAGAAGTGGTCAGACTTTCCACCTGCTACTCCTCTCAACACATTCACATCCAACACCCCCCCCTAGCAGATCTCGTCATCAACACATAATCCATTAGTGCCCTATCTCCTCGGACATCACTCACCCACGTGGAATTACTGTATGTACATCGCTTTTACGAAACCATGTATTCCAAATCATCCTCTTTCACCACACAACTCAACTAACCTTTCCTCACTTCCGTTCACATCAGGCACCCCATGCGCCCCAACTATACCCTCAATTGGCACATACCCCACTCTCGCATTCAAGTCCCCTAGCACGGCAACTCGGTCCCTCGCGTCAAAACTACTCAAACTCTCACCCAGTTCGTCCCACAACGCATTCCGTATCTTCATTCTTCTCACTCCCAGGTCCATACGCACTAACCCATCTCTTTTGGCCCACCTTCATTCTAACCCACATCAGCCTTGAATTCGCCTCCTTACACTCTTTCACACATTCTTATAGCCTATCACGAATCAGAAGCGTAGCCCCCTCCCCTGCCCTTACCGTCTCCCCAACCCCAGGCTTTTCTCCTCGAACATTCCCAATCCACTCCACACCCTTACTCTTCAGCTTTGTTTCACTCAAGACCAGGACCTCCAAGCCTCTCTCACGAAACAGAGCACCAATCTCTCCCTTATCATCCCGACCACATCCACGCACATTCAGACACCCTAGCATGAGCCGTCGCGGGAAAGCCCCTGCTATGCCCCTTCTCTGACCGTTTGAAATGCAGGGTGGCGTAGTATCGCGATACATTTTCTGTATCTTGTATCGTATCGCGATACATATTTTATTATATGTATTGTATCGAAAGATACGATAAAAATAAGTGTCAGTAACGCGATACTTTATCATAGACTTAGTCAGTGATCTTTCCCCTCCCTTCTCCATCTTCTCCCCTCCCCATCCCCCAATCCCACTCCCAGAGTCGCGGTATCCAGTGCTTTCAGTCGGAGTCTGGCTGTCTGTCTGAGGAGTGGGTTGTGTACTTCTGTGACTGTCAATTTATAGACAATGTCTTTGTGTGCAATAACATCAGAATTTTACCATAAAATTAGCGATGAAACTGAAACTGAAACATTAATATATATATATATATATATATATATATATATATATGTTAAACACAGACCGTGCATGGAACAAGGAACTCTTCTGGGAAAATTAAATCCACTATAGTTCGAATAAGTAATAGTAAATGACAAATACCATAGTTTTTCTTTTTCATGATGCTAGCCCGACGTGGGCAACGGGTCTCTCGCAAAGAGGTCCCATAAATATAGCTTCCCTCACCAGCTATCTGCAAAGCAGACAGGATCCAGCTTTGGGACATGGATCTAGGGTTTAAAGCTTGCTTTAAACCCTAGATCCCAAAGCTGGATCCTGTCTGCTTTGCAGATAGCTGGTCAGGGAAGCTATATTTATGGGACCTCTTTGCGAGAGACCCGTTGCCCACGTCGGGCTAGCATCATGAAAAAGAAAAACTATGGTATTTGTCATTTACTATTACTTATTCGGACTATAGTGGATTTAATTTTCCCAGAAGAGTTCCTTGTTCCATGCACGGTCTGTGTTTAACATATAAGTTTCTCAGGGGACCATTCTGAGTTTGTGTGTATATATATACTGTATATATATCGAATCGCGATACATATATTATTCATGTATCTAGTATCGTAATGACATACATTTTTGCCAATGTATCTAGTATCGTATCGCGTTACTTTTTTTGGCCCCGATACACCACCCTGCATAGAGGGTTTTTAGTCACCTTTTACGACACGCTGGACCCACGTGGGAAAGAGTCTTTAAATTCCCTATCCCCAGGGAATTTACATTCATATATATATATATATATATATATATATATATATATATATATATATATATATATATATATATATATATATATATATAAAACAGAATTGAACGAGAAAATAGCACCAGTACACATTTGAAAACTTGTCGGTCGATTTGTACAAACTAGTTGGTGATTTTATATAATTTGAGTGCGCTGATCTCAAAAATATAGTTAGGTTTTCCCTATCACGTATGGGTTTCTTACTACAGGGTGTGTCATAAATCCCCCATTTATCCCCAAATGTGAACCATCTTATCGAGACCAACATTGGATTGCACATGCTAAACCATCAATTTTGTTGTTATAGACTACAGTAACGCTTACATAATAATGTAGGGTAAATATATATTATAACAACCAGTCCCGTTCCCAGCAAAATACTCTCTCCCCTCCCATCAATGGGTGGTTAACATTTGGGAACAGATGAGGTATTACAACACCCCTTGTAGCACGAAATCTTTAGGTGATAGAGTAAAACCTAATTAAAGCAGAATTAAATAGCTCCTAGCTCTTGGACAAGCATACTGCTTGTTTATGAAAGAATAAAAAAATAACTGAAAGAAACAAATATATTTACCTTCTTTACTTGCAAACATTTCAGGACTTATTCCAAAGACTTAAGACTACGAAGGTAGATCTGACTAATGACGACTAAACCGGTGCTTCTTTGATGTTTTCTTATGCTGTGCGTTAGGCTGATCTCTTTGCAGACACCAGCAGTAATCCGCCATCATATTTGTATGCCATCTTCCTTGATATCTTCTTTCCATGGTTTTGATGTCCTGGTGAAATCGTTCCCCTTGCTCCTCACTGACATCTCCGAGATTTTCGGGAAAACGGTCAAGATGCGAAAATAAGAAGTGAACTTTCAGGCTCATGTTGCAGCCTAAGGCGCAAAACTTTTTAAGCATATTTTCCACCAGTCTTTCATAATTTTGGCTTTTGTAGTTTCCCAAGAAGTTTTCAACAACATCTTTGAAACCAAGCCATGCTTCTTTTTCTTTAGTGGTCATTGTGTTCAGGAAATGATCGTCTGTCAATAACTTTCTAATCTGAGGACCTATAAAAACACCTTCCTTTATTTTCTCGTAGCAAATCTTTGGATATTTTGAACAAATGTACTTGAACACTCACCTTCTCTATTCAATGCTTTGACATACTGCTTCATCAAGCCTAACTTAACGTGCAAGGTTGGTAGGAGGATTTTATTTGGTTCAACTAGATGTTCATGTAAAATGTTCTTTGATCCTGGGGTAAAATTCTCTCTAGGAGGCCAAGTTTTCCTCTTCCAGTGCTGGTCACCTGCTCGATATCCCATTCGCAGATGAAACATGGCTTCTTAGTGTATCCTTATTGCTGCCCAAGTAACATGCAAAGGACTTTGAGATCCCCACACAATATCCATCTGTGATTTTGATACTGAATTTTTTCCAGAAGCAGTTTCATGTTATCATAGGTCTCTTTTAAATGAGTAGAATGGGCCACTGGG
Source organism: Bathynomus jamesi (assembly GCA_023014485.1). NCBI lineage: Eukaryota > Metazoa > Arthropoda > Malacostraca > Isopoda > Cirolanidae > Bathynomus > Bathynomus jamesi. The sequence continues at coordinate 218,558 of JAJOZX010004948.1, read as the reverse complement.
ATTGATGCATATTTGTTACCGTTGTGCAGTAACACTCCTTTTAGACTGGTTTTAGAGGAATCTATAAACAACCTCCAGTCCCTGGTTTGGTATTCGATGCCTAGCTTGCACACTATTCCTGTGATGTCCTTGCAAAATACCAAGGGACCATCTTCTTCGAAAAAAGGCACGAAGTCTTTCTCACGATTTCTGTACCAAGCGAAGTATGTGTCGGATGCCAATACATTGTTCTCCTGCAATCTAGACCCCAAAAGTTCTGCAGAGTCCTTAGGCAGATTCAAATCCCTGACTAAGTCATTTAGTTCGGCTTGGGTTAATGGTTTAGGAGGATCTCGGTCAGCTGTTGACTGTTCATAAACATCATCATTGTCTGGATTTGGAGCTGAATCAGAATCTGAATTGTATTGATCCAGACTCTCGGGTGGGCGGGGAATAGGAACTTCTGGACCATGGGGTACCGGCCTTATTGCAGATGGAAGACTTGGGTATTGAAGGCTCTCTTTATTCTTTGCATTATAACCTTTAACATTGCAAGAACAGAAGTAGCAGTCGTCGGTATGGTTTCTAGGCTCGCGCCATACCATAGGGATCCCAAATGACAAACTTTTCTTTTTACCTTTGCTCCAATTCCTTAGTGCCGCAACACACGTAAGACAAACCTTGTGTGGAGCCCAACTTTTGTCTTGATCTCCTAATTTAATTCCAAAATAAGCATGATAAGCTCTCTTAATGAAGGTCGTTACATTTGTCCTTTGTTTTACAACAACATACCGACCACAAATATAACAAAATATGTCTGGACTATGGGTACATCCTCTAGAAGCCATTATTAAAATTTTAAAGACGTAATGTTAAAATTATGTATCTGAAAAATATGAAAAAACGAAATTAATTAAAGATAAAAAGGTAAAAAATTACAAAACGCCCCAAAATTGTTTTGCTAATAACTTTAAAACTGTGGATGATAGAAAAAAACTGGTAGCATTTTTTAATTCAGCGCAGCGAACTGCTTCAGAATCACAACTCAAAATAAAGAAATCGATTTTCATGCAGACCGGTGTAGTTTAACTCTTTATTACAAACAATACAATCAACTTACCAGTTAATCCAGTACATGCTCAAATCGCATTCCATGGAGCCGTTGACACATTTCTTCTCGTCTTTGTAAACTGTTGGTTGCGTTTTGAAGTGTTTCCGCACTAATTCTGTTACACTGATCTGTAATTTTTTTCTTTTAACTGCTGGATCGTTCGAGGTTTTGACTCATAAACAACGGACTTTAAGTGGCCCCACAAGAAGTCAAGCGGGGTCAAATCATGGCTTTGGTGCGGCCATTTCACACAATCCCCGCGTCCTAGCCATCTGCCACGAAGATTCGCATGCACCATCTCGCTGAAACCCGAACTTTCGTCTAGCATCCAAAGACATTTCTTCAATGTACTTTTGCAAAATTCCTGCCAAAAAGTTGTTCAAGTAAGAATTACCGTTCATGGTTTCATCTAAAAAGTATGGTCCTACGATGATTCCTGTATGAACTCCTGCCCATACCGTAATCCTATGATCAACCGGCGAATGTGCACCTTCAACCCAATGCGGATTTTCGCCGCTCCAGTAACGATAATTGTGGCAATTCACTGTTCCATTTAAATGAAAACAAGCCTCGTTGCTAAATAACATATCGGAATTCTGTTATATCTTATTTCCCTACAGAACGGACTTTTGTTACACCCTATATATATATATATATAATGAACAAAAAACATATAGACACCTGATGCTAAATGTACAAAGAGAAAATTATTAGAACGTTTCTAATTTTTTTGTCTCACAGAAACGAGACATCACAAATTCGAAGTAAAAAGTATATAAATATAGTTTGTTTTATTTTCAAAAAGAAAAAATACATTTTTATGGCATTTATGTTTGATATATATATATATATATATATATATATATATATAATATATATATATGAAAATTATTTCACGAAAGTAACACGTGAAAAATATTTATGATGAATAAAACCACGAAGGAAAGGAAACACAGAGTGGTGCTCAAGCGCTTTCGTCTAATGACATCCTCAGGAACACTGAAGTAAATAAAGAGTACAAGACTATATATAGGTTACGAAAAAAAAAAATATATATATATAGTAAATAAAGAAATAAAAATTGTGGGAGTAGCATACACATTTGTAAGGAAAACTACCAATTTTAGCACTTTGCCTGAATTCAACAAGCTCAAGTGGATTGTTTACAACCAATTTTTATAGATAATGCCTAAATGATATATAGGTTACAAAAAAATAAAAATAAAGAAATTAAAATAAAAATAAATTGAAAAATAAAAATTGTAAGAGGAGCATACACATTTATAAAGGAAAATTACCAAAGGTTTAGCACACTGCCCTTCTTGTTTAAATCCGTTCTGAACGAATTCAAAACAACAGGATCGAGTTGAAAAAGACCTTTGCTCATGTTAAAGTTATTTGTAAGTTGAATAATAGCAGACTCAAGAATATTTCTATTAACAATGTTGCTGGATTGAAACAAAACTGAAGCATTATTCCAATCAATACAATGGGATAACTCTGACAAATGGACAAAAAGGGCACTGGACGACTGTCCCGTTCTAACGGAATATTGATGCTGTTTTACACGCGTGTGCAAATCCTTTCCCGTCTGACCAATGTAAAGGGAATCACATTGTTTACACCCAATTTTATAGATAATGCCTGAATTATTGGTAGGGCTATTTTTTACTATGATATTTTTCACAATATTGTTATATGAAAATACTACATTAATATCCAAAAGTTTAAGTACATTAACAGTGCCTAAAAAGCCCGGGAAAAATGGAAGTACTAAAATATTCTTTGACAAAGTGAGAGTGTTATTATTCAGTTAAATGATCAAGTCCCCTCCATTAAGTTTACTTTAGAAGTGGAACAAGACAACTCAATCCAGTTTTTGGCTGTGCGTGTACATAGGGAAAGCCCAGGTCTTAAGTTTAGTATCTATCGGAAAAAAACAAACAATTTGTCCAATATACACTTTTACTCTGGACATGACACCCCAATTAAGAAGGCCATACTTTCTTCAATGTTTCTCCGCGCTCTCAGGATTGCCAGTCCGGAATACCTCGATGCCGAATTGGAAAAAATCAACGCTATTGTAAGTGATCTGTGCTACCCACCTGCGTTTATGGAATCTTGTCTTAACAAGGCAAAACGAACCTTCTATCGTGTGAATAATAACACTCGCACTTTGTCAAAGAATATTTTAGTACTTCCATTTTTCCCGGGTTTTTTAGGCATTGCTAATGTACTTAAACTTTTGGATATTAATGTAGTATTTTCATATAACAATATTGTGAAAAATATCATAGTTAAAAATAGCCCTACCAATAATTCGGGCATTATCTATAAAATTGAGTGTAAACAATGTGATTCCTTTCACATTGGTCAGACGGGAAAGGATTTGCACACGCGTGTAAAACAGCATCAATATTTCGTTAGAATGGGACAGTCGTCCAGTGCCCTTTTTGTCCCTTTGTCAGAGTTATCCCATTGTATTGATTGGAATAATGCTTCAGTTTTGTTTCACTCTAGCAACATTCTTAATAGAAATATTCTTGAGTCTGCTATTATTCAACTTACAAATAACTTTAACATGAGCAAAGGCCTTTTTCAACTCGATCCCGTTGTTTTGAATTCGTTCAGAACGGATTTAAACAAGAAGGGCAGAGTGCTAAGCCTTTGGTAATGCTCCCTTATAAATTTGTATGCTCCTCTTACAATTTTTATTTTTCAATTTATTTTTATTTTTATTTCTTTATTTTTATTTTTTTTGTGACCTATATATCATTTAGGCATTATCTATAAAAATTGGTTGTAAACAATCCATTTGAGCTTGTTTTGAATTCGGGCAGTGTTAAAATTGGTAGTTTTCCTTACAAACGTGTATGCTCCTCCCACAATTTTTATTTCTTTATTTACTATATTATATATATATATATATATATATATATGTGGTGCACCGATTAATCGGTATCGGCATCTGGCATGCCGATATTAGGAAAATACCTTGCATGGCCGATTAATCGGCATGCCAGGTGCCGATACCGATTAATCGGTGCACCACTAATATATATATATTTATATATTTTTTTTCCCTATATATAGTCTTGTACTCTTTATTTACTTCAGTGTTCCTGAGGATGTCATTAGACGAAAGCGCTTGAGCACCACTCTGTTTCCTTTCTTTCGTGGTTTTATTCATATATATAATTATATATATATATATACTGTCGGGCAAGTACAAAATTCTACATCATACTAAAAGTGACATGAATTGAGTAAAGTTATTTTACCAATTATGAACTAATCTTTGTTGAAACTGGACCGAAATTGTGTGTGTCAATTGGAAGAATTGTAATATGTAATTATTTCTTGACATATCTCGGTCAAATTTTGTGAAAGTATAAGTGAACTTTCTGTCTGCTTCGATGTTGCTGAATGCATGCTGAAATTCGGAATCGGGTACTGTTTTCTTCAAATGTATCGGTATTCTTTTGTAAATGTATGACAGGAAACCTTTAAGTTTTAGTTGAAGTCAGTGTTGTACTCTGCGAAGTAGTTGGTCAAGTTTTTTCACCGACGAACTTTAGTGACGCTAGTTTCCACTTCTTTTATAGGTAATTATAATAACCGTAAATTGATTTTAATACCGAGAGTGAAGTAAAATGTGGATTACGTCTCGAGACCGTCTCTTACCACCACACCATCTGGAAAACTTAACCCAACCTATAAATTTCTCAGGTGATGTAGTGGTGAGAGACTTGCTCGGGACGTGGCCTATGCGAAGCAGGGACGAAATCACCTCTGTGCTGCTCATTTTATATCAGTTTCTGTATTGTTTCTACGTCTAGGGATAAAATGCGGTTCCAAAACGGACTGTTTCATATGAAGTATTGAAGTAAAGCATACTCTGATAATGTTATGTGAAGAAGGCTACAGTCAAAGGGAAATTAGTGAAAAATCGGAGGTTTCTCAAACATGTGTTCAAAAAATAATCAGGAAATAGGATGAACTGGGTTCACTGATGATAAAATAGGCATGGGAGTCCATCAAAATTATCAGAAGTTGATATTAAATACCTAAGGATTACATCACTATGAGACGGGTGTAAATCCAGCAGCTACCTTGCTGCAGAACTGAGGGAAGCTGCTGGGGTCGAAGTTAACTCATTCCCAGAGAGAAAGTGCGTCAGGAAGGGTTAAAATGTACTGCAGCTGGTTTTAGTAAGTGTTAATCTCTTCTGCTTGTTTCCTCTATGAATAAAGGAGGTTTTTTTTTTTTTTTTTTTGTTGCGGCATACCTTTTCACCCCTTCTTTACGCAGTTTATACTTGACTGTAGATAAATCAACTTTGAAACCAGTAGTCTCAGGTGTTCGGGAGCAAGGTTTTTGCTGGATTTACACCCGCCTCTCAGTGATCTAATCCTCAGATGTTCGGTATCAAACTGTGATAACTTTGTTGGTCTTCCACGTCTACTCGTATCATAATTGGCGCTGATTTCGATGTATTTCTTGATTACGTTTTGAACACAGCTTTCAGAAACCTTCATATTTTCAATAATTTTTCTTTGAATCTTTGAAAGGGCTAAGACACGTCTCCAAATAAAAGCACTAAGTTTTTGCCTTACTGTATGGTCGAATTTTACGTCATGCTTGAATCAAAGTTTAGGCCTACTTCAGTGCCATCGAATGAAACTTCTCTCAAACGTGTTCATTAGGGCTCAGTGTTTAGTGCTGTTTGTTTGATGAGGTTGTTTAACCTCCTTCGCAACATCCGAAATCATATGATAGAGGAGACTTACAGCTTTACGTGAGATCCGAACCACGGAGAGTCACATAATCTGGACGCGGAGGACGGTCCCGCATCCATTAACTACCCAGACCCAATGTCGCTTAACTTCACTGATCGATGGGGAGCGGTGTTACAACATTGGCCACGACGTAGCCCGAGTGTTTGGCCAGGGTAGATCCGATGCACAGCCCACTTTCTTCCAAGTGCATCATCTGAGATGTGAATTAATTAAAATGAAACTCATGGAACAAATGCTATAGATCTTTGTATGAAGTCGCTATCCCGTAATTATAAAGTTTCGCTTTACATTGGCGACTGCAAGCAGAGTTTTTCGCAAAACCACATGTACATTGTAGATCAGATTATACAAATAACGTTAAACTTTTCATTATAACGAATTATTTTCAATATCTGCAAGCGCTGCACATGGATTTTACCTCATCTGGACAGCCATGGTTCTTTAACCACTGATGACCTTATATCTTTACCTGACGAAGATGTTATGAAGTATCCTGTTTGCAATCTAGCATACTATTTTGAGAAATATATTCCTCACTTTGAGCATACTCTGGTTGCCGAATAACTTGACCATTGATAAATGGCAATATATTATGAACACCATCTGTTCGAGGGTTTTTCACGACGTACATACCCTTTCAACATATTTTGTTTTTAACCCAAACGCAAGCTTTGTGTGTCAAACCGCCGTACTTTGACAGGTTTTGGATATATATATATATATATATATATATATATATATATATATATATATATATATATATATATATCCCTCGGAAATTTGTCTCCATGAAAAAGGGGGGGGGGGTTAAACGCTAGTAAATTGTTTTTAGAAATAAATGAAGAAGACAAGAATGAGATGCTTCATCAATTTTTCACCTATAACGCGAAAACAAAAATTTAAAATGATAAAAAAAAATAGAAAGAAAAATGAATTATAAAAAAGTTTTTAATCCTCTCAAAGTTTAATTAAATTAACATTAGAAAGGGAGGACTACGGTCGCAGATTCTCTCTCTCTCTCTCTCTCTCTCTCTCTCTCTCTCTCTCTCTCTCTCTCTCTCTCTCTCCACAGAATGCTTTTATCACATTTGAAGGTTATTAAGCATAGAATTGGTATAGCTCTTAAAACTCGAAATAAAAAGTTTTAAGTTAAAATTATTTCATATTTGAGGTATCAGGTAATGGCCACCGGTGTTCGTAGCACAGTGGGTAGCACCGTTTTCTTATAAGATTAATGAAGATACTGAAGTTGGGAGTTCGACTCCTGATGGGGCTTGTGATAATAATCTGGGAGTTAGCGCGATGGGTACCGCGTTCGTGTCTGGTCAGAGCGCTATGCCAGTTTCTGGTCCTCCTTGCTGATTATTATTACTATCGGGCAGTTTCTCCCAGCGTAAGTGTGTGTATGTACAGTCGATTTAAAAAGTTCTGTTGTCAAACTATATGCGTGTTTGCTACCAATATATGTGGGTAAGAAATATGGAGTTTCATGACGGGATTCTTTGGACTGATTGTACATTATATTAAATTACACTATTTGTTGTAATGTATTGCATGTTATTCCTTTTATCTCGTATACTAACTTAATATATATTATGGTCATGGTTAGAAATACCAGGTACCCCATCGAATTTGCCCTCGGAATAACAGGGAAAAGAAATAATGTAATAAAACATCCACCTTAGTCAATTTATTGCAAAATCAGTAAGTATTTAATATTTTGTGTTTCTTCTTCTCAATTTTATGACTTTTTTAACTCTTCAGTGCATACCATCTACAAGGTGCTTGCATGTGGCGCTTTCAGTTCTGTTCTATTCTTCCTGTATCATTGTATATATCTCAGATTTTAATGGACGCGGGTGTTTCTGGATGCGATTCATAAGAACTACCCACAAGTGTTTGATAGCATTTAGGTCAGGAGACTGAGAAGGCCAGTTAATCAAGACGACATTCTCCTTTACAAGCCAGCCCTTGATAATGTGTGATGTATGAAATCGGGTCCTTGTCCTGCTGAAATAATATCTTCGGTTGCATCGAATCTATGTGGAAATAATTTGTTCATGGAGAGCTTCAAAACCAGTGGCTGACGAAAACATGCATCCCCAAATCATAATACTGTCTCGACCGAATTTCACTGTTGGGCGTATACAGTCAGGGGAATATATACTGGTCAAAAAAAGAAACGCAATTTTTGAGATTTATTAATAAACATGAGGACTCAGTATATAGTAAATGATTCTTTAACATAACAAACAGTCAATAACGCGTATGGCCACCCTTAGCCACAATGCAGGCTTGGAGTCTGGCCCTCATCGACCTCAACAGTCTCTGCAGGAAAGCAACAGGGATGGCCCTCCACTCTTCAATAATTGCATTGGTCAGTTCCCTGATGTTCTGCGGCTGATGCTGACGTCTGCGAACTCGCCGTTCAAGTTCATCCCATGCGTGCTCTATCGGTGACATGTCTGGGCTGAAGGCTGGCCATGGTAAGGTCTGCACCTGTTGTCCCTGCAGGTACGCCTGCACTATCCTGGCTGCATGAGGTCTGGCATTGTCCTGTTGCAGGAGCACCAATTCTGGATGTTGCCTCATGAATGGAAGAACATGTGGGTGAAGAATCTCATCCCTGTAGCGCTGGGCAGTCAGTCACGGTGCTGATAGGCCCATTGCAGGCGTCGTTGCCTTCTTGCATCAGTGAGAAAAGGACCTCTGTAAGGCCTGCGGGATCGGAGTCCTGCATTACGGAGTCGGTTTCTGACGGTCTGGTCACTAATTCTGTTGTTGTGGATACCAGGTGTCTCTCTGGCTGTCTGACGAGCATTCCGCTGCCGATGACGCAGGTGCTTCAGTACAATGTGGCGATCCTGGCGTTGGGTCGTCACACGAGGTCGCCCACGTCTTGGCAGGTCCTGAACACTTCCTGTGGCATTGTACCGTCTAACAAGCCTAGAGATTGTGCTGGGATGCACATGCATTCGTTGTGCAACTTGGACAGCAGACATGCCTGCATCCAACATGCCCAAGGCACGACCTCTGTTGACCTCTGAGAGTCGTGGCATGCCTCAATCGCGGGAAAAAGTTTGGTTTTCTCAACGGGCAGTGTGTATTCTGTGAAGTCAAAGAAAAAATGCATGCCTTCATAAAGAATACATTCAATTTAATCTCTGTTTATTGTTTGTAACAAAATGGCGTCTTAGCCGGGATTAGTCAGGTTTAAAAACATGCACTAAGTGGCTTTAAAAGATTTGAACAAACATTTAACCATAATCTTGAAACTGTGATAATACCACTAACAACTTAAATTTTACACCATATGCAAGCTAATTGCGTTTCTTTTTTTGACCAGTACTTCGCCAACTCTCCTCCTTACTTTGGTGGTCCCAGAGGTCCAGAAAATATGCAAAATGGAGTTACTGGGTCTCAAACAGTGACAGATTCAGAGTATATAAACACATTTGGGGAAAACATGGGCACTGGGCAGTCATTTCTCACATCTAGACTGTGTTTGACTTACCTCGCACTTACTTTCATCAAAACAAAGCGCATTAGCCCAGTCGACAGAGTTTCAATTGCATGATCGTTTGTCTATTGCAACCTCCTTTTTGAGACAGATCTCTGACAGCCAAGGTTTTTTTCTTGTTTTATAGATTTTAAGTCCAAATTCCTTTATCATTCTTCTAACAGTACAATCAGACGCAGTAGTTCAGACTGTCCTTCTGTAATTCAGAACGAGGTGTCTAACGATAATGTTTCACGATTTCTGAGCGAACTGAATTTTAGAAGTCTGTCTTTTCGGTTGGTTTTCGCTCTTTTACATCTACTTGGAGTTTCGCCTTTATAAGATTTGGCATTCTTGAATCTCCGTAATGTGTCCTGAATAACGCATCATGAACATTTTAGCTGTTTTGCTAATGCAACTTGTGAAAGTCCTTAATTCGAGAATAGCACTGTTCAAAATTTTTATGCCTCCTCTAAGTCTCTCGTCTTTACAACTACGACTGAGATACACGCACTTTACAATGGTCATTTCGAAATACTTTCCACAGTTCATAGCTACATGCAATGATACAGGAAGAATGGAACAAAAAATACTAAATACTTATGAATTTTCAGTGAAATGTCAAATGTGAATATTTCATTACATTATTACTTTTCCTTGTTCTTCTGAATGCAAATTGGATGGGGTGCCTAATACTTCTTACCATTACTACAGTATATATACAGTATATATATATATATATATATATATATATATATATATATATATATATATATATATATATATATATATATATATATATATACAGTATGTCCCAAAAAAAAGTACACCCAACTTTAGATTGTACTAACTCCTCCAAAAATTGAGATATTTTGGATCTGTTTGTTTGATTTAATATAGCAAATTATTCTTGTTAACGTTCAAATTTATTCATGTTTAAACGAATTAGTGTTTAAGCATCTGCTTTTTAACTGAAGGGTACAAAAAAATGGATTGCGCAAAATTGGTCAATGAAAAAATAATGTGTGTGCTATCGATGTAATGAAAAGACAAATACATAATAATAGATACTTTAACATAATTTTAATAAGATACAAAGCAGATTTTTCTTTATTCCTTATTACAAAAGTTATGCTTAGTTTCGTTTTCTTTCAACATGACCGCCATTCCTATCGATACAAATCTGGAGTCGAGCTCTCATCTTCCCCATCACTCTTTTGATAAGATCTGGATTGTCTTTTAACAAGTTGATTTCAGCTGTGATGCGAGTCCTCAAATCATCTAAATTGATAGGTTGTGATGCAAATACTCTATTTTTCAAATGCCCCCATTAAAAGTAATCACACGGGATCAAGTCAGGGCTTCTGGGAGGCTATTCAATGTCATGGCCTGTAGCAATTACTCTTTGGTGGAAGACTTCCTGCAAGCGTTCCTTCACAATAACTCTCCTGTGAGCAGGAGCTCCGTCTTGCACCCACCAAATACGATTAAATCGGTTTCCATAAGGCTTATTGAAACCGATTTAATCGTATTTGGTGGGTGCAATACGGAGCTCCTGCTCACAGGAGAGTTATTGTGAAGGAACGCTTGCAGATTTGTATCGATAGGAATGGCGGTCATGTTGAAAGAAAACGAAACTAAGCATAACTTTTGTAATAAGGAATAAAGAAAAATCTGCTTTGTATCTTATTAAAATTATGTTAAAGTATCTATTATTATGTATTTGTCTTTTCATTACATCGATAGCACACACATTATTTTTTCATTGACCAATTTTGCGCAATCCATTTTTTTGTACCCTTCAGTTAAAAAGCAGATGCTTAAACACTAATTCGTTTAAACGAGAATAAATTTGAACGTTAACAAAGAATAATTTGCTATATTAACTCAAACAAACAGATCCAAAATATCTCAATTTTTGGAGGAGTTAGTACAATCTAAAGTTGGGTGTACTTTTTTGTGGGACATACTATATATTACATATATATATATATATACTGTGTGTGTGTGTGTGTGTGTGTATAGATATATATATATATATATATATATATATATATATATATATATATATATATATATATTATGAAATGAAATGGAATGAAAAGGTTTATTGGCAGACTATAGTCCATATGACAAATATTATTAATACAATGACAGTTCATATACTAACGATATAAATATATACAATTGATTAGAAATAATACTGTAATGTCGAAGTTAAGTGGAGCTACAGACAGACGTTTTCGTACCAAGAAGTCCATAGCTTAGAGGATAAATTGCAGGACTCATGGACAGCTTGGATGATCGGGTTGGTTGATTTTTTTATTCTTTGCATTAGACTGTGTTGAGCACGTCTTATTACCTCCGGGAAGCTCGGGACATTGCTGGTAGCAAACATTTGCGAAGCTGAGGATCTCGGGGTAATTTATATAAGAGTCTAAAAGACCTGTTGTACAGCAAATTTAGAGTTCTGCCACAACCCTTTTTATAATTCACCCACAGTTACTGTCCGTATATATTACTGCAGAAAGTACGAAAGAGAGTGTCTTTAGCTTCACTTGTACAGAATCGAAAGTTCCTTATGGTCATATTCGCTTTAGCACACAGGCTTCGAGATTGTTTTCTTATATCCGAGTCATCACTCAAGGAGCTGGTAATAGTTTGACTCAAATACTTAAACTCTTGTACTTCCTCAATTACTTCACCATTCATTTTAAACGTTATATCAGCTGGCTGATTACAGCTTTTAGGATGAAATTGCATAACCTTAGTTTTTGTAACATTAAAAAGAATATCATGTTTCTGCGAATACACTTCGCAGACTTTTAGTAGCCGATCCAGACCTTTAACAGAGGGACTTATTGACACCATATCATCGGCATAAACTAAGTTATTTATCCTTGTGTTAGCTATACTGTACAACATCCCACTGTTGCCTCATTAAGTGAAGCAATTAATCCGTCAATATACAGATTAAACAGCATAGGGGAGAGCAAGGAGCCTTGTCTCACCCTGCAAGAGGAGCCAAAACACTCGGATAGTTACATTGCCCCACCTAACAGTGAAAGATTGGTGAGAATACCAAAATTTCAGTAAATTTAATATGTACATGGGAACCTTCCTGTCTTCTAGTTTTGCAAATAAAATATTGTGGTTCACCCTATCATATGCCTTACTTATATCTAGGAAACCGCTATAAATAGGTGAATTAATGTCACTGTATTCAGATATTGTTTCTTTAAGTACTTAGATACACAGGTCAGTTGAGTGGGACCTTTTAAAGCCAAACTGATTAGGAGATGTCCATAGGAAATCATTTAATCGGCGTAACAAGAGTTTTTCTAGTAGTTTCGGGAAGCAGGAATCGACAGCAATAGGTCTGTAATTATTGCTGGGCAGAATGTCTCAGTACTTATTTTTGACCAGGGGCAAGATATATACCCTCATGAACTCTGCAGGGATATAGCTATGAGCAAGCATGGCTGATAGGAGCACTGATATATGCAGACATACTACTTCATTTGCATATTTTAAGTGCTCATTCGATAAGTCATCTACCCCTGACGCAGAACCAATCTTTAACTCTTTAATTAACCTCTTTACTTCAGAAAATGATATCAAAGTATTTTCCCTTGTCCCTCCCACAATCGTTTCGCTGCAATCTATCTTAAGAATATCCCTACTCACACAGTTAAGAATGTTAGAATAGTGGTTTTTCCACAGCTTTGCAATTTCATCCTACCCTGACACCCCATCGATTGTCGGAGGGAGGACAATTTTGACACCCGTTTGATTCTTAACAAATTTCCAAATTTTTTTATTATCGTTATTTACGTGAGCTTCACAGGCTTTTGATGCTCGAATAGACTCTTCTTCCTGTTTACATCGCCTTATGGCCGCCTTATACTGACCTCGACTTCTACACATATTCAAGTATACTGGTCCTAATCTGGGTCTACCATGAAAGCACCACAAATCATAGGCGTCTTTCGATTCCCTCTTCAGGGGGTCAATAAAATCATTCCATCCAGGAATAATCTTAGTATGATAGTTGTAAGATTTAATCAGGGGGCTTCCTGCTTCTCTTAACAGGGATATTATCTTACTATAATACCTATCTATAAGTTTACAGTGAGAATCATTTGAGCAAGGATTATTACAGGCAAGGTGCAAAATTTCTAAATTATTAAAGAGGTGACTTGTTCTGTCTTTGTATTCTATTCTCTGCTGCATCGTAACATTGGACCAATCGACGCGATTATTCTTACCTATTGAGTTCTTGTTAAGTCGTGTTGCGCATAAATTGGTAACGTTAATTAATATTTCCAATGGTCTATGATCAGAAAGAAGGAAATCATGCAGAATATGAACGCTAACAATTCGATCCTTTAGATTATTACTAGTGAGACAATGATCAATCCACCTGGTGGTACCACTCATATCACTAACGTATGTAAAATTACCACTGGCTACCCCTAATACATTTACATCACTTATACTTAAATTGGCCGACTCGCACATGTTACCCAATTCTACAAAGAATTCCGAGTTCACATGTGCGTTAAAGTCCCCCATTATTATACAGTGAGAATATTTGGGGTTATCTGATAATGACTTAATTTTGTACACCAAATCAATGTATTCATCTAGATTACTGCCGTTGTTATATGGTAAATAGCAGTTTGCAATTAATATGCAATCATTGTTCACTTGTAATTCAATGCCTAACAACCTTACATTATCGCTTGTTAAAAATTTTATGTTTTGACAAATTTTTCCTTATTAAGAAAGCAACACCACTAAAAGGCCTACCGTACATTAATTCATCTGACAAGTCTACTGCTGATGACGCATGGTCCGTAAAGTCATCATGGATGGTCGAGAGGAATTTTAGCTCTTGCTTAGGTAGCCAGTGCTCCTGCAGGAGTATCAGATCTGCACTGTCGCAGATTTTATGAACATCTACAGTTGAATTCCTCACTGACCTTACATTATATGAGACTATTTTCAACAAGTTATCCGCCATGATTGATAGAGAATTTATTATTAGTAAGATTATTATTATTATACACAGTATATATATATATATATATATATGTATATGTATATATATGTATATATATATAATATGTAAAGAACGACGCTTGTGTAGAAGAGCGTCCACACAAGATGAGGAGAAAGAACGAACAAATGAAAAATGAGGTACCTCCGAGGAATCGAACCCGGGATCATCCAATTGCCGGTCGGATATGTTAACCACTACACCAAGGTCCCCGATCAGTCAGAAGTCGTAATTCTCCTACATATGAGCGGAATCGAATGCCCTGAGGGGGCACTTTCTCATGCCGTACATATATACATTTTAACTGCAAACAACAAACAGTATAATTAATGTAAAGAACAAAGCTTGTGTAGAAGGGCGTTCGCACAAGATGAGGAGAAAGAACGAACTGTGTGTTGTTTTCAATTCAAATATATATATATATATATATATATATATACAGAAACTCAGAATGGTCCCCTGAGAAATTTAGATGTTAAACACAGACCGTGCATGGAACAAGGAACTCTTCTGGGAAAATTAAATCCACTATAGTCCGAATAAGTAATCGTAAATGACAAATACCATAGTTTTTCTTTTTCATGATGCTAGCCCGACGTGGCAACGGGTCTCTCGCAAAGAGATCCCATAAATATAGCTTCCCTCACCAGCTATAGTGGATTTAATTTTCCCAGAAGAGTTCCTTGTTCCATGCACGGTCTGTGTTTAACATATATATATATATATATATATAGGGTGTCCCATAAGTCCGGCATCATAGGAGAAATTCATATTTTTCTATTTCTACAAACCATAATTCATATTTTTCTCTTTCTACAGGCCATAATGGCTGTGAGCAAGGAAGAACGAATCCAAATAATTATACTCATAGGAAATCGGAGTCAAAGAGACTTTGCAACAAGTCTGCTAACACAACTCTGTGTTATTGGCTCGCGGTCTGGATGCAGTCTGTTAAATTCAGCAGCGGCCTCTCTTTGACTCCGATTTCCTATGAGTAGAATTATCTGGATTCGTTCTTCCTTGCTCACAGACATTATGGCCTGTAGAAAGAAAAATATGAATTATGGTTTGTAGAGATAGAAAAATATGAATTTCTCCTATGATGCCGGACTTATGGGACACCCTGTATATATATTATATATATATATATATATATATATATATACAGGGTGAGTCACGACGAAATGTCACAACTTTGGGAGCTTTTTGCTGAGGTCATTCCCAGTAAAAAATTTCATATGAACACGGGTCTGGTTATGGAGCTATGGATGTTTGAATGTTTAAAAATAAGAATAAGTGAACAAATGGCTGCTAAAGTTTTTATTCATGAATTTATAATAACTGTTCAAAATGACAACCCTCGGCCTCAATACACATCGCGAATCGTCTGTGAATCGCGCGTGTAGCTCGCATTAGTTCATTACGATTGTCTTTCATGAGGGCTGCAGCATCCAAAATGTGACGGAGCACTGCATCTTGTGTTTCCACTTTTCTCTGGTACACTAGCTCTTTCATGCGCACCCGCAGATAAGAATCTAGAGAGAGTAGGTCCGGAGACCTGGGTGGGCAATTTTGTGCACCACCACGACCGACCCATCGACCAGGGAAGCGATCATCGAGATACGTTCTCACTGCACGGTTAAAATGGGGAGCTCCGTCTTGTTGGAAGTACATACGCAATCATGTTGCCAAAGGTACACCTTTTAACAGTGGCGGCAGTTCGTCTTGCAGAAATTGTAGATAAATGTTACCTGTAAGATCACCTTCGAAGATAAACGGACCAATCAGCTGACTGTAAAGAATACCACACCACACACTGACACTGATCCGATGTTGAAAATTACTTTCCACAATGGCATGAGGATTCATTTCTGACCACACATGTGAATTGCGAGTGTTGTTGACACCGTCGCGGGTAAATTGAGCCTCATCACAGAACAAGACGTAGCGACGCAATTGTCGATCGGCATTGAGCCAATTACAAAATTCTAGCCGTTGGGCACGATCCCCAGGTTGGAGGTGCTGAACGCGCTGTACGTAGTATTGATGCATGCCTTCTTCGTGTAACGTTCTACATACTCTCGTTTGAGGAACTCTAAGACGTGTGGAAATCCTTCGCGTACTAACATGAGGACTCTGCTGTACCATCTGAATAATGTTTTCTTGTTCACCCACATCTTGTTGTACCGGACGCTCAGATAAAAGAGTAATGCTAGGAAATGAACCCTCTCTCGCAATCTCCGGAAAACATTGCTAAACACTCGTCGATCCGGAATTCTTCGATTTGGAAAACGTCGCTGGTATTCAGCGACAGCAGCAGTAGTATTTCCATCGCAAAATCCGTAAACATACACCATATCGGCATATTCGGCATTTGAAAACGTAAAAGGCATACTGAACGCACAAAACATCAACTGCACGCTGTGAAACACAACATTCTACTGCGTAGTTAGTTCGGTTCGGCAAGTAACTGTCAATTCAGTTCAAGGTCACGCATGCGCATGCTTCAAATTAAAACATCCATAGCTCCATAACCGTTAAGAATCGGACCTATGCTCATATGGAGTTTTTGACTGGGAATGACCCCAGCTATAAGCTCCCGAAGTTATGACATTTTGTCGTGACCCTATATATCCTTGGAAAGTAGGTGTACGTTTTGACGACGTAGGTACGTGGTATTCATCAAATATCAACGTTTGGTAGCTGGATGTCTGGCATTTATATTTATTTATTTATTTATTTTTTTTTTGAGGGATCAAGTAAAGATAATCCCTCCCAGGTCACACTAGTAAAGCAAATCCCTCCCAAAAATGACCAAGTAAAGTGAAGCAGTCTGACATAAGGATAAAAATTAAGAGAATCTTTTTTTAAAAAATGATTTATTTGAAAACAAAATTTATTAAAATTCATTTATTACAATGGATCAAGTAAAGATAAGCACCCCCAACCTTTTTTAGTTAGCTTTATAAGGCTAACTAACGAAAATATCACGACTTAACCTAACCAATCGTTAGGTCAACTGTACGCCCTTGACGATTGGTTAGGTTAGGTCGTGATATTTTCGTTAGTTAGCCTTATAAAGCTAACTAAAAAAGGTTGGGGGTGCTTAACTTTACTTGATCCAAAGACTTTAATTAAAGCGGTATTGCGGTATTGCGGTAAAGCGGTATTACCAACTTTACCAAGTAAAGATGATCCCTCCCAAAAAATGATCAAGTAAAGATAGTCCCTCCTTTTTCTGTTGGGAGGGATTATCTTTACTTGATCCTTTTTGAGAAAGAGTTTGTTTACCTTAAATCACAAAATATTTTAGCTATAGGCAAAATGCACTTTTAGATTAAAAAAATAACCTATTAAAAAGAGCGGTACTTTCCTGTTATCCCGGACCCCAGACTTTAAGAGATTATTAATAATAATAACAGAAAAACCGGTGCTTTGCTTTCCTGTTAGGTCAACTGTAAGCCCTTGACAATTGGTTAGTTCAGTTGTAATATTTTCGGCAAAAAGTCTGGGGTCCAGGATAACAGGAAAGTACCAAAAAAGCTCTTTAATGAAAATATCGTATAATTTCTTGGTTTTTAAATAAAATAATATTTTTAAAAAATGGATATTATTTTAACACGAAAAAAGTGTCTGATTACGTTTTATACTAAATATTAATTTTTTCAGTTTCATATCAGTTGTTTTAGTTTCAAAAAAGTACATTTTTCTTTTCTTCTGAATATAATGTTTTAAATGAAAATATAAAAATTTTTGCAAAATAATTTTATTTAATAAAATTGTAATGCAGAGAAAACTATAAATACCCAGTTTGTCAAGCACATTAACTTCGCCGACTGGCGTAGTGAAAAGAATACTCTGTACGTTGCGTAATTGATATGTCAGGGAGACCGATTCGAATCCGGTATGGGTATGAAAATTTATATTTTATTTCTGTATATAATACTCAGAACTGAATGTGTGGTAGTTAAATTAGAATTAAATAAAAAAATCAATATAAAAATTAAATTTTAGGAAATTAGGTTGGACGTGATAAATTTCAGCGTGACTAATTCCGAAGTGAGCCTAATTTATGTTTAATATGAACAAATTCCTTTTTGTTTTTAAGCAAATCCTTTCCCAAAATGAACAAAAAAAAGATAAACACAGAAAAATTAATAATAAACATTTTTATTTGGTCTAAAGAAAAAATTTATTTGTGAATTATTCAAATTGGAGTTTTTGTTGAAAACCCTCAAATTTATTTTTACTCAAGAAATTTTCTACACACACACACACACACACACACACACTTCGTTCTCGTTACATTTTGACCTTTATATGATTAAGTTATTTTTATATTCTCCTTTGTGTAATTTTCCATTAAAATGTATAAAAAGTATTAATATCATCAGTAAGATTGCAAAGAAAAAAGTAGAAAGCAAAACAAATTAAGAATTATTAATTTGGGTGGACTTTTTAAAATTTTATATATTTATTCTGCGAATTTATTTCCACAAGTGTGTATCAGTATAATTTTACTGAAAATAATGATAATAGTTGAAAGCAAGAGTGGTGTGAATTACTGTAATTCTTGTTTGTTCCGCAAGGAATCTAGGTACAGTTTCGGAATTTTTTTTGGCCAAGAAACAAAGTTTCTTAAAAGCTTCTTTTTTTTTTTGCAGGAAAGAGTGGCCAAGGGCGAACGCCCGCAAAAGTGCTCCCCCATGGAAGAAGAAGAGAGCCATGATCAAGGTCCAGGGATTTCGAGATGTCTAGACACACTGCGTTTCAAAGAGTGGAGGTCATAGACAGGGGGAAAGATGGATTGAGGAAGATTGTTCCAGATTTGACCGGTTGAGTAGATGAAAGACTGGAAATACCGATTAACCCTTGCGCTAGAGAGTTCGACAGAAAAGGAATGAGAAAGTGTAGAAAGTCTGGTGCTGCGGGCTCTCCTTAAAGGAGGCATGCAGTTAGAGAGTTCAGAAGAGCAGTGTCCGTTATGATAGCGATAGTAAAGAGAGAGTGAGGCAACATTGCGGCAAAGAGAGAGATTGAAGACAATCAGTAAGAGGCGGGGAATTGATGAGATGAAAAGCCTTTGATTCCACCCGGTCAAGTCCGACTGTATGGGTTGAGCGGTGCTACTGTAGTATGCGGTCTACCTACGATTCGGCGGTCTACCTTTTAATTATAGCTTCTTATCTTCTTATTATTTTATTATTAGGTTAATTGTACGCCCTTGACGATTGGTTAGGTTAAGTCATGATATTTTCGTTAAAACTAACGAAAATATCACGACTTAACCTAACCAATCATCAAGGGCGTACTGTAGTATGCGGTCTACCGTTAAGTATGCGGTAGTAGTATGTTTAACTTCTTTAATAATTCCTTAATTGTGTAAATTAAATTATAATTCCTTTCAATTCATTTTCAATTCCTTTTAAATATTTTGAACGGTAGACCGCATACTACAGTAGAAACTTAACGGTAGACCGCATACTACAGTAGAAACTTAACGGTAGACCGCATACTACAGTAGAAACTTAACGGTAGACCGCATACTACAGTAGAAACTTAACGGTAGACCGCATACTACAGTAGCACCGGTTGAGCCACCCTACACATGAGAAGCATACTCCATACAAGAGCGGACAAGACCCCTGTACCGGTACAGCACACCTAGCCTCTTGGAAGCTTAAATAATTACTAATTGGTAATAGTTTGCTTTTCTTTGGATATTTTATTCTTTTTGGTGACAGTAATAAAATTTCAAAAACAAACTTCAGTCATTACTATTTAGTAATTTTTCTGCTTTTTATAAGTTTTATTTTTTAGGAGAACTTTTTTCCGAAATTGTATATAGATTACTTTCTAACGCGTTGAGTGAATGAGTAGTTACTGTTGCTGAGGCGTAACTACTCGCTCACTTAACGCGTTACAAAATGTGTGTACGTATATTCCTTGCGGTTAAAAAAAAATGAAGAATTTTTATATTTTTGCAGATAATTTAACCATCCAATTTTAAACTGCGTATTTTTTCAGACCATCATAATGCAGTAAAAGTTTTTAAAAAAATGCGCATTAACTGCCATGATTTTGAAAGCACGGAGAAGAGTTTGTTTTGAATTTTTAAATTGAAAATTTAATATTTTGAATATGGATCAAAAATTGTGTTACAACAAAGATTTTCTTGGACACTGTTTGATAAACGCTGGAGATAAAAGAAATAAGAATAGATAAAAATATTATTTGACTTAAAAACAAGTGCTCAGGCGACATACGTATTAGGTATTAATATAATCTTTCAATATAATAATTTATTACTTCCCATTTAATATCATTCCTATTATCAGCCGTGGTCCGCAAATGAAAATGTATAAATTGAAAAATCCACATCTGAGAAAAGTGTTTCTTGGTTTAAGAAACAAAGTCACCCCACTTCCATTCACGCTAAAGGTGCCCAATGGAAATGACTAATATTTCATAATTTAACTTAACCTAATCTAACCTAGCCAAACTTAACCTAACATAACCTATCGTAACCTAGCCTAATATTAGCCTAACTTAGCCTAACCAAACTTAACCTAACCTAAGGTTAATCTAACCTATCGTAACCTAACTTGGACCAAAGTGGTAAAGCCATGGATGAAAATGAGAATGGCATGACTTTCAGCTTTCCCATTGTTTGGCGCGGATTGAAATGGGAATGGCAATGAGTGGGATGATACCGTTGTATTTACTGAACTGCATGGTTAAGATTGTAATCTGGTTTACATTGACCAAACTGCCTGGCAAACGTTTACAAAGACCGAATAAGCAATACTGGTATTGTGTCCGAACTGGTAACATTCGTAATACGACTGTGGTACGGTTAATTAATTCTAATCATATAGCGAAAACGCTGATCGTTTTTTATCAGTTTTTTCTTGACTATTTACATTGCAGTATACGTTTCTTTACTCTTGCCTCATTCACTGAAGAAGAGCTGTAGTAAATTCGAAAGTACCAGAAACGCTTGTGTTCTGTCTCCTTTAGTGGTTTCTGAACCAAAAATCCAGTCCCCTGTGGAATATTTGTTAATTCAGTAAATGTTTAAATTGCAGGCCGTTAATCCTTTTACGTAAGTCAGTTCTCTTACATTTAAGCTACTAGGAACATTGCATAACATTTCAGTAGAGATGTTGGTACACTCCTTTCGCATGTTTACTTTTAGTTGTCACTAGTGCAAACATGCAAGACAAAGTCATGAACGCGCATCATTATAGAACTAAAAGTGAACATTCAAAAGAAGTGTGCCAATATCTGCACTTGATATACCAGTATGTAAACGGTTTCACGGACTGCACCGTGAACATTTCCAATGAGGAAAAATTCCCCCCTCTGTTGTCTCAGTGGTGCACAGTTCACATATGTGGACAAGAGGTATTTCTCGATATAATAAAGTCAGCCAATCAGGCGTCAGGTAATCATATGTAACAGTGTAGCAGGCGTAATATTGTCCACTTATGTGGACTGGAGGTATTAAAGGGCTAATAAAATTGACATTCCACACGTGGCCATAGTCTTGGTTCACCCTATATATATATATATATATATATATATATATATATATATATATATATAATATATATATATATATATATACATACATACAGTAGTGTCAACTTCGCTTCATTCATCGGGTATATACGCTCCAGGAACCCTCGTAAAATATGGAGCGCGCAAACTAAAAATAGATAATTTATGTACGAGAAATAAGGGGGTTATGTCCCAGACACCGTAAACCTATTCACAGCGTCCCATAAAGCTCATGGTTTACAGTACTGTTTTTAATGTTTTATAGGTAAATATATTAATAAAATACGTATGGAATCTGCACTTACGCATTAAAAATATTTACTAACATCGATGCGGAAGGTGCTGCGTGGAGACAAATGTTGAAGTTGTCATCAGTGACACATGTC
The DNA here is from genome assembly GCA_023014485.1 of Bathynomus jamesi. Classification (NCBI taxonomy): domain Eukaryota; kingdom Metazoa; phylum Arthropoda; class Malacostraca; order Isopoda; family Cirolanidae; genus Bathynomus; species Bathynomus jamesi. The sequence goes on along the minus strand of JAJOZX010004948.1, from coordinate 196,159 downwards.
ACAGGAATTTGATCGTCGTTTGAATCGAGATGTTTGAAGAGTAAACAAAGAGGCAAGACGATACAGTGCAAACGAGTGAGTTCAAGGTCAAACAAAACTGTAATGCGCAAAAGAGTGACTGCTTAAACTAAACATTCTTGAAAGACGTTATAAAGCGAATAGGATACGGTGTGGAGCCAACCGGTGAGTTTGAATTGAACCAAAACTGAAGATGGTGTAAAACTGTAATGCTCAAAAGAACGCGCGCGCAATCTATTTACAGGGTGACGCAAAAGTCGCTCATCATAGGAATTTTCAGTGTTGATTATAATATTATTTTTTTTCTTTGAGGTAGGGGATGGCTGCGAAATTAACAATAGACGAGAGGGTGAGCTTGGTTGTAATGTATGAAATACCAGGTACAACAAATCGATGAATCGGTACAGAATTTAAATTCTGTACCGATTCATCGATTTGGTGTACGTAGTATTCCATACATTAAAACCAAGCTCACCCTCTCGTCTATTGTTAATTTCGCAGCCATCCCCTCTCTAAAAGAAAAAAATATTATAGTCAACACTGAAAATTCCTATGATGCACGACTTTTGCGCCACCCTGTATATATATGTATATATATATATATATACAGGGCGTCCCAAAAAAATGTATACACACTTTAACAGCTGATAGCTCAATTGATGTTTCTTTCTTTCCAAGTTAAACCCATTAGAATTAATAATGGCAGTCAGACTAAGCTTTGAACAAAGGAAATTCATTCTAAAATGCTACTGGAAGTGTGAAAACGCAGTTGAAGTGCAAAGACAGTTTAGGAGGGAGTTTCAAACAGATCCACCAACGCGACTTACCATCACTCGAATTAGAGATAAGTTTGAAGCCGATGGAACTGTTCAGAATGTCCACAAGAAGCGTTCCGGAAGACCACGGACATCGACAAGCCCCACAAAGCAAGAAAGAGTACTGGAAACGTATCACCAAAGTCCAAGAAAATCTGTGCGGCAAGCGAGTCGTGAGGTAGGAATTTCAGAATCGTCTGTCCAACGCATTTTGAAGCGCTGTCAATGGAAAAGTTACATTCCAAGATTAGTCCATGCTATTAATGAAGATGATCCCGACCGAAGAGTGGAGTATTGCGAGTGGTACTTGGCACGATGTGGATGTGGATTGGACGAAGGGGTTTCGTAGAATACCCTCCGCGTTCACCAGACCTCACACCACTAGACTTTTTTTATGGGGATACTTAAAAGACAAAGTCTACGCTATAAAACCTGCAACAGTCGCTGAATTGAGAGCAGCCATTGAACGAGAATGCACACAAATACCAAACGAAATGTTTCGTGATGTTTGCGATTCCATTGCTTCGCGTTATCAGCAGTGCCTGGACCAGAACGGACGTCAGTTTGAAAACAGGCGTTGACAAAACAATTAAATAATGTCTGTAGATTCTATTACATTTTGAAAATGAAATGTATTTTAATAAACACTGCCTTTATAAGTATTTAAAGTGTGTATACATTTTTTTGGGACGCCCTGTATATATATATATATATCCATAATATTATGTATAACATTATGGAATTTAATATGCCAAACAATGTTAAAATATTTATTATACGACGTATCTTCTTGCGTAAAATGAGGGTATCATAATTGTAAACGTTTTAACCGAATCGTAATTGGATAATGAATAGTGGAAATGTAAAATTAATTTAAAACATTAAACGATAAAAACTGTAAAGACGAAAGTTTCCCAATTTCTCTCTCGTCTATCGTCGCTGGGTGTCGTGAAGCCTTTTGATTTCAAAGTATTTTGAGGCGATTCGTCAGTGAGGGTAAAATAGTTGGTTGGGCTTTTTTCTTTTTTCTTTTTTATTCCATTTTTTTTTTTTCATTTTTTTATCTTCCTATTTTTATTTTGAGACTTTTTTTTGAGAAGATCCACTGAGGCATGCTGGCTAATTTTCGCCTTCCTTTTGGCTGTTCGTCTGAGCGTGAGAACAATGATATTTTTCCCTTTAGAATTACCATATACGGGGAAGGGGATTCATCGGGATACATCATATATCTGCAGAATATCTAGACGAAGAGCTGCCAGGCAAAATTCGAGTGAAAAAGTTTGTCTTTGAAAAAGGAATTGAAACTTTACATTTTGATTAAATATTGAATATTAAAGTATTGTAACGTAGCTATTAACTTTCAACAATGTTTTTCTGAATGAAGAAATAATAGTGTGATGTTTTGATAGGTTAGATAGATGTTCTGCTACTTTCAAATTATATTAAAGATTTATAAAATTTACTTAGAGTAAAAAAAATAGTTTTGTAATCTGATTAAGCAAAGAATCGTGTATTTTTTTTATACTGAACAGAGAAAAACATTTTATTTATATATATATATATATATATATATATATATACAGGGTGTCCGAGAATTATCTGTACAATTTTTAGCTGTTATTAAAAGTCAACCATGAAGTGTAGAAATTCCAGTGTTGTCCCATTTTACAGAGAATCTCATTAAGTTTTTTCTGATACCAAGTTTTGACAAGTTTTTTAGAAATTCCAGTGTGTCGAACATTATCTGTACAATTTCATCTTTTAATAAAATTCTTGATAACACACGTAAAATTCTAAAACAAGATTATTTAGAATCTGTATTTTCAAAAGTTTCTTTCATTAAAGTAACGTTGTAATAAACATTCGATATGTGCACCATTAGTGATTCGAAAAACATCCAATCGATACTCCAAATGTTGCCATGTACGCTGCAGTCGCTGCAGCATATCCACATCAATTCGCTCAATAGCAGCTGTGATTCTTGCTTTTAAATCATCAATGTCTGTCACCCGCGTACATTTCTAAAAAACTTGTCAAAACGTGGTATCAGAAAAAACTTAATGAGATTCTCTGTAAAATGGGACAACACTAGAATTTCTACCCTTCATGGTTGACTTTTAATAACAGCCAAAAATTGTACAGATAATTCTCGGACACCCTGTATATAAATATGTATACAAAATGAAATTTCAAGGTCTCCTTTAGCTTTTGCACCCACTCGGCTTACTTCGAAAAGAATTTGGTGTAAGCTTTAAACAAATTGTCTTTTAGCCAAGTTCGTTAGTTAAAGTTTTAGAACAAATCGTGACACATTCGTTAAAACTTTTTTCTTCTTCTGATATTTCGATTTTGAACCTTTCTACATTTTTACCTCGAGTGTGACTGAGGAAGGGTTTTTTTTTTATCTTCCCCCATCGCAAATATTACCCCATCCCCTTTTAAAAACATTGATAAATTGAAGAGACAGATGTTGTTGTTTCCTTTGTTTCATCAAGGTGAAGTAAAAATATTTCTTAGATTTCGCATTCGAAACTTTTTCCCTATACTGAAGATTGATATTTAGGTTATATTTCATTTGCAATAGTCAAATTTGACGGGAGAATTATTCATCCGAGAAACTGCTTATATTGGACAAATATACATCGTCGTCACACTAAGAAATATTTCATATATTTTCTTAAAAAGGAAGGGGGTACGATGTAGCCACGTCGCATCACCGCTGCCCGTTAAATCAGAGAGGTTAAGCGCTTTAATGGGTTTGTTTAGTAGGTTTTACGTGTGTAACCCCTCCTCCACGTTCGGATGTACGATGTAAATGGTAGTAGGCATTTGGTTAGAAATATAAAACGTCTACTCGACATCTCATTATGAACTTACCTTTCTGAAATGAATAATAGATATTCTGATGTTTAATATTTCAAATATCTGAAAACGATAAATATTTCATTTGTATAACAAATTAGTTTTCTATTCCTTGCGCCTAGACGCATGCCCAGTAGGATTAAAAATATTTTGAAACTGTGACGCAGTTTATTTAGTGTCCGTATTCATAAGCTATCTCGAAAAGAAGAAGAAAAAAGTATTATATTTGTACATTTATTCATTTGTTCCATGTAGGCTCACGTCTTCTAAGTGTCTTTCACGTATTTATTAATTTTATTTATTTGGCTAAGCCTTGGCTAGTAAAGTCTTTCAAGATTAAGAACCAACCTATCACCCTTAACCCAGCCTTAGACCTAGGCCTTTTGGTATACAGTAGGCCTACCCTACTTTCAATCTCTAAGTTAGATAGTCTATACTAGAGAACAGACACTGATAAATTAGAAAGGGTTCGGGCTTGAGCAACCGAAATGAATCCAGAACTGAGAAGTAAAATATATGAGGAAAAATTAGCTGAACTAGATATGTAATCACTTGAAAAGCGTCGACTTGAAGAACTAATTTGATTAATTTAAAATTGATAAATATTATTTTATTTGATAGTGATAGAGAATCAGTTACAAGAAGGAATGGATATAAATTGAAAGTCAAAAGTTTTTAAAAGTAATGCTCTGAAGTAATTCTTTTCATGTAAATTTAAACTTATATTTAAACTCTTTAAACTTTCATGCATTAGACAGTGGTACTCATTGCCCGGCTCGCGAGCCAAATGCGGCTCGTGATGCCTAAGTGGCGGTTCTTGATGCATGGAATGAGAGAGAAATTTGGATATATTCAATTTATATAAGATTGTCATCACAAAAGAACAGCTGATGAGCTGTGTGTGTGTATATATAATATATTATATATATATATATATATATATATAATATATATATACAGGGTGGGCCGTAAGTTTCCATACATAGGAAAAAATAAACATTTTTTTATGGACAACCATTTTTATTTATATAATATGCTCTACATGGTTGCCATTGTTTTGAAAACACATTTCAATACGTGTTCCCCACTGTTGATGAACACGCATTAGCACAGTTGACGTTATGCTTGTAATGGCGTTGGTGATACTTTCCTTTAGATGATTTATGTCTCGTATCTTTTCCTGATACACCATGGCCTTCAAGTGCCCCCAAAGATAGAAATCAAGGGGGGTGAGATCTGGGGATCTGGGAGGCCACTCCACAGGACCACGCCAACCAATCCAAGCATCCGGAAACTGCTGATCCAAATACCGACGCACGTGAAGACCATAATTTAAATTTTCCTATGTATGGAAACTTGCGGCCCACCCTGTATATATATATATATATATATAATATATATAATATATATATATATATATATATATGTATGTATGTATGTGCGGCTCTCTCAGTGTGTATGTTCTGAAGAAGTGGCCCCCTTAAAAAACTTAGTGAAAAACACTGCATTAGACATTCAGTTGTTAGACAATTGATTAAACATTGGATCACCTGAAGATCAGGGCCCCCAGCTTTCTCCAGTTAGCCTTATAAGGCTAACTAGCGAAAATATCACGACCTAACCTAACCAATCATGAGGTCAACTGCACGCCCTTGACGATTGGTTAGGTCGTGATATTTTCGTTAGTTAGCCTTATAAAGCTAACTAAAGAAGGCTGGGGGCCCTGATCTTCAGGTAATCCTAAACATTTTATTGAACACTTCGGATTAGTCTTTTCAATTGTTTAAAAAATTGGACAATTTAGACATTTCAATTGACTTACTGAAATGTCTAACGAAATGTTTAATTTATGTGACGTGTCTAATGCATTAGCCATTTCAAAATTCACAAAACTGGGACAATGAAACATATAGCTAAACGTCTACTTATATTTAGAGTGTATGTAGTGACCAGTGGTTTGATTCCAACGTAAAGCTGTAGGTCCCCTCCGTCAAGTGACCTTTGCATTAAGGAGGAGGTTAAATTACCCCAAACATTATTATTCTTAAAAGTCTCTTCTACACCAACATAGATCGAGAGGGTAGAGGCCGCCAGCCTGACCTCCATGAGAAAAGAGAACAATACGCGGAACCGATTACAAGTTGTATATATATATATATATATATATATATAACGTAAAGAACGACGCAGTATAGGAGAACATTCCGCGCAAGATGAGGAGGGAGAACGAACAAATGAAAAAATGAGGTAACCACCCGGGAATCGAACCCGGGATCTTCCGATTGCCGGTCAGATAAAATGTGTTAAGATGTATATATATTCATCATATATATATATATAATGCACAAAATAAAATAACCATCACTGAATGCGTATACGATTGTACATGCTACTACAGTCCTTATATACAACATCTCCGCAGCACGATACTTATTTAACGGTAATAATAAAACTTCCCACTTTAAAAATTGAATGGAAAAGTTTTTCTTTCCAACTTGACAAATTTATGTGTACAATATATTCGGAAGACGTCAAATGTATCAGCGGGAAAATTATATAATGCCTCTATACAAGAAACGAAAATCATGTATTCGATTTGGGAACTGCCACACCTCTCGTCTCCTATATTTCTGGATGCAAAATCTTCCATCTCTATTACGCTATGTCTCTCTCTCTCAAAACGTCTCTGCCAATATTTCACCATTAGTGCCGGGATTCGCGCTCGGATCACAAGGCGCCAAAATAGACGACAGGAAAGGCGCAATCTCAATAATACTCAACGTGCATTCGCCTCCTCCTCCTCCTCCTCCTCCTCCTCTTCTTTTTTCGTGGTTCTTCTTTCTTCTTCCCCCTTCCTCAGTTTCTTCTTCTTCTTTCTCTTACTTTTCTTTTCCTTCTTTTTACCTTTTCTGTTTCTTACTTTTTTTCCCTTGTCCTCATCCTCTTCATCCTCTGTTGTTGTTGTCCTTCCCTTTTTCCTCCTCTTCCTCTCCTTCTTCCTCCTCTTCCTCTCCTTCTTCTGCCGCTTCCTCCTGTTTATACTCCTCCTCCTCCTCCCCCTCCTTATAATCGTCGTCCTCCATCTAGTCCTCTGGCTATTTCACGATGTCCTCCAGGAGGAAGAGAGAAAACATGTTTAGATGCGCTCAGAATAGATTTACATATCATAAGGGATTTCAAAGTTATTTAAGAAGCAAACTACGATTGTATGAATATATAAACATATAGAGATTTTAATAGTGTTGTTTAACCTTTAACTTGCGGTATCAAATGTATTATATATTATATATAATATATATATATATATTGTTATATTGTGTAGAAACTGTAGAAATATAATATGATAAATAATTACTGCAAAAACATAATACAGAAAAGCAAGATTATTTAGTTTCCCATTTAGACGGTGAATAAATCGAAATCTGTCTTTTTTCATGAACAATCTTAATAGCGGCAACTTAAAGGATACGATGAACTTGTTCAAAGCGAGAGAAAAAGAGATAAAAAGATAAAAATAAACCGTTAACTGAAGCGGTAGACTAATAAGATGAGCAAACAGCGTCTGCATAAGTCTGCTCAGCACGGGCGACAAACGGGGCTCCAAACGACCAAATCTCTCATGTAAACAATGCAAGGCAAACACAGAAGCTGAACCAAATTTGCAGCCGAGAAGAGGATTTAGACAGAATGACGTTCGTACATCAACGATGAGAGAGAGAGAGAGAGAGAGAGAGAGAGAGAGAAAGAGAGAGAGAGAGAGAGAGAGAAAGAAAGAGAGAGTTTTATAAAACAGGTTATCACTCGTGTGTGTGTATATATATATACAGGGTGTCCCATAAGTTTGGCATCATAGGAAAAATGATAAAAAAAAGGCAAAACAAAAGCTTTTATTTACAGAACGTGCTCAATCTGTCCACCATTGTTTTCAATACACAAATTCAGACGTGATACCCAGTCAGCAAGCACACGGTGAATGATGTCAGCAGTAATGGTGTTACATGCCCTAATAATGCGCTGCCGCAAATGTTCAACACTCCTAATTTTCTCTGCGTATACCAGCGCTTTCAAGTGGCCCCAGAGATAAAAATCTAGTGGCGTGAGATCCGGGCTTCTAGCTGGCCATTCCACAGGCCCTCGACGTCCTATCCAATGACCAGGGAATTGTTGGTACAGGTATTCCCTTACTTGGGTGCTGTAATGTGCAGGAGCGCCGTCTTGCTGGAACCATGTTGAGAAATTTCCTTCTTCGTTCAAGACACTGGGAAATGCTTCTTCCTTGAGCATACGTAGGTAGGTGCCTCCAGTGACATGTTCATCGAAAAAGAGGGGGCCTATGATGCGACCCTTCCAAATGCCACACCATACCATCACCCGAGATGCACCTTGTTTCTTTGAAGAGGTATACCAGTGAGGGTTGTTTTGAGACCAGTAGCGGGTGTTCTGTCGATTTACCTCACCATCTCCATAAAAAACAGCCTCGTCACTGAACAGAACGGTGAACGGGAAATTGGCATCCCGAGCATATTGTTCCGTATCCCATTCACAAAATTCCATCCGCCGGTCGGGATCATCTTCGCTTAATTTCTGTAGGATCTGAAGTTTATATGGATGCCATTTGTTAGCCTGAAGAATGGATGGATGCTACTTTTCGACACTCCTGTCTCGGCGGACAATCGCCGAAGAGACTTATTGGGACTTCTGTTAAAATGAGCCAGGATAGCAGTCGCTGTATCATCGTCAGTGGACCTCCTTGAAGGTCCACTGCGTGGTTTATCTTCTATGGATCCTGTTTCCTTAAACTTTGCAACAAGTCTGCTAACACAACTCTGTGTTATTGGCTCGCGGTCTGGATGCAGTCTGTTAAATTCAGCAGCGGCCTCTCTTTGACTCCGATTTCCTATGAGTAGAATTATCTGGATTCGTTCTTCCTTGCTCACAGACATTATGGCCTGTCGAAGAAGAAAAATATGAATTATGGTTTGTAGAAATAGAAAAATATGAATTTCTCCTATGATGCCGGACTTATGGGACACCCTGTATATACAGGGCGTCCCAAAAAAATGTATACACACTTTAACAGCTGATAGCTCAATTGATGTTTCTTTCTTTCCAAGTTAAACCCATTAGAATTAATAATGGCAGTCAGACTAAGCTTTGAACAAAGGAAATTCATTCTAAAATGCTACTGGAAGTGTGAAAACGCAGTTGAAGTGCAAAGACAGTTTAGGAGGGAGTTTCAAACAGATCCACCAACGCGACTTACCATCACTCGAATTAGAGATAAGTTTGAAGCCGATGGAACTGTTCAGAATGTCCACAAGAAGCGTTCCGGAAGACCACGGACATCGACAAGCCCCACAAAGCAAGAAAGAGCACTGGAAACGTATCACCAAAGTCCAAGAAAATCTGTGCGGCAAGCGAGTCGTGAGGTAGGAATTTCAGAATCGTCTGTCCAACGCATTTTGAAGCGCTGTCAATGGAAAAGTTACATTCCAAGATTAGTCCATGCTATTAATGAAGATGATCCGGACCGAAGAGTGGAGTATTGCGAGTGGTACTTGGCACGATGTGGATGTGGACTGGACGAAGGGGTTTCGTAGAATACCCTCCGCGTTCACCAGACCTCACACCACTAGACTTTTTTTTATGGGGATACTTAAAAGACAAAGTCTACGCTATAAAACCTGCAACAGTCGCTGAATTGAGAGCAGCCATTGAACGAGAATGCACACAAATACCAAACGAAATGTTTCGTGATGTTTGCGATTCCATTGCTTCGCGTTATCAGCAGTGCCTGGACCAGAACGGACGTCAGTTTGAAAACAGGCGTTGACAAAACAATTAAATAATGTCTGTAGATTCTATTACATTTTGAAAATGAAATGTATTTTAATAAACACTGCCTTTATAATTATTTAAAGTGTGTATACATTTTTTTGGGACGCCCTGTATATATATATGTGTGTGTGTGTGTGTGTGTGTGTGTGTGTGTGTGTATAGTGTGTCTCTGTGCGTGCGTGTGGAAGCTTCAAAACCAACGCTTTTTTAATTTTATCGTGAGAGTATCATGAAGTATTTTAATAATATACAGTATTTAATTACAATTAGTGCCAAAATGTTAAAAATTATCTTTGAAAGTATTATATATATATATATATATATATATATATTATTATTATATAATATATTATATATATATATATATATGTATATATGCTGCAAACCCACAAGGAAAAAGAAAAACGATTCCAAGGCCTTTCGTGTATTCAGAGCTACACCTCGTCAGGGAATGACGTCATTCCCTGACGAGGTGTAGCTCTGAATACACGAAAGGCCTTGGAATCGTTTTTCTTTTTCCTTGTGGATTTGCAGCATTCATTCATTTCACGTGTTTAATTGTGAAATTCATCCCATATATATATATATAATTTCACAGTACATAGAGTTGCAAGTAGGTTTTAACTAATTTACTTTTAAGCATAAGCATAGGAATATTTATGTATACTCTTTGTTTATGATTCCGAATTCCCGATTTGTATGGAGTTTACACGCATTGTAAGCATACAAGTAATACACTTTCATTTCCTGGAATAAGGAACTATAAAACATTACCCAAACAAATATTCATACACGAATATATATTTATATATATATATATATATATATATATATATATATATATATATATATATATATATATATACACACACACATAATATAAATTGGCTTGAAAAGCAGGAGGCTGTTGTCTTTACATGAAAAATGTATACACAGGTGAAATGAAAGTAAACAAGTCAAAGAACACAGTCAGAATTCTTATTTTAGCCGCAAAAGAACTAAATCTAATAATCTTGAACTTGTACAGCCCACCAAACATCACAAAAAGTGAACTCGTTACAAATGAAATTGAAAACACGTTAAAATCACTTAAAACCCTATCACCAAATACATTAATTTGCAGGACGACAGAACTCAGTCAAAATGCTAAATTAGATATTATGGAAAATTATATACTTACCCAGAAAATCTGTAAAGCGACAAATTTTTCTGATTGCAACATAATCGATATTGTACAAACAAGGTTGGGATCAATCCCAGAATAGGCACCTGAAATCATTTTTAGGTGCTTAATCTGGGATTGAGGCAAAACACAGGTGCTTAATCTGGGATTGAGGAGAAAAAAATATAAACAGTTTTTAGAGATATAATTTCATTGTTTTTATCAATATTTGAAAAAATCAACTCTAACCTAACCTAACCTAACCTAATTTTTTGCTATATCTTCTGCTTTTTTGGTTAGTTCTGCTATTCGGGTTCATATTGCAGGAATTTATAATATCTAAAATTTTTCTTTATTCATTAAACCACTTTAAACCTTTTATAACTTTGCCTTTATTACATTTGTAATAAACTTTGTATAAACAATAAATTTTGTAATCATCAGGTTTTTTTTATTTAATTCCTTGCAAGGTGCCTATTCTGGGATTGAGGTTGAACGCAGGTGCTTCATCTGGGATTGAGGTACATCAGGTGCCTATTCTGGGATTGACCCCAAGGTTGGAAACCAGAAGACCTAAAATTCATCCTGAAGAGACAGAAGGAATTTCGGAGAATTAAATATGAATTCAAAGGAAGTAAATCGGACAAGTATGAATGCAGATTTCAAGAAAGTATATTGACAATTGCTACTTTACGAATAAACTCCAGAAGGAATAGTATTACAGAAGTTACAGTGTGTCAAAGACCCGAGGATCCCCTCTAAGGTAGTCGGTGAAGAAAGTAAAGTAAGAACGATAAGGAAATGGATAGTCATAGAAAATTCCAGGTAAAGCTCTCGTACTATGCTTACAGTTATGCGGGTATAAACTTCTACTCAGAAAATAACTTTCACACTATGCATACACATTACCTCATGTACCCAAATACCCATGAACATTTGAGGTAGTAAGAAGTAGAAGACAAAAAAAAAGGATAGCGCGAAACACTAAACTAAACTACATCATCTAATCTACACCATGATTTCTTTTCAGTATTTTTTTTTTATTTATTAAGTAGAAGGAGCATCGTCTCATCGAAACATCATTTACTCGTCTCTCCATATTTACTTTCTACCTGCTCACTGCTCACCCCAAGTCCAACTGTAGATCAGAACTCAATGTGCAAAATATATCTAAACTATTCTAAAACATGTCAACTGATGTACTATCTCCACTCTGCGGCGGAAGCCTATTCCAAAAACTAACGATATTACAAGAAAAAAGTTTTGCGCTATTAAACCTTCTACCTTAACCCATTGTGGACCGAAACTATTTTTTTTATTTCCTGATATTTCTTCAGCTTCGGAGTCTTTAAAATAAACATGAAATAGTTATCTTATACAAAAAATTTTAAATTAAAAATTAATATTTAAAAATTTCGCTTTTAAATTCTAACCTAAAGTGTATTGTTAAAATGTGTCCCAAAAAAGGGACAATGGCCGTTAAATGGGCTAATTAAATTTAAATCCATTATTCCTGGTTACGCTCTCATTATCCAGTTCAAAAAATGTTCGAAATTTATATTATCAAATCTGTTTAATATACTAAAAACTTTAATAAGTTGGCCTCTCCACTTTCTCTTTTCTAATGAATACAGATCAAGTTCTGCTAATCTTTGTTTGTAGATTTGATTAGGAAGGTGGGTGTAAGCTTAGTCGCTCTTCTTTAAATTCTTTCAAAAGTTCTATACCTTTCCTCATATACGGAGACCAAATCTCTACGGCTTACTCTAAATGTGGTCGAACTAAGGACTTACATAAAGGTAATATAATGTCTAGATTTGCATTCGAAATTTCGCGATATAAAACCCAACACATTTTTAGCTTTCTTACTGGCTTCGACGGATTGCTTTGAAAATTTTGTCATTCGTAACAAGAACACCTAAATCATTCTCTTCCGTTACTGAAATAAGGTCTTTACCTGCCTTGCAATAACTAAACTCGCTTTTGCGAGAGATGATGTGCATTACTTTGCACTTATTGACATTAAATTTTATTTGCCTTTTATCCGACCAATCAATAACTTTATTAAGGCCACTTAGCAACCCCTATTTATTGAGTCTATACATTTTATCGCCGAGTTTCGTATCGTTCGCGAATTTCGAAATTTTACTAATGAAATTAATATCGAGATCATTTATGTAAACAATGAACAAGATTGGCCCCAACACAGACCCCTGAGGGACCCCGCTAGTTATCCTTGCCCACTCTGACTCAGATTCATTTATTAGATCTCTGCTTTCTGTCTAATAACCAGTTCTCAATCCATTTTAATACATTACCCCTTATACCATGCGCCTTAATTTTTCCGAGTGATCGTTTATGCGGAACCGTGTCGAGCGCGTTCGCAAAACCGAAATACACAACATTACCGCTCTGTGTTGATCGTATATATTTATAATGTCGTGAAAGAATTCCAATAAATTGGTTAGACACGAACGTTGTCTACGGAAACTGTGTTGACTGTTTCTAATCAGATTATAACTTTCAAGATGATCAACTATTCTATCACGTATTATTATTATTGATTCTAAAAGTTTACCCACAATCGAAGTTAAGCTTTTTATCCCCTTTTTTCAAAAATCGGAGTGACATTTGCCAACTTGAAGTCAGACAGCACAGTTTTCTCCTCTAACATTCTATTAAAAAGTTTAACGAGAAGAGACATTAATTCGTTTTTCAATTCCTTCAAATGTTTAGGATAAAACAAATCACGACCTGGCGATTTACTAAGTTTTAATTTATTTATGTAATGCAGAACCACCTCTTTATATGCAGTTATATCAGTTAACATTAATTCATCATTAAAGTTAAATATAAATCCTGCTTCTTGTTTGTTCAATACGTCTTCTGTTGTAAACACTTTAGGAAAGGAGTCATTTAATACCGTCACTAATTGTTTCTCATCTCTTATTAAATTTCTATTGG
>JAJOZX010004948.1:170000-177500 GCA_023014485.1 Bathynomus jamesi | reverse complement strand
TCATAACTTTCTCAAGAGTTTCAGCCACAGAAAATTCAATGAAACAAGTTTCATTCAATTTTCTGTGTTACCACGTATTTATATTTTGAGGCTTATATATTTGTTTGTTCATTAATAATTAATACTTTACATGAAACGTGCATGACTGGGCCTTCAAACTACTTTATAAGCTAATTTAATTGTAAATTTCATAATTTATTAGAGGTAATATCCGCATAACATCCGCAGTCAGAAGTGCGGATGCGGATGTCAAAAATGATGCGGATATCCGGTCCACCACTAATATATATATATATATATCAGGAGCGCATTTATTTTCACTATTTCATTATTTCAGTGTATTTTCTTTGTGAAATAGAGAATGTTTTATTTTATGGTAATAATAATAATGATAATGATAATAAATAATAATAATAATAATAATAATAATGTCAGACTTGTTGAGTAATTAATTAAATTTAAAAGTATATTTCCTTTTCTTTATATCTCCTCTACATCACATTGTATTATAATTTTCTGCAATCTTTTTTATCACATGCCTCTAATTTACGCCCGGATTACGTGCTCACACACACACACACCCACACACACACACACAACACACACACACACACACAACACATACGATAATTGAATACAGTGATATACTAGCAATTCATTTATAATTTAATTATAATTGTACAAAACAGCAACTTGTATAAATAGATAGAGATTTAAGTACACGTCATTTTCGTTTAGAATTTAGGTGTAACGTGATTATTTAACTTGAGTGTTCAAATGGTTTGAATCATACTTCATTATTACGCTTATAATGTTTCACACACTATTTCATTCTGATCTGCGATTTTGCACTGAAGGAATAAGAACCGTAATTTGTGCACGTAGTTGCGTAACTCTAATTGTCAGTTAATGACAACTATAACAATAGCGATAATTAATAGTTGAAGTGTCAAAGTTCTTAAGTTGCAGATATAGAGGATATGGATGTACGGAGGAGGAACAAGACACCGCTATGCCTCAAACAATAATTGTAAATAGCTTGCATAATTTTATAACTTTACTTATACTATTATACTGTAACTATACATTCAATTCTATTTAAAATGTAACTATAGATTCAACTCTAGCCAAAACTGCATTTCATTCATTATAACTGAAATTTTAACTGTTTGCACGAGTTACTGTGACGAAAATTCTTATTCTAAATACGACTATACGTTATTGTAACGAAAATTGTAACTATAAATATAACGGTTTCCATAACTATACATTGAAAAAAAGTGTGTGTGTGTGTGTGTGTGTGTGTGTGTGTGTGTGTGTGTGTGTGTGTACATTTTAGAAAATTGCTTGAAGCCTTATAATTACTCTTCTCTTTTATACTCATGGCAGAATTAAAAAAATAAATATTAAAGTTTCCCCCTCATCAGTGCCTCTGATTCGTGAGTGCCTGAATCGAGGATGGCACTACTTAACAGAGGGCCAGCTGAAACTATCGTCTTTAACGAACGGAAGAAGAAATGAAATTGCGTAATTGCGAGGGGGTATAATTTTGTTTATGTTGGGGGATAAAGAGATGTAGTTTATCCCCCATTACCCCTAACAATTCAAGGATAAAAGGAAGGGGATACTATATTGTATGAAAAATGAAGCGATAATTTAAAATTTATCGTAACCATTATATACATGCATACAGGTATACATAGGCATATATATATATTATATATATATATATATATATATATATATATATATATATATATTAAGAGAGAACGAGAGAGAGAGAGAGTTTAACGATTAATTTTTTTAAAATAAATAATAAAATAATGCTTTTAGAGAAAGTATTTGTAATGTAGATGTTGACTGAAACGTTATTTTCTTTCATAGTGATTTATTTTTATGTTTTATCAATGCATACATTAACTATATTCTCAGTATTCTTATCGTAAGTTAGGTCCGATGAAATAATTTGCTAGATAAGAACCCACCAGAGGTAAAAGTCCTTGACTGTTAATCTGTAGCAACTAGCTTCGAGTCTTAGCTTGGACTTAGGGATTTTGCGATATCTCTGGGTTTCACTCGTTCGGGTAGTGGTTTGGAAAGCCGTACATCGTCTCCGTCATATGACGTTAAATGTTAAAAAGTGGTTAAGCAAATAATATAATTAGACCACGAAGCGAGGATAATGAAATAGTCGTTTCTTTTCCCATAGATTTAATCACTATAATACTCGTACTATTAAAGGCTACATATAGTATAACTGATTATATAAAGGACCTATACTCATTTCATCGACAAGACCAAGCATTAGGCACTCCACAAAACTAACTTAACCTAAATTAACGCAGGTTAGGTTTAGTCAATCTGATGTCGTTAGCCCGATTATACTGTATGTATGAGTACAATATATGAGGGGTCGCACGTCTTAAGGTACCTAAGCGCCACCACAGGCGAAAACGTGTTTCTGATGGATATCATTATTTTCACCCTTCCTCTATCGCGTGGTTTGGGTTATAATGACCTTACGACAATAGAAGTATGGTTGAAAACCGTATGAAGCGAACTACTTTTTTCACCTCTATCGCCAGCCAAAAGTTCACCCAAAGTTCGGCATAATAAGAAAATCAAAAAAAAAAAAATATATATAAAAATATAAAATATGAAAATCTATTCCAAAAACTCATCAACATCTTCATTAGCATACTTAGAACTCTAATTTAGCCAAAAATGAACGTTCTAGCTCAATTAATAACAGAGATACTGTTGCGAGAATATTGCTGAACTTTGGAGGCGATTTCTGGCGAATTTTAATTTTGGCGCTTAGGTACCTTAAGACGCGGGACCCCTCATATATGAAAATTGAGTTCCCAGTTTTTCCGAGTTTCAAAACTAAGTAATTTTTAAAAACTTTTTATATTTTTTATTTATTTATTCATTTTTAAAACTGAAAAAGAAATCACTTTCTAATTAATAATAATAATAATAATAATCAAACCTCGTTTTTTCTTATTAATTAACCAGTGCAAAAAAACAGGTGCCGTACTCAAACTTAAAAAATAATCAGATTTTATATAAAGTAAAAACATTATATAAAGCAACATTTAATGGGTTTAGCACACTGGTCGCTGTCTTTAGAGCACACAAGACAATCTACATTTGATAAATCTTACTGATACAACGCCACAATTTCTCTGAAGTACTGTATATAATAATCGGTCATGAGAGCCAGAGAATGGCACAACACTCACGCCAAATTAATGCGGTCCATCGCGCTTACTCTCCGGATTGTTGTTGTTATCAGTACCATCGGGATTCGAACCCCCGACCTCACTGTATTCACTTCACTTATACAGAAATGGTTCTACCCACTGAAACGAGTGTGTTAGTTGCAGAAATATATAAATCCTATATGTTTAAAATGCCTCATGTGACACGGGGGACTTACAGCTTTACGCGAGATTCGAACCATCTACGTATACTCCACCGAGGGAGGCCAAGAGAAACATTTTATTCGCTGAAATCTAAAGTCCGATCCTGGACTCGAACCCAGAACCTTTAGATTAACATCTCGGTGGTTACCGTGATGGGTGTTCGGTGTGTGCGTGTGATCTGAGCAGACATTATTATGTGGTTTGTTTAATGTCTTGTAGCTCTCACGAAATATAATTCGTGAAAAACATTTTCAATCTCTTCTTTTACAAACATTCCATCCTGATCGCATTTCTTTCTTAATTAAAAGCGGTTTTTAGGTTTTGTTTTTTCATTAATTTATTTATAAGTTCTACTCAAACAAATAAAACTCACTCCGTCTCAATAACCGAACTTTTGTAATTCTGGCTTGTTCCATGATTGTTCTCACGCAGTTCCCATGAAGTTTATCCTCCCAACCCGCTAAAAATGTATACTTCTTTAACGAAACTACATTCACTGTAGGTATGTCTCCCCAATTACCTGCAATGTGACACCCACTTTCATCTCTCCACATTGTGTTTCGCTACGTGTTGTTGTTGTCAAAGCGAGTCTTCCAGTCTGACCAGTTTTGTTGTTTTTTAAATCGCTTAAATTTCAGTTTTTTTTAAAAAGAAGTCTGACAAACAACTTTGGAATTCTGAATAGAAAGATGTGAAACAGCTGTTAACAAACGAACAGCGGCGAGAAAAGTTTGATTAGCGCGAGTAACAAACGCAAAATGCAGCGTTTCACATCCTTAATGTAAGTTTGTATTGATTTAATAATTAGTGCGGATAAGTCAACCTAATTTCTCATAAAAAGTTAAAAGTTCGGATAAATTGTTTAAGATCTAAAACCTTTCAGTTTCACTTGTCAAACATACACATATATATATAATGTGTGTGTGTATATATATATATTTTTTTTTTTTTCTGTTCCTCCTTGATAATGTGAATATATCACGAAAGCGCTCGGACTTTGTGTTTCCTTTTCCCTGTGGTTGTTTGCTTATATATATATATATATATATATATATATATACACACAGACAGTGCATGGAACAAGGAACTCTTCTGGGATAATTAAATCCACTATAGTCCGAATAAGTAATGGTAAATGACAAATACCATAGTTTTTCTTTTTCATGATGCTAGCCCGATGTGGGCAACGGGTCACTCGCAAAGAGGTCCCATAAATATAGTGGACGCTCAATTCTGCCAGTTGAGGTTTAAGTTTTGGTTTTTGGCTAAAAATATAATAGTTACCCCTTTTTCTTTGATGCATTCAATCTGACGTGAAGGCAGCGAGTCTTTTGCTTATATTGAGGTTCTAAATGTAGCAGGGCTAGGTGCTTTAAACCCTAGATCCATGTCCCAAAGCTGGATCCTGTCTGCTTTGCAGATAGCTGGTGAGGGAAGCTATATTTATGGGACCTCTTTGCGAGTGACCCGTTGCCCACGTCGGGCTAGCATCATGAAAAAGAAAAACTATGGTATTTGTCATTTACCATTACTTATTCGGACTATAGTGGATTTAATTATCCCAGAAGAGTTCCTTGTTCCATGCACTGTCTGTGTGTATCATAAAAAACTCAGGGGACCATTCTGAGTTCATTCCCATATATATATATATATATATATATATATATATATATATTATATATATATATATATATATATGCGCCTATACATGATGCAGACCCACAAGTAAAAAAGAAAAAATTATTCCAAGGTCTTTCGTGTATTCAGTAATACACCTCGTCAGGGAATGAAGGGAGAAGGTGAGACGACGAAGATATGTACATTAGAATAGAGAAATAAAAAGAGATTAGTACAATGTTAACAAGCACTGATTAAAGGCAAAAGACATTTTAACAGGATATTGTCAATTTTATACATTCCCGCACTGTTATTCAAATTATTTTTAAAATGGATAAATGTACATTTTAGAATATTTCTTTCAATTATATCTGTTTTTAGCGAGAACCCTATATATATATTGTGTGTGTGTGTGTGTGTGTAGTACGCAAATGATGATAAGAGAGTTATGGGAACTAAATAATTAGTAAATAATATCATACATATACCATAAACTACAGCAACTATACTAACTTATGCAAGCAGAAAGACCACCGACTATATATAGCTGAAATTCAATATAGAAATACATTCAGCTTATGCAGAAGATATAGCGAATCAAATCCCGTTAGAGTAATGAGATTATTTTGTTCTATTCCTTCGCATCGTTCGAATGAACATTAAAGCTTTCATTAATTCTGTATCATACACACCTCAGTCCAGCTTACGCGAGAATTGCTACATTTGTTCTCCTTCTAATGTCTGATTGTCATGGAAAAAGAAATTCTGTTTTAGGAAATAGGACGTGTCCTTATATTAGTTTTCTATATTGTTTCCGATAATTATATACACTGCATATATATATATATATATATATATATATATATATATATATATATATATATATATATATATACACACACACATTTTGGATTTTAACCTTTTACTGCACAGAGGTCTTTTACGAGACTGAATAAAATCGTCTGGCGTTAGCCAGAACAAAATTAGTAAAGTTAACACTGTTGAAGGTTAAAAGAGCTAAATTCCGTGACATGAATTTGCAACTTTCGACGCATAATTGGGATGAGATTTTATTGTGAGATGATGTTAATTAATGTCACATGGAATTATTTTTATAATTATTTTAAACATTTAGAATCGAGTAATATTTCATTACGTAAAATGAAATCGGCGAAGTCTGTTAAACGTAAATGGCGGAATGCTGAAATTAAAAGTAGCTTAACGTTGAAAAGGAAAGCGTATTTCGAATTTAAAGAAACAAATAATCTTCCGACGAAAATGAATACAAGTTGTTGAGAAAGCGAAGTAAAAAACTTATTAAACAAAATAGGCGTAGCTATGAGCTATATAGAATGGACCAAATTAAATCGAATCAGAGGGAATTCTATAATTATTTTAGAAATAAAAAAGTAGCTTTGCAAACTATTGGTTCACTCAAAACCGAAAACAACGAACAAATTTACGATGACTTACAAATGACGGAATTTTTGAATAATTTCTCTTCCGTGTTTACTAACGAAAATATAAACAATATTCCCCTTCCGCAAAGCTTCGAGATTTTACCATAAGTGGAACTGAAGTTTTCTTGGCCATAAGTAAAATTAATCCTAATAAAACAAGGTCTAGAGAAGCTCTAACCCAGGGAACCTAAAGAAATGAACTGCGCCATAGTCTCTCCTTTTACATATATATTTAATTAATAATAAATCATTACAGTCCGGAGAAGTTCCGTTCAATTGGAAACTTGCAAACATTATGCCAATATTTAAAAAAGGAGACAAATCGACTCTCAGAAGTTATCATGTCATTAGTTTGACTTCATTAATTGATAAGTTTATGGAAACGATCGTTCAAAACATGTGAAATAAATATATAGAAATGAATAATGAATAAACAAAGAGTAGTCATTGATGGCAAAGCATCGAACTGGAGAAGTGTAACTAGCGGCGTGCATCAAGGATCAGATTTAGGACCAGTTCTTATTATTATTTATATTAATGACATCGACAGAGGAATTTACGATATAATTTCAAAATTTACGGATGATATCAAACTGGGCGGACGAGCAAAGTTAGCGGCAGAACGTTTGAAGACTCAAGAAGATATTAATGATTACTCGAGTGGGCAGAAATTTGAGTTAGGAACTTCGATAGAGATAAATGTAAGATGTTGCATATGGGTGGAAACAATGTTAAAGAAGAGTATTTTATGCGAGACAAGAAACTAACGGATGTTCCGGAGGAGAAAGAGTTAGGTATTATTGTTGCTGACAATCTAAAACTGAGTAAGCAAATACAATCTTGAGATTTATTGATAGATCATTTGAATTTAAGTCCGAGAAAACATTGCAAATAGTATATAATTTCTTAGTACGCCCCAACTGGAATACTGCTTTCAGTTCTGGTCCCCATACTTGCGTCAAGACAAAGACAGAATGGAGAGAGTGCAGCGACGG
>JAJOZX010004948.1:152500-167500 GCA_023014485.1 Bathynomus jamesi | reverse complement strand
CATTAATACTTAATAAAGTTATGGTAAGGATTATATAATATGTTTTACTTATTGTTTCAACATAATTAAGAGACAAATATGCTTTAGCCTTCGGAATAGATAAATGTACGGTATTTGTCCATTTCTTTATAATTCATAAGGATAACTGACAGCCCATATAGTCAACCTCACTGTTGAGCTCCCTTTTTCCCAATTTAAATTGTAAACTTCAGTTTTAATGTTGCCCCTAATTTTTCCAACATTTGATTAATGACGCGTATGTAAGCTCTGTTTATCGAACTAAGCCCCTGATGTTCATCCTTTTATTTTTTTAATTTTTTTTAGAAAAACATTAAAAAATAAAAGGATGTATTAATTCACATGTAATTAATTCACATCACTGAAGATGACGGGCTGCTATCTCCACCATCTTCATCAGTCGCTTTTCTTCCTTCACTGTAGGTTACCATTCTAATCTTCAAAGATTTTCAAAAGTGAATTTGACGTTTACAGACGATTTTGTATATATATATACACTTTTTTCTTTAAATGCGAGATGACCTTACGATTTAAATTTGAAATCAATCTGATATTAATTCATAATAATAAGAACCACCTTACACTAATATAAGGAATAAAAGGTCCCTTGTAATATACTTTGTAATATGGTCATTGCTACAATATACATAAATTACGCATTAAAAACTACCGTTTGATGATTGTAACTTTACGTGATATGAAATTAATGCTTTCTTGTTTTGACATACGTTTATACCTTTTGTGTTTTTCATTTAAGTTTTAATAAATGAACGAACAATGAAAACTGTTTGCCAAAATTAGACTAAAACCATTAATATTCATTTGAAGTTTTCACTTGCCATATTTTCTTTGCTTTTAGTTCATCATTCTATTGTTTACTGTTTATTTTGTTTATTTTGTCTTTCTTGCCTTTTCTTACTTAAATTCAATATTTGCTTTGTTATTTCTTACACTGCGTTTCTCCCCCGATTTATTTACCCCACCCCACCCCACCACCCGTCCCCCATCTCATCTCCTGTTCAGTCCTTTTCCTGATATTTTAAACGGAAAAATAATTTTTTTTTTGTAACAATAGGTGGTACATTTCCGGAAATTGTCCATCCAAAAAAACTTTCTAAAAGTCAGAGAAAATTAGTAATTGGTAGAGTTTTTAAAAAATTTATTACTGTCGCTAAAATGAATAAAATACCCACGGAACAATAGGCTATCACGAACTATTAATTTTTTATGATTTGTAAATATTTTGTTTGTAGGCGAATTTTTTTCAGAGACTGTACATATGACACGTAATAAAGTAAAAAAAATACCAAATGATATTGCGTTATTCGACTCGTATCAAATTTTTCGGGCTCGTGCTTTTATTCGAAATGATAGAAGTTGCCAATTTCGTATTTTAATAATTATTCTTTATATTTTTTAAACCTGTTTTGTACCATTATGAAAATAATAACGGTAAAGGAAGCGTTACAGGAAAGTTGGGAAAAAAGTTTCTTTCACACCATGCGTACACCCTTGAACTCACTTACTGTAGAGAAAAGTGTAAAATAGAAGATAGATTGAAATATTAAAATGTTGGGTTACGTTAAAATAATCTATATCATGAATTTGAAGCATTTTACATATTTATTTAGTAAATTAAAAAAAAAAAGGTATCATTTCATCGCTGAAGGCCGAAAACCACCGTGCTATTCAGGTTAAATATTAACATAAATTATATAATATTCCCGCGCATCAGAACTGGACCAGGAGGAAACAATTTTCGATTGCTGCCACAATTTCCTCGAACACACCCACACACACACACACACACACACCACACACACCACACACACACACACACAATCGCAAACTGTTTCTTCTTCAGCCGTGCACACGCGAGCGAGTGTGTGTTGCGAGTCGTACAAAACTATACAATCCTTCCTTCAAAACAACACTCGCGGGCTTTATCCAAAAGTGTCCTTCCTCAACGAGAACAAAAAATGAGCAAACGACAAACGTTACCCTTAGGATTTTCATTGATTTGCTCTTTGTTTATGAATTTAATTTTTTTATGATTTTCAGAAATGTTATATTTGTAGGCGAACTTTTTCCTGAAATTTTATACATGTATGGAGAACTTTATTCACCTTCCACGCATTTTTACTTACCTTCTTTGGAAACATACAATACAAATAATAAATTCATAAAATTTAAAACTGATCACTACCCCCATCCCGCCATTTTGCGTTAATTGAAAGCGTATAAAATTTCTCAAAAAGGTACTGAAATTGATACACCTATATAAAAGTTTACAAAAGTTAACATCAACGTTGCATATACACGCATATATATACAGTATATATAATATATATAAATATTATATATATATATATATGAAAATTATTTCACGAAAGTAACACGTGAAAAATATTTATGATGATGTCATTAGACGAAAGCGCTTGAGCACCATTCTGTGTTTCCTTTCCTTCGTGGTTTTATTCATCATATATATATATATATATAAAATTTAGTGGTGGACCGGATATTCGCATCCGCTTCTGCGGATATCCGCATCATTTTTAACATCCGTATCCTCACTTCTGACTGCGGATGTTATGCGGATATTACCTCTAATAAATATACAATTTACAATTAAATTAGCTTATAAAGTAGCTTACAAGGCCCAGTCATGCACATTTCATGTAAAGTATTAATTAATTATTAATGAACAAACAAATATATAAACCTCAAAATATAAATACCTGGTAACACAGAAAATTGAATGAAACTTGTTTCATTGAATTTTCTGTGGCTGAAACTCTTGAGAAAGTTATTATTTTTATCATAATGATTAATATTAATTTTAATTCTTATGCATTGCCTGCCATAATAGTAATATCACGAAATTTGAAAAATTATGTCATATATTCATAATTCTATATTATATTGATAGATTAACTAAATATCAGCATCCGCATCCGCGGATATTGAAATTAAAGATCCGCATCCGCAGATGTTGAAAAACTGACATCCGGTCCACCACTAAATTATATATATATATATATATATATGCGCATATAACTGCAATGACCTTAACACTTATGTCGTTTCTATTCATATATATATATATATATATATATATATATATATAATATATATATAATATGACACACAGACAGTGCATGGAACAAGGAACTCTTTGCGAGTGACCCGTTGCCCTCGTCGGGCTAGCGTCATGAAAAAGAAAAACTATGGTATTTGTCATTTACCATTACTTATTCGGACCATAGTGGATTTAATTATCCTCCCAGAAGAGTTCCTTGTTCCATGCACTGTCTGTGTGTATCATAAAAAACTCAGGGGACCATTCTGAGTTCATTCCCATATATATATATATATATATATATAGATATGATGAATAAAACCACGAAGGAAAGGAAACACAGAATGGTGCTCAAGTGCTTTCGTCTAATGACATTCTCAGGAACACTGAAGTACATAAAGAGTTACAGCCTATATATAGGTTACAGAAAAAAAAATATATATATATATATATATATATTATACAATAAACGGAGAAATTAAAATAAAAATTAAAATTAGAGGATTGTGGGAGGGGCATACAAATTTGTAAGGAAAAACTATCGATTTTTAGCACAAGATCAAATGAATTATTTCCAACCAATGTTATAAAAAAAAAAATACAAATTAATACTGGAAATCTGCCCGGGTTTTAGCACTCTGTCCGCATACAAGTTTACCAAAGATTTAACGTTCTACCCTTCTTATCTAAATCTGTTCTGAAGGAATTCAAAACAACAGGATCGAGTTGAAAAAGACCTTTGCTCATGTTGAAGTTATTTGTAAGTTGGATAATGGCAGAGTCAAGAATATTTCTATTAACAATGTTGCTAGAGTGAAATAAAACTGAAGCATTATTCCAATCAATACAGTGGGATAACTCTGACGAATGGACAAAAAGGGCACTGGACGACTGTCCTGTTCTAACGGAATATTGATGCTGTTTTATACGTGTGTGCAAATCCTTTCCCGTCTGACCTATGTAAAAGGAATCACATTGTTTACGACCAATTTTAAAGATAATGCCTGAATTATTGGTAGGGCTATTTTTTACTATGATATTTTTCACAATATTGTTATATGAAAATACTACATTAATATCCAAAAGTTTAAGTACATTAAGTACATTAGCAATGCCTAAAAAGCCCGGGAAAAATGGAAGTACTAAAATATTTTTTGACAAAGTACGAGTGTTATTATTGACACGATAGAAAGTTCGTTTTGCCTTGTTGAGACAAGATTCCATAAACGCAGATGGATAACACAGATCACTTCCAATACCGTTGATTTTTTCTAATTCGGCATCGATGTATTCCGGACTGGCGATCCTAAGGGCGCGGAGAAACATTGAAGAAAAAATGGCCTTCTTAGTTGGCGTGTCATGTCCCGAGTAAAAGTGTACGTAGGACAAATTGTTTTTTTTTTTCCGATAGATACTAAAATTAAAACCTGGGCTTTCCTTATGTCCACGCACATCCAAAAACGGGATTGAATTGTCTTGTTCCACTTCTAAAGTAAACTTAATGGAGGGGACTTGATCATTTAACTGAAGGAGGAAGTTATCCAGGTCACGATTCATGGGCCAGATACACAAAATATCGTCGATGTACCGCAACCAAGGGATGCCAACCCCCAGGATTCTCGGAATGTAAGTAATTTCGAAAAACTCCATATAAATATTGGAGAGGAGGGGC
Source organism: Bathynomus jamesi (assembly GCA_023014485.1). Classification (NCBI taxonomy): domain Eukaryota; kingdom Metazoa; phylum Arthropoda; class Malacostraca; order Isopoda; family Cirolanidae; genus Bathynomus; species Bathynomus jamesi. Next base: position 162,728 of record JAJOZX010004948.1, on the reverse strand, counting down.
GATAAGGGGTTATTCATCATAAATATTTTTCACGTGTTACTTTCGTGAAATAATTTTCATATATATATATATACAGTATATATATATATATATGTAACCTGAAAAGTAATTTTCTTTCTAGTATGACGGATAAGTCTTCACATAATCCTAAGTAATGTAGGAACAAATTCAATTAATTTGCCATATATATATATATATATATATAATTCAACTGCAAAGAACACGCAGTATAAATAACGTAAAGAACGACGCTTGTATAGGAGATATTCCGCGCAAGACGAGAGAGAGAGAACGAAACAAATGGAAAATGAGGTAACCACCCGGGAATCGAACCCGGGATCTTCCGATTGCCGGTCAGATGCGATACCATTACACCATGGGCCTCACTCTTCCAAATGCCGTAATTCTTCTACATACTCGCAGAAACCAATGCCCAAGGGGGCACCTCCCGCATGCCGTAACATTATATACATTCAACTGCAAAGAACACGCAGTATAAATAACGTAAAGAACGACGCTTGTATAGGAGATATTCCGCGCAAGACGAGAGAGAGAGAACGAAACAAATGAAAAAATGAGGTTGTTTCGTTCTCTCTCTCTCGTCTTGCGCGGAATATCTCCTATGCAAGCGTCGTTCTTTACGTTATTTATACTGCGTGTTCTTTGCAGTTGAATGTATATAATGTTACGGCATGCGGGAGGTGCCCCCTTGGGGCATTGGTTTCTGCGAGTATGTAAAGAATTACGGCATTTGAAAGAGTGAGGCCCATGGTGTAATGGTATCGCATCTTACCGGCAATCGGAAGATCCTGGGTTCGATTCCCGGGTGGTTACCTCATTTTTTCATTTGTTTCGTTCTCTCTCTCGTCTTGCGCGGAATATCTCCTATACAAGCGTCGTTCTTTACGATATATATATATATATATATATATATATATATATATATATATATATATATAGACTACAATCACTGTACAAAATTTTTATAAAATTAAAACCCCGCCAGAAAATATAAGATAAGATCGGAACATAACGTTTCCATCCCATATAATGAACCCTTTTTCAATTCGGAAGAAAATAGGACAATCTAAGTAGTAGCTCTTCGAACTAAAACTGAATGAAGTAACTATAAAAACGATAATTCTTTTTAAAAAAAGACAACCAACTAACTAAGATGGCTGGTTGTTACCCTTCAGCCAAGGAACGAACTCCAAAATATTAAACGTAAAATCGTCTAAGTCAAAAGATGCTTCATTACCATTAAAATCAACAGAGTTTTTAATAAAGAAGGATTCCATTATTTTTCTATTATCATTGCCATTAATATGAGTAAGGACTTCGTAATCATTGAAGTTAATATTATATTGTGCAGATTGAACGTGATTAAATACTGGACTGTCAACTTGAGCTGTACGCACAGAGTACTTATATTGGTAAATGCGCCTGTGAATGTCAATACGTTCTCCAATATATTTTTTAGGACAGTCATTACAAGGAATTGCATAAACTATGAAATCTTGGGACTTAATACTTTTAGTAATACGTGGTCCGAATTATATTTTTAATTGTATTATTATTTTCAATGACTACATTTATTTCTTTAGGTAGAAGGTCATTAATTTCTGCCTTCATTTGGAACAGGAAACTTGAGAATATTTTCACTTTTGAAGGTATTTTCTATTTTATAATTATTATAGAATCTCTTCAGAGCACCATAGTGAGCTTTATTAATAAAGTCTCAAGCATAACCCAAATTTGTCAAAGTTTACTTTATGTAGAAAATCTTCCTCCAAAAATATCGGGTCACAGATTTTGTATACTCTCGAAAACAGACTCAAACTCTCAAAAACAAACTCCACTCTTCGTACTTTCGGAATGACCTGAGAAAGCATGCAAGTATGAACCTGAATGAGTAAGCTTTCTGTAAACTTTGAAGATAGTCCTATTATTCAAATTTCCTATGACACAAACGTTTAAGAAAGGTAATTGTTTATTGTTTTCTTTTTCGTAAGTAAACTGGATAGAAGGTTCCAAACTATTGAGATTTGCAAGGTTGTCCTGTTTCCTTCCGAAATGAAAAAGGCCCCGTTTATATGAGCTAAAAACGTTATTCGGTTCTTATTTTAGATTTTCTCGCAGGTTTTTAATTTTCAGCACACACGCATATATATATATATATATACAGAGCTGGGCACTTGCGGCATATTTTGCGGTACTGCGGTACTACCGCAAACCGCAAACCGGAACCGCATAACGCAGTACCGCAAAGGATCGCTGAAAGTACCGCAGTACCGCTACCGCATTCAAATTTCCGCGTACCGGTTTGGTACCGGTTTGGTAGTACGGTAGTACCGCAGTACCGCAGTACCGCAAAATATGCCGCAAGTGCCCAGCTCTGTATATATATATATATATATTATATATATATATATATATATATATATACAGGGTGGGCCGTAAGTTTCCATACATAGGAAAAATTAAACGTTTGTTTTTATGTTTCAGATACCCTAAGAATATGCGTTTGACGTAAGATCTTGTTTACTGATGAAGCAAATTTTTACGTCAATGGAGAGGTTAATTGGCAAAACATACGTTATTGGAGTAATGCTAACCCTAACTGGCTGAGTCCGACGAAGATGCAAGGTGCCGGTAAAGTGATGGTGTCGGGATATGGGGTGACAGAATTATTGGACCAATTTTTGTCAGTGGAAATCTTAATGCCGAAAGGTATCTTAACATGTTGCAAGAAGAGATTTTCCCATCCCTGCTAAACGAGGAAGGTAACTTCCCAGTTTACTTCCAGCAAAATGGAGCTCCACCTCATTATGGTCTTCACGTGCGTCGGTATTTGGATCAGCAGTTTCCGGATGCTTGGATTGGTCGGCGTGGTCCTGTGGAGTGGCCTCCCAGATCCCCAGATCTCACCCCCCTTGATTTCTATCTTTGGGGACACTTGAAGGCCATGGTGTATCAGGAAAAGATACGAGACATAAATCATCTAAAGGAACGTATCACCAACGCCATTACAAGCATAACGTCAACTGTGCTAATGCGTGTTCATCAACAGTGGGGAACACGTATTGAAATGTGTTTTCAAAACAATGGCAACCATGTAGAGCATATTGTATAAATAAAAATGGTTGTCCATAAAAAAATGTTTATTTTTCCTATGTATGGAAACTTACGGCCCACCCTGTATATAATATATATATATATTAGTGATGGATCGAATAACCGCAACCGCAACCGCAACCGCACTACAACCGCACAAAAATTCACAACCGCAACCGTAACCGCAACCGCCGTTCCATAAGTGCGGTTGCGGTTGTAAAAGCTTAGTTAATTTTAATTTTAGGTTAATTAGAAATATTTCTTTTTTTAAAAAGAAAATGATGGGTCTCCTTATGCGTGCTTAAACGTGACGTCATACGGCTGCCGTAGTAAAATTGGTTTAAACTGCGCTCTAAGTTATTACTCTGTGAGCTCCATGAAGTAACATTTAAATAGTATTTATTTAGTAAATACCTTATGTTGAACACAAGTTTTGCAACACACAAATAGCGGTAGCGGTGTATTGCAAAACTTGTGTTCAACATAAGGTATTTACTAAATAAATACTATTTAGTATATATTATGTACCAAGTGTGGCTAAATCGCACTATAGTGGCTAAATCCAGTTAATAATTACGCATTTTTCCTAGTATATGATAACCGCAACCGCAACCGCGGTTGGAAAAAAATTCGACAACCGCAAACACAACCGCAACCGCGGTTGTGAAAACCGACCACTCGATCCATCACTAATATATATATATATATAATATATATGAGTACTCGCCAAAAAAAAAAGTTTTGATCCCCAAAAGTGTCCGGAATAAAAACATATGATCGACTGGACAGAAACTAGACAGTGTTGTGGATTAGGTTAAGTAAGGTTAGGTTAGGTCAGGTCAGGTCAGGTTAGGTTAGGTTATCATGTTAGTTTTTAGTGTATCGATGTTATGTCTTTTCGGTCAAATGGGTACAGGACCAAAGTGTCGAGTAGGCCTACTCCAGAAAATAATACTAATAATAATAATCTTTATTACCATTGGTCCTTACCATAGAAACCCACCGTGTCCTATTACATTAAAAGTACATTTGTTTTTTGGAAATGGTTTTTATTGTACGCAAGTTAAATTTATTATTGTTTTGTAATAATAAATTGTTTCATTCAAACAACAAATTTAATTTTTATTATGGGGTTTACGTAGGCCCCACACTAGTTGCTATGTCTGCGGTCCCACACTGGCCTTCTAGCGTTAACATAAGTGAAATAGGCGATATCATATATATATATATTATATATATATATATATATATATATATATATAGAAACATGTACGAGTTATTGTATGAAATATTATTGACGAGAGAAAGATAGAAAATTTCCTAGAATTTTTAATTTTTTAGTCCGTTGAACATCTCTTCCGTAAATACCGGAGAAAAATATATACAGTGAATTAACCAAGCGTGGGAAGTTAAAAAATGAGTGAGGAACACGCTCTTGTATTGGTGAAGCCATATTGTTTTCTACATCCTGAAGCGTAATTGAATTATCTAAAAAAATACTCGGAGAAACTGTTTTTCTTTTGTGTATATATATATATATATATATATATATATATATATATATATATTAGTGGTGGACCGGATATCCGCATCATTTTTAACATCCGCACCTCTAATAAATTATGCAATTTACAATTAAATTAGCTTATAAAGTAGTTTGAAAGCCCAGTCATGCACGTTTCATGTAAAGTATTAATTATTAATGAACAAACAAATATATAAACCTCAAAATATAAATACCTGGTAACAGCGAAAATTGAATGAAACTTGTTTCATTGAATTTTCTGTGGCTGAAACTCTTGAGAAAGTTATTATTTTTAGCAAAATGAAAATATTAATTTTAATTCTTGCATTGCCTGCCATAATAGTAATATCACGAAATTTGAAAAAATATGTCATATATTCATAATTCTATATTATATTGATAGATTAACTAAATATCCGCATCCGCGGATATTGAAATTAAAGATCCGCAGATGTTGAAAAACTGACATCCGGTCCACCACTATATATATATTATATATATATATATATATATATATATATATATATATATATATATATATATATATATATATATATATCATTTAAGCATAAAAAATTGACAAAATTAGAAAATTGGGAGGATACGTTGAATTTTTTAATATCTCCTCCGAAGGCTGGAAACAGCGGACCGCACACTTAAGATTAAATATAAACCAATTAAGATTCGTTTCAGACGATCGCTTTAAAATCCTTCCTCCAAAATTAAGGGAACTTCAAGTATCGTTTTCGAGCGAGATTAAAGAAGAGGGAAGACGAGACTGTATGAGGCTTTATACGTGCCAGAATGTCTTTAAAGAAGAACTGTACGGAGCAAGGCAACAAGTGGTCTAGAAAGGCATTCTCCAACAGTAAAGATGATAGTATGTTTACTGCAAGCTTCGTACGAGGCCGATCCGTGGAGTCGAAAGAGCGGCCAAATCCATGCTTTGGAGCTTTCCCTCTTTAGTGATGGTGGTGGTGAACTCGGAGGAGGGCTGAAATAACGCGAAAAGGAAGGCACAGAGTTAGGAGACGGTCGGAGCCGCAAACAAAAGCCATTTTTCATTGTATGTTTAACGTCAGGAAGCCAAATTGACTCATTTATAAAGAAGAAAATGTTTATTTTTTAATTCTATTTAATATCGAAACTTCTGCAAAAAAGGATAGATACTATATATATATATATATATATATATATATATATATATATATATTTATTTATTTTTTATTTATTTATTTATTTATTACATCATGAGTACTCAGAATCTTAATTTTAATATTTGACTGCATTTAATTTCATTCAAATATAAGAATTCATAATATTTATACAGAATATTATGTACGTTTCCACTGAGCCAAACTTTCTTACCATGTAAACTAATACGTCATCTGATTACTTACGACAAATACAGGTTTTGTGAGAGTAACGATGTGCGTATGTCTTTATGTCTGTTACACCCACGTATCTACTACATCTCTCTGTTTACCTCTTAAGCTTTACGTCCGTTTCTCTGTGCAGTAGTACTGATGTTAAATTACGTTCGATAAAAAAGTATTACCATGATAAATTAATTTTTATCTAACATTAATTTGCTTTTTTGAGAGTCAATGTATCACTTAAAAAAAAAGGTGTTTTTTTTTTTAAATGAAAACTGATAATTAACTCTTCTTGAGGTTCTCCTTTGAAGATTGGTTCTCAAACACAGCGTAATATTTGTTATTTGACTGATGTCATTTTTCTTTGTGTAATTAATATTTGACAACACTCGCTTCCCTCAATTTATTGAGCTCTCTCTCTCTCTCTCTCTCTCTGGTGTTTACAACTGCAGTGGGTTTACAATTACCAAATTTAACTATTTCATTATTTAATTAGTTCAGTAAAAAAATTAAAAAAATTTGTGTCTGTGTTGTCTTTAATTCAGTGTGTTAATAATAATTGTCATCTAAACATATCGACTGGAAAGGGCTACTGTACTCCGTCTCACCATGTTTTTCTAAGCTGAGACCATACTTCCAGTCTACAATTATTAGTATTAATTCATAATTTTCCCCCTTCCCCCTTTTAAATCTATTTTAATGTAATTATTTTTAATAGTAGTTTTAGTCTAAATATAGGCCCACTTTATTAGTTTACTATTTTAGTCTATTATTGGTACTGACTAATTGTTTCTAACTTTCTAACCTACTTTAGTTCTTTAGTGTTTATGCTTTATTTTTATTTCACTATTTTTATTTGATTATTTCAGTGGAATTAAGTTAAGTAATTTCAATGCATTAAACAACTTATTTATAGACGGTTCATGAAAGGTTATTCTGAGTGTTTCAAAAGTGATTCAAAAGTATAGGGTGTCCATAAATTATTCACCCCATTATAAGCCTTAATAAATTTGTTATTATAGGAGCTATCTTAAAACGGTTTGCGGCAGTTAATAACGCAACTCAAGAAATGTTTTTCCTTTATTTCGCAGAACATCCACTAGGGGCACAATGGCGACAGTGAAGGAGAAAGCAACGTGTGTGCTGTGGATGTGGGAAACCAAATCTCTAATTACTGCACAGAGACGTTTTCGGGAGGAATATCAGAAAACTCCACCAACAAAGCAATCACTCAAGCGATGGCTGAAACAATTTCAAGAAACTAGCAGTGTGCTACATCAGAAAGGAGCTGGTAGGCCTAGTGTGTCTGAAGATAAGATAGCAGGAATTCAGGAGGCGTTTATCCGAAGCCCTACAAAATCCATCCGCCGAGGAAGCCGAGAACTGCAAATACCGCGTTCAACAGTGCATAAAGTGATTCACAAGAGGTTGAAACTTTATGCCTACAAATTGCAAACCTTGCAGAAACTTCTACCAAATGACAAACCCAAACGGGTACAGTTTGCTGTTGACATTCTTGACCGTATTGATGAAGATGAGCATTTTTTGAACAATGTCGTTTTCAGTGATGAAGTGACATTCCATCTGTCGGGCTACACAAAGGATAGAGTGTATGCAAAGAAGGTTAATAACATCACAGAATTAAGACACCGGATTGAAGAGACATTAGCTTCCATCACGCAAGACATGCTTCTTAATGTTTGGAACGAAATCATCTATCGCCTTGATGTTCTGCGTGCTACCAATGGGGCTCACGTGGAGGTTTACTGAATTAAAACAAAAATTTCTTGAGTTGTGTTATTAATTGCCGCAAACCGTTTTAAGATAGCTCCTATAATAACGAATTTATTAAGGCTTATAATGGGGTGAATAATTTATGGACACCCTGTATTTCAAATCCACTATGCAGTAAGTATCGTTCATTCATTTTTTGCTTTCTTCTTTTTTTCCACTTTAATACTGAAGCTGCCCTGTGCTCGTTTGCCCGGCACGTGTTTGGTATACCTTGTTTGTAAGACCACATCAGCACTAGGAACATTAATTACTGTCCATAGATTAAAGTTAAAGTAAAACCAAGTATTTAGTATGCTGGTAAAAATGACCCCCCTGCCTTAAAGCACACCTGTTACTCGTGCAACGTAAAACACTGGGCTTCTTCGTTCGGAGTCAATTCCGTGAACGATTTGTCCTCAGTGTCACTTTGTTTGTTCTGCAAATTAAAAGAGAACAAGGACAGGGAAGTAAATCTTCTTACAGACATGGTTAATATCCTGGAAAATAGAATTTATTGTCTGACGTACGAATTTAGGCAGCTGGCGGCCGCCAGGGCCGCAGGCACTGAACCCTTGGTGGCCGACAGTTACAGTTATCCAAATCTGCTGATGTCGAGGGTAACAGGCTCCTTAGCTTCGTAGACGATCACTTTCTGACCCAGTGAATGAAGGAACCTACAAGGAGGAACAATATATTAGACTTGGTATGAACTGCAGAAGACAACCTAATATCCGATCTCGCTCTCTGCGAACCCTAAGGCGACAGCGACCATAACCGAATTCGTTTTAATGTTAATGCACCGGTATCTAAATTATTAAATTCCACTCAGCAATTAGACTTTCGCAGGTCTGATTTTGCTGGTCTCAAAGAAAGTTTGAAAGATCTAATGTTAGTGAACAGCAGTGACGTAGCTGTTATTTGGCAAGCATTTAAAGACGCGTTCATGGAAAGACAGTACGTTTGTTCTCAAAAATCAGCCAAATGCATTCTCTTGTGACCCGAAGTGGTTTAACAACGATATTAGCTCCGCTATAAAGGAGAGGAAGCGTACAAACAGTGGAAATGGACCTCTAATTATAGGCATAAGCGAAATTTTATGGTCCTTCGACGGCGAATTAAGACAGATTAGAAAAGCGAAACGTTCAGAAGAACTTACGTTTGTTTCTGTTTGTAAATCGAATCCTAAAGAATTTTTCAGTCATGTAAACCGTAGAAAGCCAATTAAAAACAGAGTAGGTCCTATTAGAGATGAAACGGGGAACTAAAATAGCAACTGACATAGCAACCGTGCTGAACCGTTTTTTCGTATTAGATTTTAACAAAGAATATCCCTGCAGCTAAAATTACAGGCCTCATAGTGAACATCGGTAACAAGTGGCGTCCCACAGGGGTCCGTAATGGGACCGCTTTTATTCATTATTTACATAAACGAGATAGACATTGGATGTTAAGCACCATATCGAAATTCACTAACGACATGAAGTTAGGCTCCTGTGTGGGCAGCACGGAAAGTGTCTTGAAAATTCAACATGATCAAGATCGGCTCGCGGATTGGTTGGCTACTTGGCAAATGCCTTTCAACGTCAACACATGCAAAGTAATGCACAATGGGTCGTGAAACCAATGTGCGAACTTTTCACTGCACGAGCAGGAACTTGTAACGACCAACTTTGAAATGGGCTTAAAGGTTTTTATAAGTAAGTAATGATTTCAAGTTTTCCAAACAGTGCGTTGAAGTTGAAAAGAAATGTAGTAAAATATTAGGTTACATTAAGAGGCAGTTTGCGCACCGAAGCAAAGAAGTTATTCTCTCTCTATAACGAGTTGGTAGGCACCACCTCGAATACGCTTGCAATTCTGGTCTCCATCCTTGGAAAAAGACATACAAAGACTCGACAATGTTCAGGACAGAAGACAAAACTAATCCTGGCCGTTCGTCATAAATCATACGATCGTAGGCTCACTGATCTTAGATTGTATTCCTTAGAAAAGCGTCGGCTCAGGAGCGAATTCATCCAGGTTTTTAAACTTCTAAATAGGATCGACAGTGTCGACTATTCTAAACTTTTTACACGAAACACGAACCCAACTCGAAATAACAGTTGCAGACTTGAATCCAAATGGTTCATTACAAATATTTGCGGTAACTACTTCTCGCACAAGATTGTCAATCATTGGGATAGTCTTCCTCCTGAAGTAGTTTGCAGCTCTTCCGTCAGTGCGCTCAAAAACAATCTTGATCTCGTATTAGACGATATCCTCGAGTAGACCGACGTTCGAATGTGTGAATGATGTTCGTGTATGTATTTCCAATCCCCAACTGTCTTATAAAATTTCTTGGCATTTTTGCCCTTCAAATTGCTGAGAATTTTCTTTCTTATTTCCAAACCCGCCCACCGCGGGAGGCGGATGAGGAGGAAGGGAGAGCCTTCTTGCTTTT
>JAJOZX010004948.1:35000-147500 GCA_023014485.1 Bathynomus jamesi | reverse complement strand
CTTAATAAGTTCCAAAACAATGTGTGAAGGTAGTGGCAGGTCATACTTATGTAATTCTTGGGAGAGAAAGTCAAGCATATCGTCAATCGGCACTTTTGTAAACAATGAACAAACGTCAAAACTGATCAATCTATCGTTAGTTTCAGTACGTGCATTATTCAATTTTTCAGTAAGATCCATGGAATTTTTTACATGTGAATCAGAGATAGTTCCGAGAATGGGGGACAAGACTTTGACAAGCCATTTGGAGAGTTTATAAGTAATAGAGCCCACCGAGCTAATAATAGGGCGCATAGGGTTGCCAGGTTTGTGGGTTTTAATAAGACCGTAAAGGTAGGGCAGAGAAGGTGAAGTGGATACGGTCTTATTTTAAATGCCAAATTTGACTTCTATATTAATTTTTAGATTTTCTTTATACAATGGTGTATATAAATTTGCAAAAAAAATTTTACTCTTATAACAATATTCATTACATGGTAGATGTTTATAGATTCCTCACTTAATAAAGTACATCTTCAATAACAACACTTCTTATCGGAGACTCAGTTAGATTAAGCGATGTGCTGCAATCTTCTTTTGATACTCTTCATTGCCGTTTCTTTGGGATTCTTTTGTTCTTTTTCACAGCATTACGTGGTTACTGTTGTCTTTTTTTAACGCATTCTAAATTGGAAATGAGTTGCTGGAATAAATATTAAGTACTGTATATTCATATATTTCTACATCCGGACTGATAATTTTATATATATATATATATATATATATATATATATATATATTATATATATATATATATATATATATATATATATATAATAGTTCATCATCATATCGTATTTTACTTACTATATGCTTCAGAATGTTGTAACAAAATTTTAACAAAACACTCTCTGCCTATGTATATATATATATATATATATATATATATATATATATATATATATATGGTCTTTACTATAAATTACACATGTCCTCAGTCTTGGTCCTGTAATGCCTGTAATGACTCAAATGACGATTAATTTTCCATCAAAGTTTTGAATAATTTGCGTAGTTAATTTGCGTGTATAAACTCCATCATTAGAAGTCATTGTAAAGTGGAAATGCTTCTAATTTGGAATATTTAGAAGCATTAAATCTTAGCATGATCTGTATTTCATGAATTTGTTTATGTTTTATATTAATACATTTTATATTAATATATTTGTATATTTGTCTCGCTAGCGCCAGTAACTCTGTGGGTAACACCATTTCCTTATATATAAGTGAAGTGAAGACATTTGTCTCGGCTGAGGGCTGTGCCAGGTTCTGTCCCTCGTTGTGATTATTATTATTATATATTTTTGCAATTCTATTCATTGCCCTGCTTTGAAGTGAGAACGCTCGAAAAGACGATTAAGCTAACTTAACTTAATCTCGAGTTAAGATAGAACCTAATCTAACTTAACTAAGGACTTAAGGGAAAATCCTATAGGATAAGAATGGGATTGGTATAAAAAAAGAATGATCTAATTACCGTTGCATTTAGTTATACGTGTCTCGAATTAAGAATTAACCTAACCAAACTTAATCTCGAATTAAGAATTAAGGCCTTTTCTTCACGAGTGTAACTCATTTCCCTATTAGCCATTGGGTGTTATTGTACCTGCAGTAAAAAAAAGGTCCCAAAACAAGACCAATTTGAACATTTGTTTTAGTTCTTATGAATTACTTTTGTAAAAGTAATTTAATATAAATTTTTCCATAAGACCGGACTTATGTTACACCCTGTATAACAGTCAGTTAAGAGGGCTAGAAACTGGCACAACGCTCAAGCCAAACTAATGCGGCCTATTCGGCTAAATCTTTGAGTATTATTAACCAGTGCCATTCGGAGTCGAATCCCAATTTCCGTGTCTTCATTTCATTTATAGAGAAACGATGGATGTTACCCGCCGAGTTGAGGGCGCTGGCAATTATTATACATACGCCTGATTCCAAATGATTAACGCTTTCAATGAAAAGTCTGGTTTTATCCGCACTCTTCAATCTTTCTTCGTGTTATATTATAAAATTTTGGCGTAAAATATAAATGGATAATCTAGCAGCGTTTAATTATGCAAAATCTTGCCTCTTCATGTCTCTGAATCGAGTCCGGAATGAATCACTCATCCTTTGCTACTTGATCTCTTTTGAAACCCAAATTTAGCCTTAAAAAAAAAGAAAAAAAAAAAAGAGTGTTTGATGGATTGATTCCCGCTATTCCGAGCTTCATTTTAAATTCTAATATGAGAATAGGATAAATGGGTGGAGCTCTGTATGGACGAACCAAATGCGTCTATAATAATAATAATATACTAAGCCTAAATCCGATGTAGGAGAAAAGAAGAAAAGCAGACATGGAAGGAAGGAAGGAATCGGAAAGAAAAGATATTCTAAAATGAAACCTTTTGGTAAAATCTAAACGACAGAAAATTGTTATTCATATATATAATATATATATAATATATATATATATATTATATATAATATATATATATATATATATATATTATTAAAAAAAATAAAAAAACGATTGAAAATAGCGGAAGGGAAAGGAAAATAAAAAAAAATTGGAGGGAAAAATATTTCGCGTTTTAATTTATGCAAATCAAAGTCGGATGGAGTGCAAATTTTCAAAGTTGGTTCTTCAACAACGTTTTTGGAATGAGGCGCCGATTTTTACATTCACCTTTCTTTTTCCATTTAAAAGTTGAAAAGGTTTTAGAGTTTCTATAACTTAAAACTTTCCCCACTCCATCTTTTTTTTAACTTTATTTATTTATGATTTTACATCTCTTTTTATTTTAATGATTTTCATAATTTTACATTCCCTTTAGAGTTAATTACAAGAAATTCTGCGCAAAAGGGATTTTTTTATGTTGTTTTTTTTAATTTTTTAAGGGTGCGCAATTTACTTTGCTTCTGTTTATTTTTTTTATTATTTTTATTCATTTATTTAATTTGAGAGAGTTTTTCGTGTTCCATCGTTTACTTTTTTGATGTTTTAAAGAAATTTTTATTTATTTATTTACTTTGTTATTGATTTATACAGTATGTATTTGATATAAAGCATTAGGGGATAAAATGTTGAGTGTGTGCGTATATATATATATATATATATATATATATATATATATATTAGAAAGTTTATGTACTGAATTTTCTCATTTTCAGTGAATTTATAACAGATTACACATGTACAGAATCCATACACAAGGCTAATGTTTTTTATACTTTAAAGGTATTCGAATTTACCTTTAATAATAATATATATACTGTATAAATATATATGATGCATCGAAGTTTCATGTCCGTAATACCGTAACTTCCTTTCCTCTTTAAGAACTCTACGGGAACTCCCAAAATATTTAGTTTGGTTTTGTAAAATGCAACAAACATTCTTTTCTCCACCTCTTTCACTTGGCTTTTTTAAGGCTTGAGTTGCCAGGTGCATGGAAAGAACACACCCACACAGTCACACATAGACACACAGACACAGACGCAGATTCACACAGTCATACACCCAAAAGAAGAAGGAAATTGGATGATTCGGTACAACCGCTGCCGCCAACGTCCGTGAAACGACTGTTGACAGCACCACTGCCACCAGTATTCATGAAACGACTGTTGACAGCAAAGGTTCGACCCTTTTAGACGAGTTTTTTCTCCTCAAAGTTTCATTAGATTATTCTGAAAGTAAGTTCAGTTCGTAACTTAATAAAACTGCATCTATATATATATGTATGTATGTATGTATGTATGTACTGTATGTATTTGTAGCTATACCTTCCCCATCTATCTGTGTGTGTTTGAAAAAAGAAATATCCGCAGTATGTAGAGAAGATAATAATAATAATAATAATAATAATAAAAGCTGTACAATCTTTATTTCCGCCGAAAATTCTATTTATATTTTCTCTCTCTCTCTCTCTCTCTCTTTCATATATATATATATATATATATATATATATATATATGAGAGAGAGAGACCGTTATTAAAACTATTACCCACATACGAAAACACTACAGTATACAAACAAAAGCGGATACATTTTGTTTGATATGAAATGATTAAAATATCGTATACATTCGCGAACAGAGCGTATCTGCTTTAAAAGAACGTGAATATTAATTATCCGAACGAATATTAAATTTAAGTTCCATTTAAAAACTTGTGAAAAAAAATTGGATTGACTTCAAAACATCCGTTTTTGTATCGTGTTATGAATCAATGTTGTTTATTTTCATCGCTCTTTGAGCGCTTCGCCTTATCCCCAGGTTCATCTGGCTGTAAGTGAAAAATGAAGAGTTTTTTTGGCACGCTTGAATTCTATTACGGAGTTAGCAAGAGAAATTACTACGCCCTTGTTAAGGGCACTTACAGGAAGAGTATTAGACGAGATGATTAAGGGATAGGAAGAGGCAGAACGAAGGGTAAAAGAGGGGAAGAAGAGAAGGTTGTACGGAAAGAGGAAGAGAAAGAAGTTGGAAAAAAAACTTTGAGGGGAGAATATGTAGAGAGGAAATTGAACAGAAGTGTATGAGAATGAGTAAGATTATTGCATGGGAGAAGATATACGACGAAGCAGTAAAAGAAAATAGAGTATATATATATATATATATATGTACACGAAAATATATCTTACACCTTAGGTAAGTTATTCAATATAAAATTACGTTAGGTTAAATTAGATTAAGGTCATTATTTTTAACTGTAAATTTAAAATTTATTTTCCTAAATTTTAAATTTTAATATATATATATATATATATACATAAACTGTTTATAGGCAATTTGAATAATCTTGTTATTAATCGCGCGTAATTTAAGTTCAATGAAATGAAAATTAAATTAATATTAATCGTTAACTTTACTTGCCTGATTGAATTCAGACCTAACGAAAGACTAATGATGTTCTTCGTAAAATAATTTCTGAGGGCGTAATGAAGCATTTAGGAGAGGAAATACTCTAATAATAAATTATATATGCTCTCTTCCAAACTGAATTTAATTTTTATAGGTAAACAATATTGAAATTTCCCATTTCCTTTACGAGTTCAATAGAGAAAGTTTCGGGAGATAGTTACAGTGTAAACTATTCTTTCCTATCCTGTTACTATCCTTTTGAAGCAATGTCTTATATTAATAATCAGAGATAAGAGTTACAAACTGGTACGGAGCTCAGGCCATACTAACGCGACCCATTGAGCTAACTCCTGGATTATTATTATCAGCACCATTGGGAGTCGAACCCCCCGATCTCGGTGTCTTCACCAGGGTGATTCTGGATGTCGCATAGAGGTTCTTGGAATAATCTTCACTTGTCACTTTCTCTTCAGAACATATACAGGGTGTCCCATAAGTCCGGTCTCATAGGAAAATTTATTTTAAATTAAATTTACAAAAGTAATACTTCAGAACTAAAACAAATGTTCAAATTGATGTCTTGTTTTGGCACCTTTTTTTTGTTGCAGGTAGAATACCACGCAATGGCTAATATGGAAGCGAGTTACACTCGTGAGGAAAAGACCTTTATAAATTTAGAGATTTCTCAAAAATACATTAAATACTGCCAATAATAATTATTGGAGTAGTTTAACGTCCTTCATAACACCTAAAGCCATATGACGGATTGGACCTACAGCTTTATGTGGGATCCGAATTACTACCCGAGAAAGGAAGACCTAGAAAAGCCCCTAAATCACCCAAATCTGAAGTCCAAACCGAGAACCAAACCCAAACCATCAGATTCATAGTCTGGCTACCCCGGCAAATAAATGTACTTTACGTAAAGAGGGCAACCTCAGAAGTAAAGAGTTATCTGTATTTATATTATCAATCTATAATTAGTTGATAGGAGACGCGTACCTTTGACGTCTATTGCATGTAATGATTTTTTTTAGCCAACTGCATTATATCAGTCGATGTTGGCAAATGCGTCATTTGTTGACTGAAGATTTTAAAATTCTTCACCTCTAATTTACAACTGTTTTTAAAGCACACCGAAACAAACTTTTTATTTTATTTAATTTTAAACTAAGAATTTGTTCGGAGGTTAGACTAACAAAGTACTGTATTCAAAATTACGAACCACAGTTTTGTTAACATTGAAAAAATTAACCCTTTAACGACCACTGATACAAATTTCTATCGTTTTAAGTACACGTACTCATAACATAACTCCACAAACAATTCTGCCGATAAAGGGTTAAATGATGTGACGTTTTTAGTCTGAAATTCAAACAGATTCTTTGTTTAAATTAAATTTAAAAAATTCAGTGTAAAATCACATTTTGAACTTGGTTCAGTTAAAAGTTTTTAGAGGAAACCTGATGAAAATCCTCTGAATTTTAGTCAACGTAACACCCTTTGAGATACATACAGGGCATGGAAGATGAATGATTTTACCTACACAACAAATTAATAAGTAAATAGCGATAGTAAAAGATATCGAGCAAAAGATATATATATATACCGGGTGTTTCAAAAGTCCCTCACTAATTTGATTTTCAATTTTCTTTGCAGCTAATCGACCAACGACGTTCATCTTGTGATAAACTCTTACTCAGTAGTTGAGAATTTTTTTGAGTCTACATTTGTTTGAAGTTTTGCTCCGTTTTCTTCTGCTACCATGCTGACTCTAGAGCAGAGGTGTAAAATCGCTGCATGGCAGGAGGTTTTTCAATCTGTGGTCGAAGTGCAGCGACGATTCCGGGCAGTCTACGGACAGCATTATGCACCGGATAGGAACACCATCGTCGCCACCCACCGGAAGTTTATGGAGACCGGATCCGTAAAGGACAAACCACGATCGGGAAGACCTCGAAGTGGGCGGAGTGAGGAGAATGTCGAAACTGTCCGTGAGGCGTTTACTCAGAGTCAAGGAAAGTCCATTCGGCGAGCTGCTGCGGAACTGAACATCAGCGCGACATCTATCCAACGGATTTTGTGGCGTGGTCTCAAGCTGTATCCGTACAAGATCCAGGTGGTTCAGAAGCTGGAACCTCAAGACTACGATTGCCGGGTGGAGATGTGTGAGACACTGCTGCATCACTACGAAAGAGACCCATCGATCCTGGAGCACATGTGGTTCAGCGACGAAGCTCTCTTCCACCTTTCTGGTCGCGTCAATCGGCACAACACCCGCATCTGGGGAACTCACAATCCTGCGGAGATCCGTGAACATGAAAGGGCCGAAATTGGTCGTCTGGTGTGCCATCTCCTCAGCTGGGCTGATTGGTCCGTTCTTCTTCCGGGATCAAGATGGAAATTCCGTGAACGTCAACGGAGACAATTACCTTCGTATGCTTCAGGAGTTCTGCATCCCCCAACTGTCAGCTGTAGCTGACATGCAAGAAGTCATTTTCCAGCAAGACGGTGCCCCTGCTCATTACTCGCGTGAGGTTCGCTCATTTCTGAATAAGCAGTTCCCGGATCGGTGGATTGGTCGCCGTGGTCCCATCGAATGGGCTGCTCGCTCGCCTGATCTTACCCCATGCGACTTCTTTTTGTGGGGCTACATTAAGAGCAAAGTGTACGCCACCAAGCCGCGAGTCCTCCCCACACTAGAAGAACGGATCAGGAATGCGTGTGCTTCTGTTACTCCCGAAATGTTGTCCAATGTCGGCCAAGAATGCGTAAAACGGTTGCTCGCTTGTTTCGAAAATGACGGTGCCCACGTTGAGGTGTACCAGTGACTTTCCAGTAGACTTATGAAGCCAAGTTTGATGCCACCAAAATTCTCATGAATCGTAGACTCAGCAACCAAATTGTCATTTGGTTCCTCTTGTAATTGCTATTTTAATAAAATTTTAAAAATAATGAGGGACTTTTGAAACACCCTTATATATATATAATAACATTTCAATTCAACTTTTAATTAATTAAATCTCTTACTACATCGTTGTTGCAAAAAGTTGAATAAAATTGCCTGTTATGAACTAAAATAATTTTAAAAGTGATATACTCTAATAGAGTAATCAAATTAATCTATGATTATTTATAGCAAAAACAGTTCTGTGAAGTTTTTACTCACTTGAAAGTGACTGAAATATAACTCGAGATCATTTTATTAAACGTATTTGTTGTAATTCTCTACCTGCACGAGCAGTGTGATCGGAGGTATTGTTTTCGGCCGTGTGTGTGTGTGTGTGTGTGTGTGTATGTGTGTGTGTGTGTGTGTGTGTGTGTGTGTAAGATAACTCACACGGTCTAACAGTTTGAGTTTTGTGGAGAGTAGTTTGCATTTCGTGATGCAGTTCTAATTTTTAACTTTTATTTAATTTTTTATCTGTATATGACATTTTTTAAAATTTAATTTACAGTTTCATCTCTGCATTGCCTTTTTTTTTAGTTTACATACCCATTAGGGTAATTTAGTGGTATATTGCCGGGCAGTTAATTTAAAGGTCGTTGGTTTAAGCCTGTGCTCGGACTTCAGATTTCAGAAATTAATATGCCTCTCTGGATCCCACATCAAGTTGTAGGTCCCCTCCGTCACATTTATAGATGTCACGAAGACGTTTATTATTATCATAATTATTATTATTATTATTATTTTGAAATTTGCATCATTATTATAAACTTTCACTTCGAATAATAACAACAATAATTGGATTGTAAATTATTACATGAATTAAAATTAGGTTTGGATTTCTGTAAAACCGTTTTTCCAAATAATGAAAATTTGAACACAATCCTCATTGTTTTTTGGACTGTTGTTAATTATTTTGTATGTTAATTATTAAAAAAACAAAAAAAAAAACTGGTTTATAATAGTTTAATTACCTGAAGGCTTTTTCATGTTTGGTTCGATAATTACGCAACCATAATGACCGAATTTATAATGAATTTTTTTGGAGAAGGGGGAAGGGGGAAGGGGGTAAAAAAAATTATTTTTTTATTTATCAATCTGATTTTCCAAATTCTGGATTTTGATTATCTCACAATGCGGTAATGAGGTAAATCCAGTGATTTTAACTTCTGTACCGAAAGCAGTTGTAAAGTAATGTATTATATCTGCAAATAAAAGAATTCAAAACACACACACACACACACACACACACACACACACACACACACACACACACATATATATATATATATATATATATATATATATATATATATTAAAGGAAAGGCGACAATGAGAGGCTGAATTCAAAACAAAGAAACCAATAATATTAATAAAGATTTTCGATATAGGCTGAAGTGATATTTCCACTTGCTACACACACACACACACACACACACACACACACCACACACACACACACACAGAGACAGAGAGAGAGCAATATTTACAAAGTCCAAGTATTTATTTTATCGAATGTATTTTACAGATTACTTTATAGAGTATATATATATATATATATATATATATATATATATATATATATATATATATATTGCAATGTCCAAAACAGTTAAAATCCCTTTAAATTTTTTGGAATGAGAGGGTATTAGAAATTTAACAGAAATTACAAATAACGTCACTGATGTGTTTTGAGTACTGATAATGACTTTAGTGACACTTGCCATGCAGGTTTCATTTGAATTTATCAGCCAAATTTAAAAAATTCTAGTGTGATGTAACTCTTTTGACCAAAACTGTAATCAGTTTTCCTTATGCTTTCTTTTAAAATATATGCGGGAAATAAATGAAGAAGCTTTTAAATATAAATTTAGTGCCACTTAAAACTGACAATGACGTTAGTCAAGGCACAAAAAAAAAATAGATTCTAAGGTGATACAAGTTTCTTGGACAAGGCTGTCTTTGGCCAGAAGAATTGGATCACCGTAGAACTTTTTAAGTTTGGCTGATCCGTGAAAAAGGGAAGTTGAATTGGTATTTTGGTGAAACAATTTTAGAAAACGAGCGATATTACCAATCAGTGTGGACATGGATGTAAGCGTGCCAGGTTATTGTGATTTTATATAAATTGAAAATAATATTGCACATTATTTTGAGGTTTCAAAATAATGCGTTAGATTAAGTTAGGTTAGGTTAGCATAGGTTAGGTCGGGATAACATAGGTTAGGTTAAATTAGATTGTTAATTTTTTTAGTGTCGATACGCAATGGATCGCATTAATTAGCGTGAGCACTGTGCCAGTTTCTGGCCCTTCTGACTGATTATATAACATGTTTTCATACAGTATTGTGAGGCTCATTGAAGTGAAGTTTGCTGATTTTAGAATAATATACACAGTGTAGGGCAAAAGTCACGACACTTAGAAACTATGCTTTTCAATGCAAATCTACATATATATTTGCACTGAAAAGCATAGTTCCTATTTGTCCTAACTTTTGCCCCACCCTGTACATTTTAAGTTTGTCTCGGTAAAATTGGTTTAAAGTTACGTAAAATTAATGTATCTCCACACTTGAACTCCACTCTCCTTCACTAAATCAGAATTTATTGAAGGGCCGGATGTCTGCCTCGCATCTTGGAAGGTAATTAAAAGTACCTGAAGACCTATAAAAAGGTGAATCATCCGCTCGAGAATAAGTAAGATAGGTCATGGTAGAGAAAAGGTCATTAATAACGAAGCGGAAACAAAAAGGAAGCAGGGCCGATCCCTGAGGAATACCAGAGAAAATGAAATGAAAACAAGTATAACTTTCTCTGCACTCTACGTCGCCATCACTTTTCGTGAAAAGAAATGAAGCAACAGAGCCACGTAAATGAGGATGATAAAAGAGTTAACGTTATATATATATATATATATATATATATATCAGCTTAAAAGGCAACCAGTATTACACGAAATTCAGTCAGAAAGTTAGGACATACTCATGCAAGGCTGTTCTATGAGATTGATTATGATAGTGGTAATCAGTGAGAAGGGCCAGAAAGTGACACAGCGCTCAGGCCAACTAATGCGATCCATTGTTCTAACTCTTGTATTATTATTACCAGCACCATCGGGATTCGAATATATCTTCAAATTGATTAGCAGTGCAATATTACTTTAGTGTATACACACACACACACACACACACACACACACATATATATATATATATATATATATATATATATATATATATATATATAGTTAAAAAACGGGGTTTTTATTCGCTTTTTCCTATGCAATAGAAAATTCGTTTCCATAGAAACTAAATATACAGTTTCAATAATATTGTTTCAATTGAACTTAATTTTAATTAAACGAATATTGTACGTTTAAAAAAATTTTCACCTATTTATATTTCAAATAAAAAATATAGATGAATATTTAGCCAGTAACATATTGGCTAAATGTTATAAAAAGAAAAATATCCAGCATATATGTAAAAATTATAATTTTTTTATGTTAATTAATGTTAGGTCTAGGCCCTATTAAAAATCTCCTACATTTTTAATAGTTAAGGAGTAATCAGGGACAGGAAAGTGTGCCATATTCAAAGTCCCAACCATGCCATGATAGGCTATATTTGAGTACATAATATGTAATTGATAAATGTCTGTAGTAAAATTAAGTGTAACTACATTGTACTTACGCATATATGCAACAGTAATTACTCAGTATTCTACTATTAGCAAAGCACCTTTCCGGCTCCGAAGCAAAACGTTATGAATCCTATACTACGGACCATAAAAGCGGGTGGATGGAATAGTAAATTGTGTGTATTTTTGTAGCTTGATATTTGATTTCGTAATTAATGAGTGAACTTATTTTTCAAATATGTGTTAGTTAACCTCTTAATGACTGAAGTTTTTGTAGGGTTAAGTTATAAGTGTGTGTACTGGAAACGTTGCATATCCGACCCAGTGGTTCAAAAGAAGTTAAAGGTCTTATCTGATGTTAATGAATATATAATTTTAATCACGTGAGCTTAAGTGTGCCATCGAAGATAGAATTGTAGGATGCTTTTGGCGTTTCAAAAATATTTAGTTTTCGTTGTTTCCTTGCTTAATTACGTATTTGTTATCCTAAGTCCCTGAAAATACATTTTTCCTTAATGAAGTTCCTATCATTTGATACCCATGACAACTTTCTACGTGATTTCTCTCCAGTTATAGAGTTTGTCAAACCTGGTCCTATGATAGGTTAGGTCCTCTCCAAAGCTAATATCTTCGGGAATGCGACACGCAATGTCAAAAGGAATCAAAGCGGTTGCTAAATATAACTTGTTTAATTACAAGCAAACGGATTAGATTCACACCTACAATTCAGGAAATTCAGTAACTTTTTTATGTTAACCCTTATACAAACTCGTTTTCAATATTATATTACGTCACACTCATATATCTGTCAAGCAAAAATATCATTAAGTACCAGAACTAACTTTTTTGTGACAAATTAGCTTCGGAGAGGACCTAACCTATCGGATGCCCAGGTTTGACAAATTTTATAAGTGGCTGATATTTTAAAATTATCATACTTTTGAGCAAAATTTAAAAGAAAAAACTGTTTCTGGGGGCCTTTTTATTTTTTTTAAATGAACCCCCTCAAACACACGGCATCACATATAATTCCACTGAAACTACGAATGCATCGATGGTTACCGTATTTTTTTTATGCAGGAAGGAGGGGCCAAGGGAGAATGTCTGCAAAAGCGCATCCCCCCCCCCCACCATAGAAGAAGAAGAGACCTAAAATCAAGGTCCAGGGTTTTTGAGATGCCTAGACACTCTGCGTTTGAAAGATTGGAGGTCATAGATAGGGAGAAAGATGGATTAAGGAAAATTGTTCTTGAGTTGACCGGTTGAGTAGATGAAAGACTGAAAATACCGATTAACCTTTGCGTTAGAGAGTTGGACAGAAAAGGAATGAGAAAGTGTAAAAAGTCTGTTGCTGCGTGCTCTCCTTAAAGAACGGGGCATGCAGTTAGAGAGTTCAGAAGAGCAGTGTCCGTTATAATAGCGAGAGTAAAGAGAGAGTGAGGCAACATTGTGGCGAAGAGAGAGGGATTGAAGACAGTGAGAAAGAGGCGGGGAATTGATGAGACGAAAAGCTTTGATTCCACTCGGTCAAGTACGGCTGTGTGGGTTGAGCCACCCCATACATGAGAAGCATACTTTATACAGGAGTGGACAAGACCCCTGTACAGAGAGAGCAACTGAGCAGGAGTGAAGAAACCGAGGAGGCGGTACAACGCACCTAACCTCTTAGAAGCTGTTTCGGAAAGAGAATATATGTGATCTTTCCAGGAAAGATTACGAGAAAAGGAAACGCCAAAAATGTTAAGAGAAGAGGAAGGATTGAGTTGTATGTTGTTGAAGGTAAGCCACAAGGTTTTTTCTCCCCCAATCAGAGACAGCAGAAAGATCAGAGGTCAGGTGCTCCATAGTCGCTCCACGCGAATCATGGAGTGACTTTTGAGAGAGAGACTTTGGGAAGCGGCCCGCGGGTGGAGAAGTGAAGAGTGGAATCATCGGTATAGGAGTGAATAGGGCAGGAAGTACGAATTAAAAGATGATTAATAAATAAAAGGAAAAGAGTGGGTGACAGGACAGAACCCTGAGGACCACTGTTGATAGATTTAGGAGAAGAACAGTCGCCATCTACAACCGCAGCTATAGATCGCCCAGAAAGGAAATAAGAGATGAAGGCACAGATAGAAGGATAGAAACCGAAGGAGGGCAGTTTCGAAATTAAAGATTTGTGTCAGACTCTATCAAAAGCTTTCGATATGTCAAGCGCAATAGTAAAAGTTTCATCGAAACCCCTAAAGGATGATGACCAAGAGTCACAGAGATATGCAAGAAGATCGCCAGTACAGTGTCCCTTGCAGAACCCACATGGATGATTTGAAAGAAGATTGTGAGAAGAGAGGTGTTTAAGAATCGTCCTATTAACAATAGATTCAAGTAAACTTTGGAAAGGCAAGAAATCAAAGCAATTGGACGGTAGTTGGAGGGTTCAGAGCTGTCACCCTTCTTTGGGACAGGCTGAATGAAAGCGAACTTCTAACACGAAGGAAAAGTACCAGATGAAAGACAAAGACGAAAGCGTTTGCCTGAAGCACAGTTTTTAAGAACAGGAGGAGGAACGCCATCAGGACCGTACACCTTCCAAGAGTTGAGCCCAGATTGGGCAGAAAGAGCTTCTTTAAAAGAGATTTCAAACATAATAAAGTCAGAGGGAGGAGGAGATGGAGGAGCAGCACTGGAAATATCCATGGTTAAGTTGGAAGCGAAAGTTTGAGCGAAGAGTTCAGCTTTGTCAGAAGAGATGGCAACGGTGCCATGAGAATGGAAAAGAGGAGGGAAAAAAGAGGAAGTAAAATTGTTGAAGAGGTTCTTCGCTAGATGCCAGAAAGAGTGAGAAGAATTAGAATTGGATAGATTTTCACATTTCTGTCAGATGAAGAAATTTTTGGCGAGTCGAAGAACAAATTTTGCACGATTCCGGCCAGAAATATAAGCTGAGTGAGAGTTAGGAGTTGGATGGTGACGATATCTTCTGAATGACTCCTCTATGTTGCGGACAGCATTACTGTAGAACAAGTAAAGTTAAATCGACGTTTTTTGCATAAGTAGTAGGAATAGAATATGGAATGTATACGCCTCAATGTCAGATAGAATTACCTCGGTGATGTGCTCAACACACCCATAGGGTTCCTAAGCAATAATCATTTGATGGGAGATCACAGAAGAAAAAAATAATTCCTATGATGCGCGACTTTTGCGTCACCCTGTATATATATATATATATATATATATACAGGGTGGGGCACGGGAACCAAGTGTTTTTGGAATAATCAGGAAAATGATATTTATTTTTGTAAAGAAAATATATTGGTAGAACAACATTCGTAAGAACATAGCATTTCATGTCATAATAATCATGTACCGAAAATTATATCTGGCATATGATGTCCTTGGCCGTCGACGCATTGTGAAGGCGTTTACGAAAATTGGCCTCCACTCTTCCCAGCAGGTCTCTGTTGATTTGGATGATTTGTTGACGGATCGCTTCCTTCAATGCATCTAATGTACGGGGCTTGTCCTCGTAGACACGTGACTTGAGGTACCCCATAGAAAGAAGTCACATGTGGACAAGTCAGGGGACCGAGGGGGCCATGCAATGTCACCAAATCTCGAAATGAGATGGTTGGGAAACAGGGGGCGAAGAACAGCCATTGACGCTCTGGCGGTGTGTGGCGTGGCCCCATCTTGCTGAAACCACAAATGTCGACGAGCAATACGCCTTCTTCGTAACTCAGGGATGAAAAAGGTGTTCACCATCTCAATGTAACGCCCAGATGTTATGGTAACGGTAACCCCATTTTGTTCGAAGAAATAGGGACCGATGACGCCAAACTTTCCCACCGCGCACCAAACTGTAACCTTAGGGCTATGCAGCGGTTTTTCATGGAGTTGTCGCGGATTTTCAGCAGCCCAATACCGACAGTTTTGATTGTTGACGGCCCCATTAAGGTGGAAATGGGCTTCATCACTCATTACCACCATCATGTTTTCATTCTGCTCATAAAGTGCAAGCATTTCCTGTGCAAAATTCAGTCGTTGGGGGCAATCGTTTACATTCAATTCCTGCACCATCGCTAACTTGTATGGGTGAAAATGTAATTCTTCATGCAAAATCCGTCTAACAGTACGATTGCTGATTCCGAGTGCAGCTGAATGTCTCCGAGCAGAGCGGCCTGGGCTTTGCAACATCGCTTGTCTGACCCTTTCAACGTTCTCTGGAGTACGCACAGTGCGTTGCGGCCCCTTCGGTTTTGTTTTCATTATTGAGCCTCCTGTTCGAAGATTGTTAACCCAACGTAAGATTGTGTCACGAGCGGGAACAGAGTCATTTCGATGAATGTTGAATCTGCGGCGAAACGCACGCTGAACTGCTGTCACTGACTCGCCACTCCTAACAAAATGATCATACGCGAACATGCGGTGTTCTAACGTCCACTGCTCCATGATGGCACCTGAAAGATAAAGGTGAGTGTTAGTTAAAGTTAAATGCTATGAACCCAGGAATGGAATGCTACCTACCGCACGCCCCTCCCATTCCTAATGGCCGATTACTAGCTATTCAAAAAACACTTGATTCCCGTGCCCCACCCTGTAATATATATATATATATATATTATATATATAAAGGAAATGAACTAACAGATGATCTAAAAGAAATATCTGAAACATTGAGAGCCCAGTATGAATCGGTTTTCAGTACCCCAAAAAGTGACAAAGCGATACCTGACATAGATGCATTCTTCGAAGAGAAATTACAAGCAGAATGCATAACATACTTTGATTTTACCCCAGAAGATGTAGCGAGAGCTATTAGACAAATGAAATCACATTCAGCTGCAGGTCCGGACAAATGGAACGCACTATTAATTAAAAACTATAAAAATGAAATACCTCCGTTAGACACTAGGGAAATACCGAGCATCTTGAAAAGAGCAAACATTGTCCTTATATATAAAGGAGGGGATAGATCTCGAGCAAAGAACTATAGACCAGTGTCATTGACGTCCCACCTCACCAAAATATTTGAAAGAATAGTCAGAGAGAAAATGTATGACTTCTTGGAGACCCTGGAAAGATTCAACGAAAATCAGCACGGATTCGATCAGGAAGATCATACCTATCACAACTTATAGAGCGTTATAACAATATCATAGATGCACTTGAAGGCAATGAAAACTATGATGTCATATACACGGATTTTTCTAAAGCTTTCCACATATGCAATCATGGTATAGTAGCACATAAAATGAAACATATGGGAATAACAGGCAAAGTGGGAAAATGGATCTACAACTTCCTCAGAGAACGACTACAGGTCGTCAAAATTCAAGGTGTATCATCATCAGAATCAAAAGTACGTAGCTCAGTACCACAAGGTACAGTACTGGTCCCACTCCTGTTCAATATCATGCTGACAGACGTAGACAGTGGAACAAACAGCAACAGTATAGTAACATCCTTTGCGGACGATACAAAGATCAGCAGAAAATTCAGCGATACAAATGAAGTGCAGGCCTTGCAGAGAAACACGAACAAAATATACAAATGGTCAGAAAACAACAATATGACTTAACACCGAGAAATTTCAGCTCTTGAAATATGTTAGAAATGAGGAAAATTAAACAAACTACATATCGGGCTCCAGATAGACAGGAAATTCAGAGAAGCACGAAAGCGGTCGACTTTGGGGTAATAATGACCGATGATGCCAAATTTGAGACACAAAATCAGATAGCAATAAACAAAACAAAAAGAGTCACGGAACAGGTACTAAGAACGTTCAAAAGGAGGGACAAAACAATAATGATTCCCCTGCCGAGAACACTGAGCATACCAAAACTTGAATACTGCTCAGTTTTGACGTCCCCATATAAAAAATGAAGAAATTAATAAACACATTTCACAGCCAAGATTGATGGCTGCAAAGAAGTCAACTATTGGGAAAGACTATGTAAACTAAATCTGTACTCCCTGGAAAGAAGAAGAGAGAGGTACACCATAATCTACATATGGAAAATGATTGAAAAACTGGTACCAAACCCAAAACTAAACCCAATTACCATCCAAACAACGCTGGAAAATAGGAAAGGCAGAATGTGTAGTGTTCCCAAATTAAAGGCCCGACAAGGGACTGCCTCAACACTGAAAGAAAATAGCTTGGTTGTCAGGGGGCCAAGACTTTTTAACCAGGTTCCATAGGACCTCAGAAACGTCACAGGGGTCAAAGTTGAAGTCTTCGAGAGAAGACTAGATGCCTGGCTCAGAACGGTACCAGATAAGCCGGGTGTACCTGGCTATGTGCGGTGGCGAGCGCAGGAGAGCAACTCGCTCCTCCACCAAGCCAGGCCTAGAGGTGAGGCCACCAGCTTGATCTTCGTGTGAAGAAAGACCAACACACGGAACCTGAACAAGGTAATTAGGTGTGTATATATGTATATACACACACACACACACACATTGAATAGTCGGAGTGACGCAAAGAGCCTTGCCGTACTCCAAAGCATTTGAAAGAACTAGAGAACACATTTGCATATTATTTTGATGGTGATGTTTCAATTGAATGTCAATATATTAAAGTAATACATATCTTTGGAAATTTACAGGGAGGATATGGCTCGGACTATCTCCGTCCCGTAATCCAGTAAATAAATTGAAAATTTAAACTAAATCTAATCTAAATTTATAATCAGTTCTAAACAAAAACTTGTAACAAAAAATATCCAAAATACTAATCCGAAGAACCAAAGATATAAATACATCAAAGAAAGAAAAATCTACTACTACTACTACTACTAATATTTACAAACAAGTGGTAATTATTCCTATAATTATTCTCCGGTGATGAGCAGGCAGCGATATCTGGAGTTTTCTTTAATGTGAGCTAAGACAACTCCAGACAACGTGTGCCAGCTCACCAGAAGGAGAATTTTCCTAAAGGAATAAGCGGTCCCGCCCTAATGTATGGCCAGCAAATACAATAACAAAAGTTGAAATTAATAAATCCAAAATTTGAAATAGCCAGGGTCTACCCTTCAGTGATAATTATAAAGTGGGAATCAAATGAAACTAACACAAAGTAGGCGAAACTTTACCAAATGATTACTAAAGTGAACAATGTAACTAATGCAGTATAAAATCTTTTTATAATAGCAGCTATAATAACGAAATGTCACAACGACTATACAATCAGGACTGACCGGCTTTTTCATATAGTGTTGCCACTTTTCAAAGATGAAATTCACACGTCACGTACCAAATTTCTCACACAAATTCACACAGATTCATAAAAAAATTCACAACACTCACACAAAAACTTGTTTGTTTTTCTTTTAAAAATGAATGGAATTAAAAATTCATTGCTTGATAGAAGTTTATTATATACTGTTTATAGCACTAGGCCTATTTCTTACATAAAGTTGGGGGAAATTCCCATGAAGAGGCATGTATGTGATTTTTTTCCACAATTTTTTTTATGAATGAATGGAATTATCATTCAAATTACTTGACAGGAAATTAAAGGAATGTTTTCTTATATTTCAATAATACAATTATTTATGTGAAATGAAGTTAATTACTTACAACAAAAATAAAAAAATTGTCTTTAATGCAGAAAAGTGATTTACCAAGACTATGAGATAAATTTGTGCGAGTTTTTTATTTTTCATCAAGCACAAACACATCTATGACAAATCCGACATAAATAACTTAGTTTATGCCGATGATATGGTCTTAATTAAGTCCCTCTGTTAAAGGTCTGGATCGGCTACTAAATGTCTGCGAAGTGTATTCGCAGAAACATGATATTCTTTTTAATGTTACAAAAACTAAGGTTATGCAATTTCATCCTAAAAGCTATAACCAGCCAGCTGATATTAGGTTTAAAATGAAAGGTGAAGTAATTGAGGAAGTACAAGAGTTTAAGTATTTGGGTCAAACTATTACCAGCTCCTTGAGTGATGACTCAGATATAAGAAAACAATCTCGAAGCCTTTGTGCTAAAGCGAATATGACTAAAAGGAACTTTCGGTTCTGTACAGGTGAAGCTAAAAACATTCTTTTTCGTACTTTCTGCACTAATATATACGGACAGCAACTCTGGGTGAATTATAAAAAAGGTTTTCGCAGAACCCTAAATTTGCTGTACAACAGGTCTTTTAGACTCTTACATAAATTACACCCCCGAGATGCTCAGCTTCCCAAATGTTTGCTATCCGCAGTGTCCCGAGCTTCCAGGAGGTAATAAGACGTGCTCAATACAGTCTAATGCAAAGAATTAAAAAATCAACCAACCCGATTATCCAAGCTATCCATGAGTCTGCCGTTTATCCTCTAAGGTATTGAATTCATGGTACGAAAACGTCTGTTTGTAGTTCCACTTAACCTCGACATTACTGTATTATTTCTAATCAACTGTATATATTTCTATCCTTAGTATATGAACTGTCATTGTATTAATAATATTTGTCATATGGACTATAATCTGCCAATAAACCTTTTCATTTTCATTTAGCTCTGTATTCATGATATAAAAGCTACATATCCTTGGTATCATCTCCCAGCACAAGTTGTAGCCATCCTACAAAAGATATTAAGGTATGGTTCATATATATATATATATATTATATATATATATATTATAATCAAAATACAGAAAAAACATAATATAAATTAATCTCTATACATTTGCTTACCTTTGAATCGGCTTTGAACGGCGTTTTTTGTTAATAGCTGGCACCCATGCTAAATCAATGTACTGTGGGTGAGGAATAAAATGCAGGTGGATGCCACTTTCGCTTTTGCTTTGAAGGTCATTTTCGAGGTCAAACTGTGCAAAAAATGTTTTTTTCTAATTTTAATTTATAAAAAATATTCTGAGCCAAATTGGTTTGACCAAATGTTTCATTTTGCCACACTTAGTGATAAAGAAGTATGATGACACGCTTATTCCATCCGAATTACCAACTCAAGGTCAAATTCAAGTTAATCACGACCGAAATTGTGCTAAAAATTTGTTATTTTTTTATTTTAATTGGCGAAAAAAAAATTGAGCAAGTCTGTTTGTCAAAACAATTTATTTTAACATGATTAGTGCCTAATAAGTTTGATGGCATGAATTAAGTACTCACAGTAACAGAATTATCACAACTAAATTACAAATATAATATAGCCCCATAACTATACAGTTTACACACTAGTAACATCTACAAGTTCACGTTTCTTGATGAACAGCACCGAAATGCTGCACTGACAGTCACAACTGTGTGGATTGCAATCACTTAAGAACAGAGTTATTAGTTCCTTACAGCACATTCCAGCTTCTCTCGATTTCAACCCGGAAGAGAGACATAGATCTACTGTCCAGCTTGGTTACAGCAACCGCTGTTGTCACAACTACAAGCTGTCGTACACTTCATCCTTTTCCTGAAGCAGTTGCATCTAGCTGTCGTGCACTTTTTCTTGCAACCACAAGCAACAAGCTCCAGGCAGGCTTCAGGGATTGGAGGAAGTCTTGTCCACACTGGTAGGAGGCTCCCATCTTCCAACTTCCAGGCTGAAGTGTCCACCGGATCTTCAACATCTACGTGCTCTTTGTCAGCATGGAGCCATATTTTGTCCTGATAGTTTGTCCGTTTGGCGTGGAGCTCCAGGGCATCCTTTGTCGGTGGGAGCATTTCCAGAATCTTCTTGGCCTTCCCAAAAAGGTAGGCTGACCATATTTCCTTGAGACAAAAACGGGACATTGGGATGGCAAAAAAGGGACGTGGTTATGTAATATTCTGTATTCATGAAAAAGTAAGTACATAAACCGGGACAAAATTGACATTTTTATTAAAACGACGGGACGGCCAGGAAATATAAAACAAACGGTACTGTCCCGTTCAAAACGGTACGTATGGTCAGCCTACAAAAAGGTGAACTCTGGCGTTATCAACTGTGTGTTGTTCCGGGGTGCCATACAAATGACACAAACTTCTCAACATCTGCGATATCCCCATCTCGACCAATGGCGTGCAGCGGGAGTGGGTGGTCACTGAACACCTTCCAACACTTCTTTTTTCTATGACCACTGAAGGACGAGACTGTGTCACACCCGGTCAAAGCGTGGAAGCTGATCAGGTTGTCCCTGACTGGGGGGGCGACAAACTCTTGAATACATCGTGCATGGGGTAGCATTTTCGGTTTTTGCCCGTTCCGCACAGCATCCACACTTCAGCGACCTTGGTGCAAACGAAGTGAATCAGCAGCACCATTACATCAATATCTCTGCACACTACCAGTATTCGTTCATATCCGTGGGACGCTGCATCACATGAGTGAAGGATGAGCCTGGTGTCCGCCTCTTCATGGTTGCTATGCAGTGCAACGTCATGTCGCCTGGTTGACCGTACTTCAGTGGTTTCAGAGAAGCCACCCCCTGTCACCAGCTGACATCTTTCTTGAAGATCTCTGCCCTTCTCAGTGATGACGTTAGACAGAAACAAGGCTAGGTCAGCCTTGTTTGTATCCCAGAGCCATGAAGTTTTTCCACACCTCAGGCAGTGGAACTTGTGGGCCATTAATGACTTTCCGAATCGGTTTCTTCTTGCTTGCACGCTTTGTCCTGGTAACTGCTTTGTAAAAGCTTGTTTTCTAGTACGTCTCTCAAATGTCACCAAACATGCCAGATGATAGCAACTTCAACTGCAATCACATCACTCACCGCTGACAACGGTATGCTCATGACAGGGTCGTGTTTGGCACGCTGGATCAAGTTATCTGACTTCTCCATTGTCTCCACCCGGTGCAGTTTCTTTGTGGTCTTCTTTTGGCAAAACATGCAGAGGGTCCAGTCAATCACTGGTGTTGAACGTCTACGCTTTGGGGGAAAAGCCCGAGAGCCTGCACTTTTTGTGGTCGCCGATGCACCCATGGTCTGCTGCTGACTTCGCAGCCTTTTGAGTTTGCCTTCAAAGGTGAATAAAGAGTAGCATGATTTATGCTACTTGAGTTCCAATGCATTGAAATCATCCTTGGAATGACTTTCAGGTCTTTGTAAAACATCAAGACAGTAGGTATCTCCCAGGTTCTTTCTCTCATCACCCAGAGTCATAGTTCTTGCTTTTCCTTCTGCTGATGCTGTGCGCAGTTCACCAGCGCTGCTTTGGCAGAAGAAGCAACAATCCTCACCGACATCCTGACGTTTCCTCTTGCGCTTGATGACAGCTACAGGGTCCATTGCTGATGAGCTCCCTCTCTGCAAAGACAAGTGGGAATGGCAGTATGTAGTAGCCACAGATATATTGAAACAATTCGAAACATACCTATCCTTTAGCAGTATTATTATTATTATTTTACCAGCTGGCGCTGTCTGCACTCTTTTAATTGCATATACCAAACCAATGTCTGGCCAGCCAGTGCATTGAAAATATTCAACATGTGAAAGTATGCTATTACTTGTACTATGGTAGTAGTAGACACATGCGCACCTCACCCAGCATGCTAAATGTAGTTTTAATGGAAATAAAGACATCCAGAGTCATAGTTACATTCAATTATTATCCGTAAAATCGCAAAAATATGCTTTATGTGCTAATACTACACCTTTAAACACGTTGTTACATAGAGCCACCACTGAAATGCAAAAATTCGGAATTTTTCAGAATTTGACTTTTGTAACCTTGTATGGACCTTCAAACCCAAAATTGAGAGTAGCATCCACCCACATCTTGTTTTGCATCCTCAATACTACTTATTTAAGGTGGGTGCCTGCTATTAACAAAAAACACCGTTAAGTTTTTTCTAGAGGACTTTTCAATTTTTGGCCGGCCCACAACTATGTGGGCAGTGAGTGTATACTGATTACATAATCATGCATTGTTGCCAGATGACTTATATAAATATTCTGTAAATATTAGGCCAAAATTTCTAGATTAGGTATTAAATTTCTGGGATATGTATGATGATTTACCTGTGTTTAGATCAGCAGTTCTCGTTCTCTACTTTGCTTAAATACAATTTTCCTCTATTTTACTTAAATACACTTATTTAAGTCGAATTGAAATGTGCTGCCCATTACCTGAAAATTCACACAGAAATGTACACAAATTGGCAAGTCTGAGTGTCCTCCCGCAACACCTCCCACGTAGCCAAATTTCTCACACAAATTTGTGTGAAATTCCCATGAAGTGGCAACACTGTTTTCATATCCCCTGACTCGGAGAAATAAAATGCTGCGCATCTTTTCTGCTCAATCTATTTATCAGGAGGACGAACGCTGCATCGTATTGCCACACGTACGATGGAATTTTGCGCCGTTGTAAAATGATTTCCAGTTTAAGTTGAAATCAAGTAGTTAACTTTCGCTTCTTTCCTTTGCCATTTCTATTAAATTATAATTTTAACTCAATTTAGGTTAACTGTGGAAAATCATATTTTCCACAATATCCACAGAACATTTCTTTCAGTTAGTTTGCTGAACAATATATTGTGATTAACTTTATCATAAACCTTACTTGTAAGAAGAAAGCAATTATAGAGCACGAAATTGTCTTCAATGAACATATTTACAACGTCTTTCGCGCATAAATACTTCAAGCTGTTCAATAATTCCGTTTGAAACCCTGAAAACCCCAACTGATTTTGAGATGACCATAAATAATCATCATGCCTAGATAAAAAAAGGTATTTTGAATGGTTTAGAGAGTAATTCCCAATCTTTTCTGGCTCAAGGCGCCCCAGTGCCATCTGTTTTTCTTTCGCAGTGCTCCGGAAGATTTTCGCCTCCCACTATTTAACATCAGTTGTCCAGTTCCCCCACCGCACCCTCTCGAAGTAACTTCGAACTGAACCTACGCACTTTCCTTATGGACGTAATTGCGAATGTTTTGTTTTCATTTCAAATTTCTATAACTTCAGTAGCGTTTTAATTTTTAGTTACTTATTTTTGTCTTTTTCCCGTGAATTTCACGGAAAACACTAGTATTAATAAACAGGAAGCAACCACGATTGGTTTTTAGTTATTACTGAATAATACATGACCGTATTTGTTCTTAACTAATGGCATGATTTTCACGCATATGAGATTAGCAAGGATGTAACTGTGGAACAACATTGCAGAGAATAACAGTGTGTGTACCAATAAAAATTCATGAGTATATTTTAAATATTCCCGTCGCAACCCATTTATACTAAAAGAATATTTTGTTGCTAACCTATCTAGTAAGAGATTTAATTTCCGGTAATGAAGCTTCAGTAAGATTTAATAACTCAGTTATATATTAAAAACAGTGGAATTATTTTAATTCAAAATTTAATAGAAAACTACTTACCGGGAGCGTCCGTAGCTCAGTGGGTAACACCGTCTCCTCTGAGCGAAGTAAAGGCACTGAGGTATTGGGTTCGACTCTCGATGGTTCGATTAATAATAATAATCCAGGGGTTAGCGCGATAGGCCACATTCGTCTGACCTGAACGCTATGCCAGTTTCTATCCGTGCTCACTGGTTGATTATTATAGCTTCAACTCAAATTAAATCAAATGAACTACCACGTCACGCGTTCAAAATAGCTTCATTTTCGAAATTCTGTTCAAAAAATTTTGGTGTTACAATACTAAAATGTTATTTGAGTATCAGAATTGTTGTTTGCAGGAACTCTCGTGTCGTGCTAATGTCAGCTTTTCCAAACTGATTGGTTTAATGTGACCTTTTTTAGGTTTCACGCGCATGGCGTGCGGAGGAAGTGTCACCATTTTCACCACTCAATGACGTTCAGTGAAAAAAATCCATGCAAGTTTTTGGCGGTCATTAAGATTCACACACCAATTAATTTTGGTTTAATTTACTTAAAAAATAAATGAAGATAAGTTGATTAATTTCGTTTATATTACGTATAAAAACCTCTTTTTCATTCCATAACTATCAATTAAATTGAGGAAAATCTACTTGGGCTGAATAGTTTTAATATACGAGAGTGTATATATATATATATATATATATATATATATATATATATATATATATATATATATATGCTGTGACGTATCTAAATTAAATTCCATTCTCCTTTTTAAAGCGGAACGGAGACCTCATTTCAGAAGGCGATTTGGGTCCTCTCTTCTCTTGCGGTGGATTCTTCTAACACAGGATTAATTAATAGCAACTCTTTATATAACGTCAGCTCGGTCGGAGGGGGGTGCGGAGCCCCTAAGGATTGGCGGGGAAGAGGGAAAGGGGCTGGCGAGAAAAACTGATGGAAGAAATCGCGCCGCTTGAATGAGATATCTCGGATAACCGGCTAATGAGAACCAAAGTGGGGGAAATCTTTCTTAAATTAATTTAGCTCAATTTTGTTTTCAAACAGAATTTTTTCCCGGTTTTTCCTCGTGCAATTTTTTTTTTTTTTTTTTTAAGCGGTTTTAGAATTTTTTAATGGTTTCTTATTTTAGGAATTTTCAGCTAAGTTATTACTCATCACCGTTTTCGGCCTTCGTTTTTTTTTAATTTTATATCATCCGAGTATCTCTCTCTCTCTCTCTCTCTCTCTCTCTCTCTCTCTCTCACATAAATAAATAGCTAGGGACAAATATCACGTAGTTTGGGCAACTTATAGACTTCCTATCGGCATTTGGAATCATGTTTCATCATTTTAAGTGAATATCATTCACATTAGTTTTCTGAATGGAATAAATTACTCAAAAAATGTTTATTTTCGTAATTTATTGCAGTATTTTTACCTAAAAAAAATTTCTCATTGATGAGACATTTACAAGAGAGGATCAAAATCAGAACAGGTATTTTCCTAATTTTTAATGAGGAAAAAATTGTGTAAATGTATTTGGTGTTTACTCTATTATTTATATTTATTGAATCATTTTGCTTATAAGATTATAAGCCAAATGATTCAATAAGTGTAATATTCATAACTGGCTTTATATATATATATATATATATATAT
This sequence comes from Bathynomus jamesi, assembly GCA_023014485.1. NCBI lineage: Eukaryota > Metazoa > Arthropoda > Malacostraca > Isopoda > Cirolanidae > Bathynomus > Bathynomus jamesi. The sequence goes on along the minus strand of JAJOZX010004948.1, from coordinate 121,106 downwards.
ATATATATGCTATGATAAATTTCTAAATAGTGTGTCTGTCCATAAAGGTTTTACCACTGTGTGGAGCTGTATTTTAAGGTTTATATTTATGAACATTTTACAAAATGAGTCTGTTCAAGACTGCTTTTAGGTAAAGCACCTTAGCCTTTACTATGACAGTATTCACCATTACTATTACCAACCTATGTCAGTGTCAACCGGGCTATGTGTCACGTCACAACACCGCTTCCCATTTCATTTAGCGAAGTGAAGTGACCGTAGGTATGGTATGCTCACTAGTTGAATGGGTGACCGTCCTCCGCGTTCAGATGATGTACCGACCCGTTGATGGTTAGAATTCCACGTAAAGCTGAAGGTTCCTTTCGTCGCATGACCTTTTTTGTCCGTTAAGAAAGAAATTAAATAATCCTGAACATTATTATTATTATTAAGCCTCAGATGTCACGGTAATATGGTATGAAGTATGAAGGAAACGAGAAACACAAAGTCCCTACAAAAAAATTCACATCCAAAATAACAGAAACCGAAAGTGAAATTATATTCTTTGGAAAGACGTCGTGAATGATACATGCTAATATATGTGGAAAATACTTGGAAAATTAGTGCCTAACAGCAAAGATGAAATAAGAACATTAGGGAATGAGAGAACACGAAGTTTTTTCCTCATTCCAAATGCAACGGGACAGGGAGCTCTGAGAACTAAGATGGAAAACTCTCTCAGAATTAAAGGCTCCAAATTAATATTTCATCGAAGGAGCTGCGGAACCCACAAAACAGTTATCTATCAAGTCATCCCATAAGTAATGTCGTTTTTTACGATAGATTAAGTTTAAACTAGTCCTACACGATTTAAGCATAAATTTTCCGAAGGTTATATCTAAGAGGAGATCTATCGTGTTTCACTACATACTTTACAGACCTTGACCAGTGAAGACGTGTGTTTTGCTTTATGTGAACCCCTCATAAATATGGCGGTATCAGAAGAGCATATCAGGCATATAATGCTTTACGAGTTCAAAAAAGGGAATAGTGCTACTGAAGCAACGCGAAACATTCAGGACGTTTATGGCAACGATATTCTGCATGTGAGGAAATGTCAAAGATGGTTTCAAAAGTTTAGGAATGGTGACTGCTGTTTGACAAATGCAGCACGCTCTGGACGCCCGGCTGAGTTTGATGATGACCTGCTGTTAGCCGCACTTGAAGAAGACTGTTCAATAACTGTCGAAGAATTGGCCCAGAAACTCAATTCATCCCCGTCCACCATTCATCGACATTTGCAACAACTTGGGAAAGTGCCTAAGTTAGGAAAATGGGTGCCACATGAATTGTTGGTCGACAATCTGAGGGTGCGGGTAAACATTAGCACAGCTCTTCATTCCCGTGAACTCCAAGATCCGTTTTTGCACCGTTTAGCGACTGGTGATGAAAAGTGAATACTGTACCAGAATGTTAAGCGCCGTCGACAGTGGGTTTGTGCCGGAGAACCAGCGACACCACAGCCAAAACCAAATCTTCACCCTCGGAAGGTGTTGCTTAGTGTTTGGTGTGATAAAAGTGGTGTAATACACTTTGAAACCTTACCACACAACCAAACAATCACCGCTCAAGTCTACTCTCAACAATTGGATCGATTGAACACTGCACTAAAAGAAAAGAGACCTTCTTTGGTTAATCGGAAAGGAATCGTGTTCCACCACGACAACGCACGTCCTCATACCGCTCGGATCACTTCTGCAAAAATTGAGGAGCTTGGGTGGGAAAAACTTACACATCCTCCATATTCTCCAGACCTTGCGTCTTCAGATTATCATCTCTTCAGGTGTCTGCAAAACTATCTTGACGAGAAACAGTATACTTCTTTAGATGACCTGCACACCAGTCTTTGTACGTTTTTTGCCTCAAAACTGCCTGAATTTTATAAACATGGCATTGAAAAGCTTGTAGGACGTTGGCAGGGTCATTGATTCCGATGGAAAATATATACTAGATTAAAACGTTTCAGATGAGTTTTTTTTTTGTCATTCAAATTCCGATCTAAAAAACGACATTACTTATGGGATTACCTGATACATTCCATAAACGACTTCATAATTACCTAAGTCAAGTCCCTAACCAGTAGCAGGTTGTGAAAGAAGGATGAGAGTTGAAAATAACTCTCCTCTATTAAATATAGTCGTCGTTTGATGCTGAATACTTATTCCAAAACAAAATTACAGTATATATACAGGGTGGCGCAAAGTCAGGAACCATAGGCACATTTTAATAATTTCTGTTTTAATATGTGTTTTCTTCTTTTCAAATTTGTTGTTGAACCTATGGCACAGAAATTGACAATAGATGAACGGGTGGAGATAGTTTTAATGTGTGCAAGACGTGGTAACACACACCGATCGGTTGCTACTGCTTTTAATGACAAACACCCTGAGAGGCCGCCAGTTGTTCAGGCATCAGTTGGAAAACTGTTCACTCGCTTCAAAGAAACGGAAAGTGTTCATGATCGGCCGCGTAGTGGCCGGTCAAAAAGTTCAACCGATATAGCAGCATCACTAACGGTACTCAATCACTTCGAAAACAGCCCACGTAAGTCCTTAAGAAAGTTATCCCAGAAAACGGGTGTCTCCAGAAGATCCATTCAACGAATTCTTACAACAAGTCGTTTCCACCCCTACAAAGTCCAACTCGTTCAGGAGCTGCACGTTGACGACACAAACCGTCGTGTACAGTTCTGCCAGTGGTTTCTACAACATCGACAGCTTCAACGAAGGATCATGTTCAACGACGAAGCAATATTTCACCTCAGCGGTCGTCTCAATAGGCATAATGCACGCTGTTGGGCTAATGAGAACCCCCACTAGATAGAGGAAGGACATGTGCAATTCGATCCACGAATTATGGTGTGGACTGCGCTCTGGGGGGATCGGTTAATTGGTCCGTACTTTTCCGACGGCAATGTAACAGGTGAAACATATCTGCATATGCTGCAAACATTTCTAATACCCATACTGGACCACATTCCATTGGCAGAACGGGTGGAGATGTGATTTCAGCAGGATGGTGCATCACCACATTTCGCAACCATCATCTGAAGCTCTTTAGATGAAACATTCCCAAGCAAGTCGATCGGACGGCGAGGGCCCGTCGAATGGCCACGTAGGTCTCCAGACCTCACGCCTCTTGACTTTTTCTTGTGGGGCCATCTCAAGTCGGTAGTCTATGCTGATTGACCCAGAACCGTACGTTCTCTAAACGCTAAAATCACATCTTTGTGTGCCAAAATCAGTACCAATGTGTTAAGGAATGTTCAAACATCATGCATTCAACGCGTCAGAAAGTGTCTCCAAATGGAAGGTCACCAATTCGAACATTTATTATAATTTAATAAAATGTGCCTATGGTTCCTAACTTTTGCGCCACTCTGTGTGTATATATATATATATATATATATATATATATATATATATATATATATATATATATATATATATATATATATATATATATATGTGTGTGTGTGTGTGTGTGTGTGTGTGTATCAGTGATGTAGGTCTCGAGATCGGTCTCGGTCTCGAGACCCAATTTGCAGATCTCGATCTCGATCTCGGTCTCCGCTATTTAGATCTCGGTCTCGATCTCGGTCTCGACAGACGCGGTCTCGGTTTTTCTCCCCGAGACCTTTCTCGACCTCTCGAGACCGTAATGAAAAATACATGTTATTGGCATACTCAGGATGGTGGCTTGGTTGAACAGACACAATTCAGAATGTTTATGAAAGTTTGTAAAAGTAAGGGACTCTAGATATTCACTAATCAGTCACCCTGTTTTGAGTTGCCACGTTTGTCTTGCGGGGTGGGTGTGGGTCTGGATTTTTTTAGGTTAGAGCTACAAAAAAAAATTGCGCCCTTCCCCCCCGCCCCTGTCAGATTAATTTTATTGAAAATGGAAACACTAAATAGAGAATTATATATATTATATATATAAGTGGGTGGACATTGAAGTACTGATAAAGATATTAAAGTAGAACTTAAAGAGGAAATAAAAGGTATGTTATAATTTCATTATAAATTTTTAAAATTATCACAGAATTCATTATACCGGTATATTTTTTATCGTTAAAATTCATTATAGATCTCTTTGGGCTGAGTGAATGTTGAATTAATGTCATATATATATATAATATATATATATATATATATATATATATATATATATATATATTATTTAGACCTTATGCTAATTGCCATGCCTCTGTTTATAGTACCGATATGTCAATTTATTTTTCATAGAAATGGTGTTGGAAAAATGCTATACAGAAAACTCAAGCACGGAGAATGAGCAGATACAGAGAGACAGCGCTCATTCTCACAGCAGCGATGACGAAATAAAACAGAGTCAAACCAAAGTTCCGAGACTAATGGCAAAATATCAACGCTATCGGTCCAAGCAGAAGAACGTTGAAACTGGGAAGATTTTGAACCGCAGGGAACAGTTGCGGCGGTACCTCTTGGAGATCGATGAATCTCATATTTTAGACAACTGCTCTCCAATAAAGTTTTGGCACCAGAAAAGGGATAAATTCCCATCACTGGCCAATATTGCCATGACTGTTTTAACAGTGCCTGCCTCTAGTGCTCCAATTGAGCGTGTATTTAGCCATGGAGGCATAATAATGAGGCCCCACAGAAGAACTTCAGCAGATCTTCTGAGCATGCTGATGTTCCTTAAGTGTAATGAGCACCTATCATGCTTTAAATAAATGCACAAGTAAAACTGGGAAGTGGGTACGGTCATTAAACCTTCTGTAACAGATACAAAAGAAGTAAATAAATAAAAAGTACGTATATATATATATATATATATATATATATATATATATTCATTTGTTAATTTATAGGCTACACTTTTTGCATTCAACACACTACATCTGAGAAAGTAGTTATTAGTTTATTAATATACTTAACATAGTCTAATTTCCATAGTAGTGTAAAACAAATTGAAAGGGCATGATCTTGGTCTCGATCTCGGTCTCGAATTTTAAGGGTCTCGATCTCGGAAGGTAGATCTCGATCTCGAACCTTTGATCTCGGTCTCGATCTTGGTCTCATAGGATCAGGTCTCGGTCTCGGTCTCAGCTCGGACTTGGTGGTCTCGACTACATCACTGGTATATATATATATATATATATATATACCCACACAGAAGTAAATAGACACCTTCGGTTTCTCCATAGTTTTGGATTTGCTAATAAAAGTCAATAAATAATAACATTTATTGCAGCAATATATTTAGAATCGTGTTCTTTCCCTTTTGCATCATGTTAAGCTGACACACGTTCTGGCATTCCATTGATGAGCTTTGCAATTTGTTCTTGAGGACAGTCATGGTGGTGTCTATTTATTTTTGTCAACCATACACAAACACACACACACACAGACAGTATATATATATATATATATATATATATATATATATATATATATATATAATCATGCGGGTTGCTTCTACAGAGCTTCAATTTAATATTTAGGAGAAATCCAATGACAAGGAGAAATGTAAATGCCATGAAAAGTCTTCTTTAATGCGCAACGTTTCGAGCAAATACGCTCATCTTCAGGCTGTATGATAACAATGTGAAATTAAAATCAATAATTGAATGAAAAACAAGACAAAGAAAATTTCTATAACCTATTCATAAAGGCAAACTTTAAAAGACTGAAAAAGAGGGTTAAATTCTAAGTTATACAGATTTACATTTAAAATTAAGAAGCTATTTTTAAATACATATAGTAAATGTGAAATTAATACACTGGAAAAATTAACAATAGTACACTGGAATAATGAAACTAACTAACCTTTCACTGCAATTTCCGAGGCTAGACTGATTTAAGCACAAAACGAGAAAACATAAGATAAGATAAGATAAGATAAGATAAGATAAGATGGTGAGGGCGATTGGGGAAGGGGGGATTATAAGGAATTGGGGAAGGAGGAGGGATTATAAAAAGTTTAAAGGGACGGCTGATGAGTCAACATTTAACGTAGGGGTCAAAGTTTTAATGTAAAGCGATTCCAAAATTCTAAGTGAGTTGGGACAAGTATTACAACCAAGAATTTTAAAATTGTCTAAAGTGACATCAGTTTTACATTTTATACTGTGTTCCCGAATACTAGAAACTTCTTTAGTTTTTAAAATTTTACCTGTTCGGCCACTTATTCCCATATGCGAATAAAATCTAGCCCTGAGAGAGCGAACAGTGCTGCCAATGTAATTCCCAAGGAGATATATATATATATATATAGGGCGTCCTAAAAAAATGTATACACACTTTAAATAATATAAAGGCAGTGTTTATTAAAATACATTTCATTTTCAAAATGTAATAGAATCTACAGACATTATTTAATTGTTTTGTCAACGCCTGTTTTCAAACTGACGTCCGTTCTGGTCCAGGCACTGCTGATAACGCGAAGCAATGGAATCGCAAACATCACGAAACATTTCGTTTGGTATTTGTGTGCATTCTCGTTCAATGGCTGCTCTCAATTCAGCTACTGTTGCAGGTTTTATAGCGTAGACTTTGTCTTTTAAGTATCTCCATAAAAAAAGTCTAGTGGTGTGAGGTCTGGTGAACGCGGAGGGTATTCTACGAAACCCCTTCGTCCAATCCACATCCACATCCACTCCACTCTTCGGTCCGGATCATCTTCATTAATAGCATGGACTAATCTTGGAATGTAACTTTTCCATTGACAGCGCTTTAAAATGCGTTGGACAGACGATTCTGAAATTCCTACCTCACGACTCGCTTGCCGCACAGATTTTCTTGGACTTTGGTGATACGTTTCCAGTACTCTTTCTTGCTTTGTGGGGCTTGTCAATGTCCGTGGTCTTCCGGAACGCTTCTTGTGGACATTCTGAACAGTTCCATCGGCTTCAAACTTATCTCTAATTCGAGTGATGGTAAGTCGCGTTGGTGGATCTGTTTGAAACTCCCTCCTAAACTGTCTTTGCACTTCAACTGCGTTTTCACACTTCCAGTAGCATTTTAGAATGAATTTCCTTTGTTCAAAGCTTAGTCTGACTGCCATTATTAATTCTAATGGGTTTAACTTGGAAAGAAAGAAACATCAATTGGGAGAATTTCGATTTGTGATTGAGTGAGGTCCGTAGCATAATGGTAGAGCGTCCGACCGGCAATTGGAAGGCCCTGGGTTCGTTTCCCAGGCGGTTCGCCTCATTTTTCATTATTTCGTTATCTCTCCTCCTCGTGTGCAGAAACGTTCCTTAATACTTATGTCGTTTCTATTCATATATATATATATATATATATATAGTTTGTTAACAGCTGCATTTTATTTTGGCCATTCAGTATTTTATAAATTGACTAAAAGGCGCAAATTGTGGGCGAATCTTTTTGAGTTTTAAACGAATTTCTGATATATATATATATATATATACTGTATATATATTGGTTAAAACGTTGTGAAAAATATAAGAAAATGTATTTGAAACCTTTAGATTACAGCTTAAACCTACGGTACATGGAAAGATCGGAAGTTATAAAAAGCTTCACCAATATTCGTTGCTGAATGAGATATAAAATAAGGGAAAAGTGAAATTTACACGCTTCGCCAAAGCAGAGCTCTTCGCTATGGCTGCGTAACCCTCACAAAATTGGGGAATTCGTATGCGAGAGTGTTATCAGAGGACGATAGGAAGCAAATTCACTACAGAACACCTCTGATCCTTTTTTACTTAAAATCCCATAAGCTAAATTGAAGAAAATTGAGAATAGGTTTTTAAATTATCTTTCTCAAGTATCCTAACAGGAGATGATCATAAATTTCTATAAGATGAAAAGGGTTTGTTACGAAACAGCTGCTTAAGGAATATTCCTGTATCTGCTTCGGAAAGGCTCCCAGTAGGCCAATTCCTCTTCTTTAGCATCAGACTTACGATATACAAGCAAAAATAAGGAAACGAATAGATGGACTTGTATTGAGGTATAAACATGTAAAAATTTTCAAACGAGGTATAGTTTATAGCGATTGCCTGAATTACATGGATACGTATATATTTTCCCGTATATGAATTGGTCTTATCGTATATTGATAATGATAATGATGAACTTTACTGGCAGGGAAATCTCATGCGTTCTCTCTCTCTCTCTCTCTCTCTCTCTCTCTCTCTCCTCTCTCTCTCTCTCTCTCTCTTCATTGTGCCTTTTCCTACTTTCCTATAAATCTTCTTTCATCATCATTTTCTGTCAGCAGTGGCTGTCGGAGGAGAATGAGAGAGCCTTGTCTGTTCTATACTTAACTATTACTACTTTTCCTATGTGAAAGCTTTACACGTCTATAAGTATAAGCATGGTATAAGTTTTCAGTATTTTTGTTTCATTGCTATTTCAAAGTTATGTACTTCCTTCTTGGGCTAGCCTTGAGTGGATATTAAGGTCTTTGTTAGCGTGTAACTCTGTAACTCTCTCACTAAGTTTAGATTAAGTAGTCTTATGTAGATCAGAGTGAGTAGTTCAGTGTTTCATGCTATCCTTTATTTTCCATTGTCTTCTAATGCTTAATTGAGTACACAAGATAAGTGTTTGTACGCATGGTATGAATGAAAGCTAAAGCCATTATTTTCATTATAATTTTCTTACTTTCTTATACATCGTTCAGAGCTATTTTCTATCAGCAGTGACTGGTGGAGGAGGGAGAGAGCCTTGCCTGTTCTCTACTGTTACTACTATTCTTGTGTGAAAGCCTTACATGTCTAGAAGTGTAAGCATGGTTAAAGTTTCCAGTATTCTTTATTTTACTTGCTTTTTTCTTTCCTCCCTCCTCTTCACCTGTTTCTTTCTAGAGTGGCTCTCTCTCTCTCTCTCTCTCTCTCTCTCTCTCTCTCTCTCTCTCTCTCTCTCTCTCTCTCTCTCCTTCCTTTCGTGATATAATTTTGCACCTGGGCCATTTACTTCAATCATTCGGAAGTAAATAAAAAGCGCGGATAATAACACACATGGGATCGTTCTAACACGAATGTATGATCACATTTCGTCCGTTCCGGAAGGAAAATGAAGCGGATATGAGGAAAAGAAGATTAATAAAGAGAATATTAGCTATAGAAAGAATTTACAAAGGATTTTATTGGAAATTGTTTCATTATTTAATGAATAAATTAATGCATATTAAATTCTGTACTGTATCATTAAAGTATGATTTTATATTATGTAAGATTAGTTATGAATAGCGAACAGAGAAAAGAAATAGAAGGAACGAAGATAGTACGAGAGGAAACTGCAAAAACGAACAGGGAAAAAAAACAGAAAAAGCAGAAATGATAGAAATAAAAGAAGCACCAACAGAGGAAACAGAGGCACAAAAACAAATCCAAAGATTTCAAACAAAGGGCATTAGCAGCAATAGGAAAAAACGAGTAGACAATAAAGAAATCATCCTGAAACCACCAAAAACAAAGGCCCCAAGTAAAAATGGGGAAGAAACTGTATGTAAATACTATGTGAAAGGAATATGCAGAAATAAGGGAGGAGAATGTATTTACCAACTCACTCCTGTGTGCAGCTACTACTACAATAATGGTCACTGCAAATTTGGTGGAAAATGCAAATTCTACCATCCGGACATTTGCAAGACCTACGCGACATATGAAACCTGCCAGTACGGGAGAAAATGCTACTATCATCATCTCCCGACAAATTCAAAGGACAAAGGACAAGTTTCAAATGAAAACAGAAGGAATGTGAGAAAAAAAATATGTACCCAAAAAGCAAACAAAACAAACAGCACACAAAATTTTTTCTACATCTCGGACACAATACGGCTGCTAAGTCTTATACAGCACATGCAGCTGACACAGCTAGGAACCCTCGAGCCGGACCGCTACATGGCAAGAAGCTACCAGAACAGGTACACGGGAACGGATCCATCTCGGAGGACCACAAGGCTACAAAACACGCGATATCAAAGGACAACGACTTAAAATGCACAAGGGGCAATGCAAAACAAAGAACATAAACATTGTCCTGGCAAATATTCAAGGAATAAAAATGAACAATTTTCTAAACAAAGTTTCGTACCTGAAAAGTTTTATGGACGAAACTAAGGCGGACATTATGCCTCACAGAAACACATCTTAAAGATTGCGAAGGAAACTGCGATAACTGCGAACACTACCGATAAGAAAGAATTGCATATCGATGGATTCAACTTACTAAGAGTGGATAGAACAGCGAGACGTAAAGGTGGCTGTGCTATTTATATACATGAGAGGCATATGACAGAGAGTCAGAGACGGTAATAAGTAAATCCAACAGCTTCGTCGAAACCCTTGCAGTGAAAATAGAGAAACTAAACGTGGTACTGATAGTACCAAACTCTCCAAATGAAAAATTTTCGGATGCCATTGATGATATCAGAACCCTAATAAAGTCCGTAAACTCTCCATCCCCTGATGCGGCGATTTTAATTTCCCATTTATAAAATACTAAAAGGTGGGTAGAAATATATTTATTCAGCAAGAAAAGGGGGGCACAAGAGAGGACCAGGAACAAGCAAAAATGCTGATGGCTCTCACAAACGAGTTTATGCTGACACAGGAGATAACAGAAAATACCAGGAAAAATAACTGCCTAGATCAGGTATTCATAAATAACACGAACTTGATTGCCGATGTAAAAATAACCCAAACTATTATCTCAGACCACAATATAATCGAGTTATCAGCAAATATGGCGATAACTTTAAAAGACAATACACATACGGAAGTAAGAAGCAAATTTGGGACTTTTAACTTAAACTCCAAGACCATAAATTGGGAAGAAATCAGATCACACATGGCCCAAATAGAGTGGAGAACAGTTTTAGAGAATAAAACAACTGAGGAAATGCAAACAACCTTGGAAGAAAAGATGCTGAGAATTTTGGAAAAATATGCTCCGAAAGCACAGCCCAAAGGAAAGAGGAACTGGCCGGAGAGGCAGAAGAGAAGAATATTCGGCAAAAGAAAGAGAGTAGCGACGAAGTTAGCTAGTGGCGGAGACAAGATTGCCAGGAAAGTAATACAAGAAAAACTGGAGAGAATCGATAGGGAAATACAAACTCTGATAAAGGGCCATACAGAGAGGGAAGAGAAAAAGGCGGTAGAAGCAACAAAGGAAAATCCAGAATACTTCTACAGCTATGCGAAAAGGATAAAAAAATGCGCGCTACTGTCGGGCCCTTAAGGAAAGGAAATAATGAACAAAAAGACAATCTAAAAGAAATATTTGAAACATTGAGAGCCCAGTATGAATCGGTCTTCAGTACCCCAAAAAGTGACAAAGCGATACCTGACAGTCCTGACATAGATGCATTCTTCGAAGAGAAATTGCAAGGAGAATGTACAACAGATTTTGATTTTACCCCAGAAGATGTAGCGAGAGCTATAGGACAAATGGAACGCACTATTAATTAAAAACTGTAAAACTGAAATAGCTACACCCTTATACTGGATATGGAGAAGATCCCTAGACACTGGGGAAATACCGAGCATTTTGAAAAGAGCAAACATTGTCCCTATATACAGTATAACGGTGGGGATAGATCTCAAGCAAAGAACTATAGACCAGTGTCATTGACATCCCACCTCACCAAAATATTTAAAAGAATAGTCAGAGAAAAAATTTATGATTTCTTGGAGACACTGGAAAGATTCATCGAAAATCAGCACGGATTCCGATCGGGAAGATCATGCCTATCATAACTTATAGAACATTATAACACTATCCTAGATGCACTTGAAGGCAATGAAAACTATGATCATGGTATAACAGCGCATGAAATGAAACATATGGGAATAACAGACAAAGTGGGAAAATGGATCTACAACTTCCTCAGAGAACGACTACAGGTCGTCAAAATTCATGGTGTACCATCATCAAAATCAGAAGTCCGCAGCTCAGTACCACAAGGTACAGTGCTGGCCCCACTCCTTTCATTATCATGCTAACAGACATAGACAGTGGAGTAAACAGCAATAGTACAGTAACATCCTTTGCGGACGATACAAAGATCAGCAGAAAAATCAGCGATGCAATGAAGTGGAGGCCTTGCAGAGGGACACGAACAAAATATACAAATGGTCAGAAGACAACAATACGACTCTTAACACAGAGAAATTTCAGCTCTTGAGATATGGTAGGAATGAGGAACTTAAACAAACTACATATCACGCTCCAGAGAGACAGGAAATTCAGAGAAGCACGAAAGCGGTCGACTTGGAGTAATAATGACCGATGATGCTAAATTCGAGACACAAAATCAGATAGCAATAAACAAAGCAAAAAGAGTCGCGGGACAGGTACTAAGAACGCCCTAAAGGAGGGACAAGACAGTAATGATTCCCCTGCTGAGAACACTGATCATACCAAAACTTGAATACTGCTCAGTTTTGACGTTCCCATATAAAAATGAAGAAATTAATAAACTAGAAGAAACGCAGAGACCTTTCACAGCCAAGATTAGTGGCTGCAAAGAACTCAACTACTGGGAAAGACTACGTAAACTAAATCTGTACTCCCTGGAAAGAAGAAGAGAGAGGTATACCATAATCTACATATGGAATATTATTGAAAAACTGGTAACAAACCTCAAACTAAACCCAATTACCATCCAAACAACGCTGGAAAATAGGAAAGGCAGAATGTGTAGTGTTCCTAAATTAAAGGTCCAACAAGCGACATCCTCAACACTGAAGGAAAATAGTTTGGTTGGCTCAGGACGATAACAGATGAGCCGGGTGTACCTGGCTATGTGCGGTGGAGAGCGCAAGAGAGCAACTCGCTCCTCCACCAAGCCAGGACTAGAGGCGGGCCACCAGCTTGACCTTCGTGTTAAGAAAGACCGACGCACAGAACCCTGACGAGGTTAACGAGGTATAGCTTTGGTTTAACCTTGTTTTTGCTTCCGTCCGAATTGTTCATTCTGACGAAGGTCAAGCTTGCCACTCCACTTTAGACGTACAGTCTAACGTGGAATCCGAACCACGCCCCACCAGCAGCCCAGCGTCTTAACCACTAGGCTACCCATGGTACCCATTTATCTACCAACCAATTTTTTTTTATTGTGTGGAAGGATGAACAGCTGGGTTTTGCTGCGCGCTGCCTGCCGTGACCGGGTTTCGATCCCAGGGCCGACGGATTCGTAGTCAGCGACGCTAACCAATAGCACCACCGAGGCGCATATATACACTCTGTATATATTATAGAATGAGGTTACACTTAATAAAACAACCTTTTGCTCCTCTTTATTTTTCTATTTTTATAGCGTTGCAAAAGGATTCATTAAAAGCAGTTTTATTCTGTAACATTAACCAACACTTCTCTGTAACATTAACCAATATCCTCTGAGCTTCCTTGGAGATGTGAAAGAAATTAATCTTTAAGTAATCAACCAACGTATTGTTTTTCAAAGTCTAACTTCAAAGCTTCACAATACATTCGCTCTTATTTATGTATTATGTTAACACTGAACAAAATTTCCTTCTGCCTAACCCTGACGTATATAACAAACCCCCTAAAATACTAGAAAGCCGTCCAAATGGGTGACCTCACTCGGTTTGAGCATAAGTTTTGTATTTCAGTTCTGTGCTTTCAAGAAAAGAAATTATTTTATGTGGAATGAAAGATACCTTTGGAAAATAAGGTATCTATCATTGAAGTGTCAATTGCTACTTATCAAAAAAAAAAAAAAAAAACACGGTTAAAATGATAGTGAATAAAACTATTGTTAATGTATCTTTTCCAAAGATAAGAATAAATATAATTTAAAATTTTAAATGATACAACGAGAAAAAGAATAGACTGTGATTCTAAAGAAAAATAAAAAGCGATTCTAAGCCCTTTCGTGTGTTGAACACCTCATCAGGGAATGAAGTTTCATTTCGTGATGGGGTGTTGAATACACGAAAGGCCTTGGAATCGCTTTTTATTTTCCCTGTGGGTTTGGATCATATATATATATATATATATATATATATATATATATATATATATATATATATATATACAGTGTGTGTGTGTATATATATATATATATATATTATAAAGATTGTAATTGTTATCAAAGTATTGAATTTTAATAAGTTTCAGAGTGTAATAGAACTCTCAAACATTATATGAGAAAGAACATAATTACGAGCAAAAAGAAAGGAGTAATAGATACTGGCCAATCACGGTTGTGTTTTCAGCCGTTTGCTTGGCCTTACGCCACTGCCATAAGCATGAGACAAAGAAATGAAAACAAGTTTTTAATCTATACAGTAAGTTCAAATTAAAAATCATACGAGTAACTTCTAGAATATTAAACCTACATAAACAAATTAGATCTTATTTTAAAGTTTGAAGATTTATTATTTGAATGATGTACAAGTCATTTCACTACTCTTTCATCTGTCTCTCATTTTAGCAAATAATCAAGACAGTGTCGCGATCAGAATTCTGGGAAATGCTGTTATATAAATGACGGGAGGGTGTGAAGTGATGCTACAAGAGTTCAATAGTTTACTTGAATTCTTGAGTTAATGTCTTGGCCTGCAATATGTTTTGAAAGCATCCATCACCATCTTGAATGCGTGTGGACGAAGTGACGCTTGTTCCCGTTCGCCAGCTTCAGTGTCTCCTCTGCCTCACTGGTGAAGCGCGTAACGATATTGTTTTTAAGCGTATTAAGGTCCTTCGAATTGTTTGCGTAAACTCTGTTTTTGAGGTATTCCCACTGAAGGAATTAGGGTGGTGATTAGTCTGGTGATCGGAGAGACCACAAATGCGTCGGTCGCCGCAAAATTCACGAAGCATTTCCATTTTATCCTGCGCTTTTTCTTGGTCCATGACGCTGCCTGGCTGGCATGAAGCGTCCCTCTGCAGGTGAGATGCAAGCTGCTGGATTAGTTTCTGGTCCCGTTCAGCTTTCGTTGTCATGATTCTTCGTCGAAAAGTCGCGCGTTCAACACCGACCTTCTTACACTGTAACGCGTATTTTGAATGTTAACGCGAACGTGTTAAGGGGGAACCAGGTAAGAGAAGAACATTTTCGATCTATTCCAATTTCATCCTATTTGCATTCTCATCCACGGATTTCGCACTGTAGTCCACGTTAGGGTAGATTAGGTTAGGTTTTGTTAAGTTTGGCTAGGAAATATTAACCATTCTCATTTCGCGCCTTTCGGAAATCAAGAAACTCTTTCTTCAAATGTGGATTTATCATTTTGCACATTCTCACTTGCGAGCAGGGAATGGGAATGAGAGTGAGAGTGTCAATAAGTGGGACCTAATCTTTTCCAAGACTGGCTAAAATTACTTGTGGTTAGACAGAATAAAATCAGTCAAGTGAATCGGTTAAAAAAGGGCTAAAGTCGTGTCTTTTATCTCGCGGTAAGTGTGTTGCACTTCCCTCTCCAACTGGCTACACCCAAATGAAAGTGCATATATATATATATATATATATATATATATATATATATAGACATATCATACAGGATCACGCACAGTTTTGCCTGATACAAAATTTACCTCACCAGGATTCAAACCCCAGAAGCTCTTAAGTAAAAGCTGGCGCATATTTCAACACCCACAGTGCAAGTGGAAACGCTCTCGGCTTCTACTCAAGAGGTCCTGGATTCGAATCCTGGTGGGATAAAATTTACATATATAGTATATATATATATATGATCAGGTGTAGCCTCATATGATTCTTAATATCACTTTATTCCTATGTAAAATGTAAAACTTTATACAGGCAAGGATTAAAAATGAAAAAAACCGCACACTCTATCGTCTAGCACACACACACACACACCACACACACACATATATATATATATTATATATATATATATATATATATGCCAACAAAATTCTTCAAATACAAGAGTATCCAATTGCGTGGAGCGCTTCCAGAATACAAATTTACCTGCTACAGCTGGTAATAGTCAATAGTCAGCCAGGTCGACACGGAATTAGTTCATTCAGCTCGAATTTACTCAGTGAGAAAGAACACCTGAATTTTAAGGAGAATTGACAACGAAATGAGCAAGAATTTACGGTTTATGGAATAAGAATGAGGAAGTTTCGAGGCCCGAAAATGGGAACCCGTTTTTACTTAAAGTTCTTAAATGAACCGTTAAATTTTGGCTGCACGCACGCGCGCACGCACACACACACACACACACACACACACACACACACACACCACACACACACAGTTGGTTTTTTACCAAATTGGGACCCATGCTCTGACCCGATATTTTGGGACCTTTCCTAAGTTATCAAACATTTTGGGTCCTTCATGTAAATTTAAAATTTGGGACGTGTGTAATAACTAAACTTAGTTTATATTAACACTTTGGCACTTGTGTGCACATTAGCAATTTGGGACATGTGTAATAGCTGAGATTGTTCATATAACCATTTTGCGTCTTAATGCAATTGGCAGTTTGGCACATGTGCGATAACATAGTTTATACTATTTAGGGCTCAGTGCAAGCAAGCAGTCAGTATACGTAACTATCAGAGGCTTGTTTTAATAAAGTCCTTAAATGACTTTTAATGTTGTATATAAAAAATATTTAGGCAATTCTCATATGTACAGGGTGTCCCATAAATCCAGTCTCCTAGGAAAATTTATTTTAAATTAAATTTACAATAGTAATACATTACAATTAAAACAAATGTTCAGATTGATGTCTTGTTTTGGGACCTTTTATTTTGTTGCAGGTTTTTGTTTAATATGCTGTGGTTAATGCGGAAGTGAGTTACACTCGTGAGTTAAAGGCGGAGGCCTTTTCCTCACGAGTCTAACTCACTTCCATATTATCCATTGCGTGTTATTCTACCTGCACCCCCCAAAAAAAAGGTCCCAAAACAAGAAATCAATTTGAACATTCGTTTTTGTTCTAATGTATTACTCGTGTAAATTTAATTTAAAATAAATTTCCCTATGAGACCAGATTTATGGGACACCTTGTATATGAAGGGTGAATGAAATGGAATCAGGTCCTGTGCAAAGTTAGAAGAATTATGTCGACTGTTCTGCATTAAAGTGAAACTAGCAAATACTGAAATACATACTATTAACAAAACATTTCCTGTTACGTTTAATTACGTTAAGAGAGGTTAGGGTAGGAAAGGAGAGGAAAGGACAGGTTAGTAAATTTAGGTTAGGTTCGGTTAAGTTACGTTAGTTTCAAGCGTTGGAGGAGAGATGATGTCAGATGAAGTTAGAATTTATGCACCGAAATTAATTTAATGCATCGGAATTTACTTAAATTAATACTTATTGTAAGTTGTAAGCAAATAATTTCGTCTCAGATGGAGAAAAAAAGTATCTAATCTTTATTTAATTTGGCCCTTAAACATTAGGACTTACTGGTTTCGCAGGTTAATTAAAGGTAATATATATATGTTGTGATTAAAGGATGACGAAATGATATATAAATTCACGAATAAGTGTTAATTAATGTGGAATACACAAATGAACCAATGGTTAAAAATATTATATATATTAAATCTTAAGCCATTATTACTATAGATATGATATAAATACAGTACAAAGAATTGGTAGGTAGATACGAAAAATAAGACAAGTTATACAATATACCAGAAATGAAGTTGGTTTTTCAAAGGTAGTGTAATACAGTAATGTACATTTAATCCTAAATTTTTATCAGTATTCCGTTGTGAAAAAAGATTTCAAATTTTTTTTAATAAATTTGCACAAGAAATATTTTCTTAGCACTTAAATCATTCCATAGTTTTCACTCCAACGAAAATGAATGATTTTAGGGGTGAAGAAAAGTAAATTGAGGAATAATACGCTTTGATCTATTCCAACTCTGATACGAATGAACTTCTTGATGTTATGTTAAAGCACATAGGACAACTGGCAGTGTAGCAGATGGAAAAAGGTCAGGGTGAAGGAAAACAGTAAAAACTGAAGAAACAATTTTAAAAGTGAGAGAAGTAGTCTAACAGAGTCCAAAGAAGTCGGTAAGAAGGCATTCTCTACAGCTGGACATTAACAGGGAAACTGCGTACAATTATGAAGAAGGATCTTAGTTCGTATCCCTACAAAATGCAGGTAACACAACATTTGAAACCGGCAGACAAACAAAGCTGACTGGCAATGTATGACACTATCAAAGGACTTTTGCTAGGTAACCGAAATTTCGGCGAACACTTTATAATGACAGATGAAGTACATATGAGCCAACACAAATCCTCATGAATCCACGAAAAACCTTTACACAGCCAGAAAGTGACAGTGTGGTGTGTCATCTCCAAATCTTGGATAATAGGCCCATATTTCTTTGGGAATGAACGGGGGGAAACTGTGACTGTGAATGATGATCGATACCGTGAAATGCTGAGAGAATTTTTCATTCCTGAATTACTTCGCTGCAACCCAGACTTCAATGAAATTTTCTTCAAACAGGATGGTGCAACTTGCCATACAAGCAATGAAACAAGGCAACTGTTGCAAGAGACATTTCCAAATCATGTTGTTTTTGGATAACAAAGATACTACAGGCTGTTTACAATGTCTTGTCACCCCAGTAAAATACTGATTTTCGTTTTTCTTTTAGACCCATTTGAAATGTGTGATAGCAGCAACTATACGATTGAACAACGCATATTGACTAGTACCTGAGTCCATGAGCGACCACATAATGGCAAAACCATTGAAAATATTTGTGCAGACTTCCAGGATCGATTCAATCGTGCAGCTCCTTGGAGGAGCTGCACGAGTGAATCGGTCCTGGAAGTCTGCACGAATATTTTCAATGGTTTTGCCATTACGTGATCACTCATGGACCCAGGTACTAGCCAATATGCTTTGTTCAAGGGTATAGTTGCTGCTATCACACATTTCAAATGGGTCTAAAAGAAAAACGAAAATCATTTAGTACTTTGCTTGGGTGACAAGACATTGTGGACACCCTGTAATTAAAGCATTTTCAGCGGAATTTTCCTGTGCAAGGATGCAGTACGTTACATCAGGAAGACTAAGAGCATGATACAGAATTAATAAAACCTGTTTAGCGACTACATATCTAAGTTTAAACATTATAGCAACGTTTCTTGAAAGCCTTTTTGGGATATAATTTACATCGTCATTCCACTGCAAATTCATGTCTAGCATTATACCAAGAAATTTCGTTGTTGTACATTTTTTGAAACCCTGAAATTTGTACGCCAGCATTTGTACGCCAGAACATTTATACGACTGGAAATTTATACGCCAAGCATTTGTCCGACAGTAATTTATACGTTATACGCAAGAAATTCATGATCAGTTAATAAAATTGAACTTGAAACTAGGTAAGTTAAAATACAAATTATCACAAATTATGAAATTACATATATAAATAATTAAATGCATAATTGAAACTAGATTTCAGCTTATCAATTTAAGAGAAAATGTAACTAGCGATGTACAGAACGAATGTCATTTAAAAAATCGGAGAACAAATCTTGCGAGTTTTTTCTCATTAATCTCCAGACCTAACCTAACCGAACCTAACGAATGTCATTTAAAAAATCGGAGAACAAATCTTGCGAGTTTTTTCTTATTAATCTCCAGACCTAACCTAACCTAACGAATGTCATTTAAAAAATCGGAGAACAAATCTTGCCAGTTTTTTCTCATTAATCTCCAGACCTAACCTAACCTAACCTAACCACCTGTACCTATTCAATAACCATTTACCTGCCTGTTAATACTTTAATGCGCTGTGATACATAATAAAATTTAAAATTCTTCAAATTTAAATTATTTTCAAAATATTTAAATAATGTTTACTTTTATTTATTTATTTATTTTTTTTGCACCTGTGCTTATGTTTATATAAAAAAAATGAAGTCACGGTTATTATCATGGATAGATCGCATACTTAACCCTTTAAGCCCTGAATTTTTTGTAGGGTTAAGTTATGAATGCTTGTATTTGAAACGTTAGCAATTTGTACCTTCAGTCCTTAAAGGGTTAAGTCAAAAAAGTACGGTAGAGCGCATACTTAAATTACCGTCGTACAAATGTCAGTTGTATAAATTTCCAGTCGTATAAATGTTCTGGTGTACAAATGTTGACGTACAAATTTCCGCACACGACATTTTTTTACAGAGATTTCATCAGTATTCAGTTCATGAAGAAACATTTATTTCTCATGTCAACTACAAGTTTGTTCGTGTATCTTAAAAATTTACCGCTTACATAACTACAAATTTGGTGTTATCTTACATGTAATCTTAATCATAATTAATCATATTTATATATTTCATAATCATAATTACGACGTTTGTTTTATATTATAATTAATAACAATATTTATACTATTAAAGCGTCACTAAACAATCGGTCACAGAGACTACGTTAATAGCAACGGGGAAAGAGCAAAGAACTCCGTCGTCGACACTGCCAGGGTTTAAATAATCTTGGGGTAGGTGGAGACGATGCAGTTTCAGTGCCACCTCTTACCGGGACGAGCTTAACAGTAAGCGCCTATAACAGTACATTACATTAAGAACTGCGTGGAAATATAATAAAAGACACTCGTGATTAGGAAATTTTGACTCGGGGAAAACTCCCGGGGGTAAACCAATCAGAATCGAAAGTTTCTGTGGAGTCTGGATTTTTCTTTTTGATAATTTAGCATAATTGTACAGCCTTGAGGCGCCGGAATGGCGGGCATTAGGGTAAAGTTAAGTTCCCTACAAGAAGATTTAGTTGGAAAAGGAAACATAAAGTCTACATGAATTTTATGGTTGAGAAAAACAGTTCAACTTATTCTTATAATAAGTTACACAGTGATCAGAAGAGGCTGAAATTTAAAATGTAAATGGGTCAGAATAAGAGAAGAAGGGTGGTATAAAGGTTGAAACAATTATGCTTTGCTTATGAGAATGATAAACCTGGTAAAAGTTCCGTGCGTCGGTCTCTCTTCACACGAAGGCCAAGCTGGTGGTCCCACCTATAGGCCTGGTCTGATGGAGAAGCGAGTTGCTTTCTTGCAATCTCCATCGCACATAGTCAGGCACACCCGGCTCATTTGATACTGTCCTGAGCCAAGCATCTAGCCTTCTTTTGAAGATTTCAACTTTGACCGCTATGACGTTCCTGAGGTCCTTTGGAAGCTGGTTAAAAAGTCTTGACCCCCTAAAACAAGCTATTTTCCTTCAGTGTTGAGAGTGTCCCTCGTCGAGCCTTTAGTATGGGAATGCTACACATTCTACCTTTCCTATTTTCAGTGTTGTTTGGATGTTAATTGGTCTAGTTTGAGGTTAGGTACCAGTTTTTCGATCATTTTCTATATGTAAATTATGGTGCATATCTCTCTCTCTCTCTCTCTCTCTCTCTCTCTCTCTCTCTCTCATACTGATCGTAGGGACTACGTTGGGGAGTTCGAAATCCCGGGAATAGAATGTTCCGCAAAGACCGCACCCGTGGGGAGGGGGGTGGGGTACTAATATACGTCAGGAACACGTTGAGTCCGGTTGACTGCCTGCCAGTTCCGGTCGGAACGGGAGCTGCTTGGCGTTGATCTGAATGTGGGAGGGACGAGCTATAGGTTAATCTTGGTGTACAGACCTCCGCATCTCCTCCTCGAGGAGAATACAGCCCTGTACACCGAACTCAGTAGCCTGCTAGGGGATAGGGTGTGTGTAGTTTTAGGAGACTTCAACTGTCGTGCCATAAAGTGGGAAGACAGGACTGCTGATGCTGAAGGGAGGAGGCTAGTTGACTTTGCTGATGAGAACTTCCTCACTCAGTGGGTCAATGAGCCTACACGAGGCGAAAGCGTTCTAGACTTAGTATTCACGACCGAAGACAACCTCGTCACTGGCCTCACCGTTGATGAATCGTTGGGCGGGAGTGATCACGGTCTGATTAGGTTCCGTGTGTGCGTCCCTCGGGTGAAGCGTAGTAACTCGAGAGGCAGTAAGCTCGATCTACGGCGGGCGGACTTTGTTAGCCTCAAGGATAGCGTAGGTGAGATGGGGTTAGAGGTCGGCGGCGATGTTGAGGGAATGTGGAGTGCATTCCGGGACGATTTTATGGTGCTGCAGTCTGCTGCCATACCCTCAAAACCGGTCACCCCTGCTTCAACGCAGCCTAAGTGGTTCAATCGTGACATCGCTTCGGCTATCCGAAATAGGAAAGTAGTGTATAGGAGGGCGAAGGCCAATCGTTCCCACGAGAACACTGAAGCGTATGTCGGCCTGTGTAGGGAAGTGAAGGCGAAGGTTAGGCTAGCGAAACGTAACGAAGAACTACGGGTGGCAAGCCTCTGCAAAGGGAACCCTAAGGAGTTCTTCAGTTATGTTAATAGTAGAAAGCCCATTAGAAGCATGTCCGACGCGGACATCGCCAATGTGCTTAATGAGTACTTTGCGAGAGTGTTCACCAGGGAGGACACCCGCATCATCCCCGAGCCAGGCGTGAGGCACGAAGGTGCTGGCCTGGATAGTGTTCGATGTACCGCGACAGTCGTTGCCGATAGAATAGACAAACTGAGCGCGTTTAAGGCTCCTGGGCCAGACCAGTTTCTCCCCAGAGTGTTGCGGGAGATGCGCGACCAGGTGGCTCCCCACCTGGCTACAGTCTTCAACAAATCGTTGGAGACGGGCCAGGTGCCTGAGGACTGGAGGGAAGCCAACGTGACCCCTATCTTTAAGAAAGGGGATCACGAAAGTCCAGGGAACTATCATCCCATTAGTCTCACTTCAGTTGTAAGTAAATTATTAGAGGGGATAATAGCGGATAGGATCGTTGCCCATTTGGATTCCTACAAGCTGCTTGGGGACTCCCAACATGGGTTTAGACGGCATAGGTCGTGTCTCACCAACTTGCTCGAGTTTTTCCACGTCATGTTGAGTGGGTATGATAAGAGTAGGGCGATTGATATACTTTATCTCGACTTTGCGAAAGCCTTTGATAAGGTACCTCACCGCCGGCTAATGGCCAAAGTGCGCGCTCTGGGTATCGGTGGGGAATTAGGTAGGTGGATTGAAAACTGGCTGAAGAATAGGCGGCAGAGGGTTGTAATGAAAGGGGCTAGTTCGGGTTGGGCCTCGGTCACTAGCGGGGTTCCTCAGGGTTCCGTTTTGGGGCCGCTGTTGTTTATCATTTACATAAATGATATAGACGGTGGCATCGTCAGTCGGATCGCCAAATTCGCTGATGACACCAAGCTTGGGGCCAATGTTGGGACGCCGGAGGCGATCGAGCAACTGCGTGCGGACCTAGGTAGGACTAGTGTGTGTGGGAATTACTTTACGTATAAGATCTGTGACACGTGTAACAGGTTACCTTCAGAAGTTGTGAACAGTTCCTCTGTGGATCATTTCAAGAAAAGGTTAGACCAAATCTTCCACACTATTTGAGGGTGTAGAAAATTTTCCCTGGCACCCTTTGCCATTGGTACCTCTTCGGTATGGGCCGCGAGGCCTTTTCAGGTACTTCTTTTCTTTGTAACTCTTTGTAACACTCTCTCTCTCTCTCTCTCTCTCTCTCTCTCTCTCTCTCTCTCTCTCTCTACAATTCCCTGGTTCGGCCGCACCTGGAGTATGCTGTGCAGTTCTGGTCGCCCACCCTCAGGAAAGATATTGAGAGACTGGAGCGAGTGCAGGCGAGGGCCACAAAGTTAATCCCTTCCGTTAGGCTTATGGGCTACAATCGACGGTTACGCGCCCTGAACTTGTTTTCGCTGGAAACTCGGAGGCTGCGCGGTTAACTCATCGAGGTTTTCAAGTTCTTACACGGGTTCAGCGATGTCGATTTTAGTAGCATGTTTAATTTAAATGATAACCCAACTCGCAACAATGGTTGGAAGTTGGATTTGAAACGGTTTAGGACTAGTGTGTGTGGGAATTAATTTACGTATAAGATCTGTGACACGTGGAACAGGTTACCTTCAGAAGTTGTGAACAGTTCCTCTGTGGATCATTTCAAGAAAAGGTTAGACCAAATCTTGCACACTATTTGAGTGTAGAAAATTTTCCGTGGCACCCGTTGCCATTGGTACCTCCTTGGTATGGGCCGCAAGGCCTTTTGAGGTACTTCTTTTCCTTGTAACTCTCTCTCTCTCTCTCTCTCTCTCTCTCTCTCTCTCTCTCTCTCTCTCTCTCTCTCTCTCTCTCTCTTCTTTTCAGCGAATACAGATTTAATTTACATAGTCTTTCCCAGTAGTTGAGTTCTTGGCTGTGAAATTCCTCTGGGTTTCTTCCAGCTTATTAATTCCTTCTCTTTTATATGGGGATATCAAGACTGAGCAATGTTCAAGTTTTCACATGATCAGTGTTTTCAGCAGGGGAATCATTACCTTCTTGGAGTTTCTCAGTATCTGTCCTGTAACTCTTTTTGCTTTATTTATCGCTATCTGATTCTGTGTTTCAAATTTTGCATCATCGGTCATTATTACCCCTAAATCTTTTGCTTTGGTGTTTCTCTGAATTTCCTGTCTATCTGGGTTATAGTATGCTGTCTATTTAAGTTCTTTGTTTATTTCATATCTCAATCGCTGAGATTTCTCGGTGTTAAAATTCATGTTATTGTTTTCCGACTGTTTGTGTTCCCTTGTAGGAGATTGCCGATTTTTCTGCTGACCTTTGTATCGTCAACAAAATATGTTACTATACTGTTATCGTCTACTTCATTGTCTATGTCTGTCAACATAATAATGAATAGGAGTGGGTATAATACTGTTCCTTGTGGAGATGAGCTGCCAGTACTTCCGAATCTGATGATGATATACTTTGGATTTTTAAGGCTTGCTTCCGTTCTTTGAGGAAGTTGCAGATCCATTTGCCCACTTTGCCTGTTACTCCCATGTGTTTCATTTTATGTGGTATTATATCATGATCACACTTATCGAATGCTTTATCAAAATCCGTGTATATTACGTCGTAGTTATCATTGCTCTCAAGTTCGTCTATGATACTGTTATAATGCTCTATTAGTTGTGATAGGCACGATCTTCTTGATCGGAATCCGTGCTGGTTCTCACTGATTCTTTTATGTGTCTCCAAAACTCACATTTTCTCTCTTACTATTCTTTCTAGTATTTTAGTGAGATATGATGTCAGTGACACCGGCCTATAGTTCTTTACTTGAGACCTATCCCCCTCTTTATACAAGGGTGACAAGTAATTCATGGACACATTTTGATCATAAATAATTCTTTATATTAACTGTCTTTTTGTTTGTTCCAGGTGATTTTGAGTACTTAGCTTTGGAAAGTTGAACTGCACCATCACAACTGAAAATGGACAAATGGAGCGTGGAGCACAGAGCCACCATTATGGAACTTTATTTTGCCAATAAGGCAATAACCACTCTATAACAATTTATCAAAGACAGTTTCGGGCAAAGTTTGGTTGGCGGACATACCCACAAGGAATTCAGTATTGCGCAATGTTAAAGCACATTGGACATCTGGCAGTGTAGCAGATGGAAAAAGGTCAGGGTGAAGGAAAACAGTAAGAACTGAAGAAACAATTTTAAGAGTGAGAGAAGTAGTCCAACAGAGCCCAAAGAAGTCGGTGAGAAGGCATTATCTACAGCTGGACATTAACAGGGAAACTGCGTACAATTGTGAAGAAGGATCTTAGTTCGTATCCCTACAAAATGAAGGTACCACAACATTTGAAACCGGCAGACAAACAAAGCTGACTGGCAATGTGTAACACTATCAAAGGACTTTTGCCAGGTAACCGAAATTTCGGCACATGAAGCACATTTTCACTTATCGGTGTATGCCAACAAACAAAACTGTCGAATATGAGCCAACACAAATCCTCACAAAATCCACGAAAAACCTTTACACAACCAGAAAGTGACAGTGTGGTGTGTCATCTCCAAATCTTGGATAATAAGCCCATATTTCTTTGAGAATAAACGGGGGGAAACTGTGACTGTGAATGGTGATCGATACCGTGAAATGCTGAGAGAATTTTTCATTCCTGAATTACGTCGCTGCAACCCAGACTTCAATGAAATTTTCTTCAAACAGGATGGTGCAACTTGCCACACAAGCAATGAAACAAGACAAATGTTGCAAGAGACATTTCCAAATCATGTTTTTTCAAAATTTGGAGACATTCCATGGCCACCCCGATCACCTGACCTTACATCTCCAGATTTTTTTTGTGGGGCTACCTAAAGTCCAAGGTGTATGTGACTAGACCAAGAACATTACCTGAACTGTAAAACAACATCAGAGATGAAATTAGCCGCATTTCTCCTGAAACACTTCAGCATGTTATGAACAATTTCTTTTTCCACTGCCGTGAATGCATACGTTTTAAGGGAGGTTACCTGACATCAGCCATTTTTCAAAAATGAAGAAATCTGAGTACCACCAATATTTCCGCATTGTGTTCTTTCAAATGTCTGTTATCTTGAATTTTTAATGTCCAAATAAAACATTTTATCAACAAAACAAATGTGTCCGTAAATTACTTGTCACCAAATATATATACAGAGTGTTAAAATGTCCTTACTCATTAGATATTTATTTTATTGAGTTAAATGTTCGAATTGCATATGAGAAAGCTGTTTGCATATCTATAAACGGGATGGAAAATATGGGACCGGAAAAATGTCCCAAAAAGTTTACATGGTCCCAAATTATCAGATTTATAGCCCAACTGGTGCCAATTTGTGTACGTAAACCACACACACACACACACACACACACACACACAAAATGTATAATGTCTGTGTAGGTTAAAATGAAAGGTTCATCTGCGAATTTCAAGTAAATATGTGTGTGTGTGTGTGTGTGTGTGTGTGTGTGTATTAGTGTATTATGCCAAATTTGTGTGCGCTACTTTGTGTATGTTTAAAAGTGGAAGCAAAAATTTAATCTACATGCTAAGTTAGGTCGGAAATTAGACGTAAGAAATATGCAGTATTTAAGAAAATAAAAATGCGTCAGTCCGTGCATGAACTGAACAAAGGAGAGGCTCTGGAGCAGACTGTTGTAATCAAATATATTTTAATTTAAAACTAACATAAAACACGTACAAAAACTAGACCCTCCAAACCATCTTCGTTCATTGAACGTTTTGTAAACGTTCGGTAAACGTACAGTTTTGGAAATAAGTTCGCCTAGAAATCTAAAATTTCTGAAACGCATAAATATTTACTAATTGATAATGAATGAATGGGTTTGGTTTTTGAAATTTTATTACTATCACCAAAAAGAAAAAATATCCAAAGAAAACCAGAATATTACCAATTAGTAATTTTTTATTCTTTTTTAGAAATGTCATGTTTCTAGGCGAAATTTTCCAAAACTACTTTTGTTTGCTGGATTAACGTTCAACTTCAGTCACCCTTTTCACTGTAACATGTATTCTTTATTTATGAGGTGGAGGAGCTGACTTGCTCAAGAATAATAAGAATAATAATAATAATAATAATAATAATACATGATAATAATAATAATACATTAACTTTTGCACAAAAGTAAAGATTCGACCGTGAAATATTCGAAACGTGGTGTGTTGCTCAGAATAGCAAAACTCTGATCCTCGATAGGCGTACCGGAAAATTCAACAGTTTTCAGTAATTTGAAAACCTTTCGAAACGTCTGATGTGAGAATGCAAATGTGATCGAAATATAGAAACAGTTGCTTCATACTTCCTTCAATTGACATATACTGTAGACATTTGGGATTGTTTTCCACTCACTCTCATTCCCATTTTCATTCCCATTCCCATTCGTGGTCCGCAAATGAGAATGCACAAAATGAGGAATTCACATTTGAGGAAAGCGTTTCTTGAGTTGAGAAACAATGTCTCCCATTCGCATTCGAGGTAAAACCGCGAAATGAGTGTGACCAATATTTCCTAACCTAACCCAACTTAACCAGTTTAACCTAATCTAACCTAGCTTGAACCAAAGTGGAAAATCCCTGAGTGAGAATGAGAATGAGAACGGGATGAGAATGAGAATGGGATGAAATAGAAATAGACCGATTTGAAATTTTTCTTCTTTAAGATTCTCACTCGCGGATTTCTCACTCTTTCTTGGGCGCGGAATGAAATGAAAATCACATTGAAGGGGATGATACCTACATTTCGTTAACGGAAAGTTTCATGAACACACTAATAACAACAAAAACTTACTTAACCCAAGTTAATCTCACCCCAAAATAACTTGTCGATAAACTGTTTTGTCGACGAAGTGTCGTTTGCTCGTTTTGAATGTGGAAAATTGTTTGAATGTGGAAAATTGGAATGTAGAAAATTGTTTGAATGGCTCAGATGTGTTTTCACGTTCCCTCAAAGTACAGTAAATGTCTGTTTTCTTTTGTAGGAAACACATTTGTCTGATATTTGTCTGTTCCGTTTACGCAGACATGGTATTTATTAGAAAATAAAGTGTTTGATATAGAGAGAAAGATTAATATATTTGCATCACTTAAAAAAATATTGCACTTTATTATTATTATTATTATTATTATTATTATTATTATTATTATTATTATAAATACAAATTTATTATTTAATTATTATTATTATAAAAAATATAAATTTATTAGTAGAATGGTCTAATATTATATAATGTCATAGCCTTATATAACATTTTTATATTACTCACCCATAAAACTTTATATACCATTATTTAAAACAAATTATTTAAAACAACAATAACAACCTGTCCCTCACCTCACAAAAAAAGAAAAAAATCTAAAACAAAATGAATGAGGGAAAAAAAAAAAAAAAAGGCAAGTTTATTTGGAAATTTCCTTTTACAATACGTTGGTACGTTGGTCGATATACCCCTAGAGCTTTCTTTGTGCCTCGAAATTCATTAACCTTTGGGCATTATTAGCGACCGAGGAGCAAAAAGTTAACACTAATGCTTAGTTCTCAGCCCTTTAAAAGGTTTTATAATAGGGATTGTGAAAATAGGGCTAATGAACTTGGCCCATAAATGTCTTGATTATATGAAAATGAGAAATTAATGGCCAGTGTTTTACCATTTTTGGGCTATAGAATTCGAGTCTTTTAAGCTTTTTAATAGTTTGTAACCTTTGCAATAGCGACATGTAAAACACTCTTAAATTAATGCTTAATTATATATTCTATGGATCACACCTATAGACTGCACATACACACATACATACACATTATAGATAAGGATAATTCATATATATCAATGTTGATGCGTGACAAAGGAAGAGGAAATGAAACGAAGGATGCAGCAACGTTTCGAGGTAGTCGTTACATCTTCTTCAGGATAGGTGTTATTCTGAAGATGGTATAGGGATTATGTTGAAACGGTGATGTATGTTTAATTTTGTATGTATAATACACAATATATATATATATATATATATATATATATATATATATATATATATATATATATACAGTATATTAAGAATATTGAGAAATAAGTGGAGAACACTTTGAGTTCAGGCAAATATTATTTATAACAAGATCCGAAACTCGGCCCACTTATGCGTTAGCCTTTTTTTACTGCCATCTAGTGTTTGGAAGAACTAAATTACCAGCAAAGAAAAAACCAAACTACGTCAACTTAAATTGTATTTTAATAGTTAGTATTATATAGTTTAATATGTAATCAAATATAGTATCACTTAATAAGTCTATAAATATCGACATAGATTCAGGATCAATCAACATTTCTTTCATTTGTGCAGTTCCGTGAAAACTCCAGTAGCACTAAAAAACTGGAGTGGGTGTCCAATACGAGAGGTAAAACTCAAGTTTCGTGAGTGTAAAGTGGTTTCTTCAGGTGAACGTTATACTGGCAAAAAATTTACTAATTATGGTTTGTATATTTTGGAAAATATGTCTTGCATTCATTTATCCATAGACAAAATTATACTGTATGGAAGATAAATATGAAAAATAAGAATATATATATATAATAATATTAATATATTAATATTTAATACAGAGTTTGGATAACGCTTAGAGTTCAGGCAAAGCTTATTTATAACAAGATCCGAAACTCCGCCCACTTTTGTGTTAAGCCTTTTTTTTCTGCCACCTAGTGTTTGGAAAAAGAACTAAATTATCAGCGAAATACACGTCAACAGCTTGAATTCTATTTTAATATTTGGTATTATATAGTAATCAAATGTAGATTCAGTTACTATATTAAGTACATAGACTTATTTTTTTTTAATAACAATGTGATCATATTCAGTTTTTGTAATATACTTCTAAATCATACGAGTGCAGCCTTGTACAAAGTTCAATTCTCACTCTACACGCTAGGTGGCGAATATCTAATATTCATTTGGCGGGATAACGCTATAAATAGTGGAAAA
Source organism: Bathynomus jamesi (assembly GCA_023014485.1). Classification (NCBI taxonomy): domain Eukaryota; kingdom Metazoa; phylum Arthropoda; class Malacostraca; order Isopoda; family Cirolanidae; genus Bathynomus; species Bathynomus jamesi. The sequence goes on along the minus strand of JAJOZX010004948.1, from coordinate 90,744 downwards.
TAGTATCATCACTTTCGTATTTTCACACACACACACACACACACACACACACACACACACACACACACACACATAAACTACGTATAAACGTAACCCGTCGTGGAGAAATAGCTGTTCCAGATTTTTTAAATGTTACCAAAGTTTTGGCTACAAATGTGTGTGTGTGTGTGTGTGTGTGTGTGTGTGTGTGTGTGTGTACAGGGTGGCGCAAAAGTCGCGCATCATAGGAATTTTCAGTGTTGATTATAATATATTATTTTTTTCTTTTAGGTAGAAGATGACTATGAAATGAACAATAGACGAGAGGGTGAGCTTGGTTTTAATGCATGGAAGACCAGGTACTACAAATCGATGAATCGGTACAAAATTTAAATTCTGTGTTTAAATTTCGTACTGATTCATCGATTTGTTGTACCTGGTATTCCATATATTAAAACCAAGCTCACCCTCTCGTCTATTGCTAAAAGAAAAAAATAATATATTATAATCAACACTGAAAATTCCTATGATGCGCGACTTTTGCGCCATTCTGTATACAGTATGTATATATATATATATGAATCGTTTTGAAAGTTTACAAAAACCTTTTAGCAGTAGCGGTAACTGTCGAATTATACATATAATCAATGAATGATCATTTTTCATTTTCAACAACACTGAATGATAGGAAAAACCCACAATAAACGCTGGGATCAGTCAATGTTTGGAAGGTGCAAGTAACTAGAATTTAACAGTGTTCCTGCTTTCCCGTGTACCAGGTAAGAACACTGTTGGATTGTGGTTACTCGCAGCTTCCAAACAATACTGAATGATTTTGTCTTTAATCAGCGTATAAGTGTGCAACTTTATAGTTTCTTAGAATGATAAAAATTGCGTTCTCCAGAAACTTTTATGTACGAGTGAAATGTTGGGTCCTCTCTCATCTTATCTTCCTTATATTAAGTGTTGGTTCCCTACATTAGAAGCAGTAAAGTTCCGTATGACATGAACGTTTTAAACCGTTTGGTTCCCTATTATACGCGTCAAAATAGGTTAAGGAAAAGCGCATCTCGGAATTAGGCTCCAAATTGGGGACCGCATAGACACTAACCGGGAATTTACTGGCTTTTTCGTTCACTGTTAGGAAGCGTTTATTGCTTAGAACGTTGAAGTTAAAAAAAAAATTGGGGTACTTCGACTTCAAGGTTTTACGAACTTTCTTATTTACAATGTAGGACAGACCTTTTTTGTTTAGTATTACAGTCAAATTCATCTATATGTATTGTTAGTTAATTTTAAATAAGGTTTAATCTAGAACGTATATCCAAAACACCATTGAATGATTAAATGTTGTAATTAATTGCTCACTGAGAAGTTAATTTAAATGTAAATTATATGCAGCTATTTATATATTTGTATGGGTATAAGCACCAATATACGAATATATACCTTGGTAAACCTTGATTTTGCTTCCGCCTGAATTGTTCATTCTGACGAAGGTCAAGTTTGTTACTCTACCTTAGACCTACAGCTTAACGTGGCATTCGAACTACGACTCACCACGGTGGGTCAGAAATTACAAAGTCCTCGCCCGGACTCGATCTCGCGTCCTCCTTATGAGCAGCCCAGCATCTTAACCACTATGCTGCCCAGGGTACCAATTTATCTACCAACCAATTTTTTTATTGTACAGAAAGATGAACAGCCGGGTTTGCTGCGCTCCGACTGCCTTCACCAGGAATCGAACCCGGGGCCGGTGGATTCGTAGTCAGTGATGCTAACCAGTACACCACTGAGACATTATATATATATATATAAACTACACAGTGTATATATATATATATATATATATATATATGTGTGTGTGTGTGTGTGTATATATATATATGTGGTGTGTGTGTGTGTGTGTATATATATATATGTGTGTGTGTGTGTGTACACGGTGGTCCAAAAGTCCCTATCTATTTTGCTGAAATAATAGTATTTTAGGATAAAAATGTAGTAACATAATTAGATATATATTTATTCATCAAGTTTAGGTCTAAGATTCGACGTGAGCACCATCAGTGTCTCTGCAACCCTCAACTCTGTCTACTGCATTGCGGAACACATTCTTAAACATCTCTGGGGTTATTTTAGCGACTGCCGCGACAATGCGGGCTTGCAGATCCTGCAGGTCTGTAACTCTTGGTTTGTAAACCTCAGACTTTATAAAGTCCCACGCAAACAAGTCTAATGGTGTTAAATCCGGAGATCGTGCTGACCAGGGTCTGTTTTCACAACGTCCAATCCAGCGATCTGGTAAGAGGTCATCAAGGTACGCCCGAACGGTGTTTGCATAGTGACATGGAGCTCCATCTTGTTGAAAGAAAACAGTGTCGAGAATGCCATCTGAACGAAGCCGGAGTTCGAGAAACTGCTGAAGCATGTCAAGATAAATTGGTCCTGTTACCGTGGCTTCTGCAAGGAAAAAAGGTCCTTAATCTTCTATCTTGTCATACCCAACCAGACATTAACTTTAGGAGAATCTCTCTCCCATTCGTAGAACTCGGTTGGTTTTTCACTAGCCCAGATACGGCAATTACGTCGATTAACCTGCTCATCGCTGACGAGAATGTAGTTAAATAAGTTTTCGGTATGATTCTTCTCAATCAATTCTGTGCAAATGGCGGCTCGTCTTGGATAGTCCTCTTCGTGTAACTCGTGTAGCAATTGAATATGGTAACTTTTCTTTTTTAATGTTGATTTTAAAATCCTTAGAACAGTCGTTTTTAGTATGCTCAATCCACGTGATGCTGTGCGAGTTGACATTCTAGGATTTGTTTCAAAGGCATCTCTTATCAATTCAACATTTTCTTGAGAGGCACCTGGACGTCCAGATCTTGCCTCATCATGAACAGATCCTGTTTTTTTTAAATTTATTGACCAGCTCGCGAATTGCTTTGTCTGTAGGTCCTCGTTTGTGAAATCTTCCGAATTTTTCTCGAATTTCTTTGCACTTCTTCCCTTGGATACGTAGTGTTACTACCATCACACGTTCTTGTACATCCATCATCATCATGGCCTGCAGAAAATAAAATAGAAATATCATTATTTCAGGAAAATAGATAGGGACTTTTGGACAACCCTGTATATATATATATATATATATATATATATATATATATATATATATAAACTATTTCCTTGGAAACCAAAAACAAATGGATAAAAATCATTTTCACTGGACTCTGTATATAGCTAATACTCAATAATTTCCATTCCGGTCAAGATACTTTTCATCCAGCTGTGACCAAAAGTGTTCCATGACCAGCTCTAAGTGTATTACCACAACCTAATCGTCATAAAGTAAAAGGAGACCTATTTTGAGTAATTTAAGTACAATTTGTCCAATACTGATACTGCCCAAAGCCATAAAAATTTCTGGTTTGGAATTATCGAGAATCGTGCAGTATAAATGGCTGATATGTCACTCGTAATCAGGTAATAGTTCTTTCCTGTTTTAAGAATTGGAATTTAATATTGGCAGAGCGAAAGTTCATATATTATTCACGTTTAACATTCAATTATTTTGTTAATTTAGGTGTCAATTACAAATTACAGTTCCGATTTGCTTTTTATATTTCGACTATAAATCATTGTTGGCGATTTAAATTAAATACAATTTTATTTTTTATATTTGAGCATTTTTGTAGGCATTAATTTGGGGTTTGGAAAGAAATTATATTTATAGCGCTAATTTTTTTGGTTGTTAAATATTTAGTTATTAGTAGGCTGACCATACGTACCGTTTTGAACGGAACAGTACCGTTTGTTTTATATTTCCTGGCCGTCCCGTCGTTTTAATAAAAATGTCAATTTTGTCCCGGTTTATGTACTTACTTTTTCATGAATACAGAATATTACATAACCCCGTCCCTTTTTTGCCATCCCAATGTCCCGTTTTTGTCTCAAGGAAATATGGTCAGCCTAGTTATTAGTTATGTTCAGTTCGTGTGAGGTATATGTATATATATTTTTTTTTATACAGGAAGGAGGGGCCAAAGGCAAATGCCCGCAAAAATGCCCCCATAGAAGGAAAAGCATAAAGCCGAAATAAAGGTCTTTGAGGCTCTTAAAAAGGTTGCCATTTTATGTTTTTTTAATTTTGAAAAGATTATGTAGTGTGTAAGATGCATGTGTGTGTGTGTGTGTAGTAAGAAATAGGGGGAGACGTGTGTGTTTGAGAGCATGCTAGACTGCTCGTAGGGTAGATGAGACACGGAGAAAGATCACCTAAAGAGGACAGTGACAGGAGAAACGGGAATTCCAGCACTCCTTGTCTCCTGCCTAACATTCCCCTCGGAGTACTTTCCTGGTCGATTGGTACCTACAATCTCCTCCTTTGTTGAGGATAATGATAATAATAATGATAATTTTTATTGATAGGAGATAAATCCCGTAAAAAAAAGTACATCGTCTAGAAGACAAAGCAGGACTGATGAATAGTTTGGACAAGTGGATTGTCTGAGTTTTAAATTCTTCGCATGAGACTCTATTGAACACGTTCTGGTTAGCGAACATTTGTGAAGCTGAGCATCTCAGAGATAATACAGCAGTCTAAACGATCTGTTATAAAGCAGATTTAGGGTTCTGCAAGAACCATTTTTATAATTAGCCCACAGTTGCCACCAATAGATATTAATGCAGAAAATACGAAAAAGGGTCTCTTTTGCTTCGCTTGTACAAAATCCAAAGTTCCTTACAATTATGTTTGCTTTAGCACAGTAACTTCGATATTGTTTTATATCTGAGTTGTCACTCAAGGAGCTGGTGATAATTTGACCCAGATTCTTAAATTCTTGTACCTGTTTTACTGGTTTTGAAAATAATATAACTGTTTGGTTTGAGTTTTTAGGATGGAACTGCATAACCTTAGTTTTAGTATCTTTAAAATTAATATCATGGTTCTGGGAATATAATTCGCAAATTTTGTTAACATGATCCACAACTTTATTTGAAAGACTTATTAATACCATATCATCGGCGTAAACAAAGTTATTTGTCCCCATGTTATCTATACAACATCTCACTCTAGCCTCTAGCAGAGGAGAGAGCAAGGAGCCTTGTCTAACTCCGCATGAAGAACCAAAGCATCTAACCATAAAAGTTTGGTGAGCCTACCAAAATTTCAGTATATTTAAAAATAGTGGAACATTCCTATATTCTGATTTTTTAAATACAATGTTGTGAGTCACTCTATCATATATATATATGTATGTGTGTGTGTGTGTGTGTGTGTGTGTGTGTGTGTGTGTGTGTGTGTGTGTGTGTGTTGGTTGCCATTTATTTACATTATAATTTTGCAAATATGAATCTCGGTTATTATTTTTCCTTATAATTCCGCGCATATGTTTGGTGGTTGGCATTTATTTACATCATAATTTCAGAAATATGAGTGTTGGTTGTCATTTTCATTATAATTTCACAAATGTAAACGGTGGTTGACATTTATTTACATTATAATTTCGTGAATATGAATGTTGGTTGTCATTCTCATTGTAATTTCCCAAATACAAATGTTGCTCAGTATTTACAGTATTTGCATCATTATTTCAGAAATGTAAATATTGTTTTTTTTAATTGTTTACGTCAAGTTCCACGTTATGCGAGAATATGTTTGTTACGTATATGAATTTTTGATTCATATACATACGTATAGCCATACGTGCTATACAACTGTACTTACTCTATGATGTTTGGAGAAGTCACTCTCCCGAGTTACACTATGACTTCCCCACCAATGAAGTTCGCTTTGCACAGCGTCCTAAGGAAATCTCACAGCTGCTTTACGACCATCACGTAATAGCCACGTAAGCCGAGCTTCCATTTACTGCTTCTGCGACATTTTTCCTTTTTTACTCTGGGGGAGGTGCCAAAGGGGAGGATTTAGGGGAGGAAAATGCCACATGGGAAGATTTTGAGGGAGGAAAAGTGCCATACTGGATAGTCTTCGGGGAGAGGGGGAGGAAGTGACATAAGAGAGATTTAAGAAGAGGGAAATGACATATAAGGGAGATTTATAGAGAAGCAAATCGTCATAGGATAACCTTTGGGAAGGGAGAAGAAGAAAGTGCTGGTCATGCGATAGGAAGGTGCCATAGGGTAAAGGGAAATGCCATATAGAAAGTATATAGTGAAATAAGAAGTCCCACAGGAAATTTTACAGTAGAGACAGGTGTCAATGAGTTGCTTCAGGAAGTAAAATCATCTTCACATTTAATAACTTTGGGGAGTAATTGAGAAGAGTACCACAGGGAAATGTTTATGACGAAAAAGGTGATCGTCGAGACACGCGAAAGAGGAAGGAAGGACGGAAGGAAGGAAGTGCTATACGAAGAAGAGATCGGAAATTGGATTAAATGGCAGGTGTTAAAGGAGAGAGATTCCAAATATAAGCTTAACGAAAGTGCTTGCGAAGAAAACCACGAAGAAAGCGCGGTTAGGAGGAAAATATGACCTTTGACATTCGGAAACAAACAATAAACTGTGTATATATATATATATATATATATATATATATATATATATATATATATATATATATATGAATAGAAACGACATAAGTGTTAAGGAACGTTTCTGCACTTATGTCGTTTCTATTCATTTATATACTGCGCGGTCATTGCAGTTATATGCATATATATATATATATATATATATATATATATATATTAGTGGTGGGCCGGATATCCGCATCCGCATCCGCATCATTTTTAACATTCGCATCTGCATTTCTGACTGCGGATGTTATGCGGATATCACCTCTAATAAATTATGCAATTTACAATTAAATTAGCTTATAAAGTAGCTTATAAGGCCCAGTCATGCACATTTCATGTAAAGTATTAATTATTATTATTAATGAACAAACAAATATATAAACCTCAAAATATAAATAGCTGGTAACACAGAAAATTGAATGAAACTTGTTTCATTGAATTTTCTGTGGCTGAAACTCTTGAGAAAGTTATTATTTTTATCATAATGAAAACATTAATATTAATTTTAATTCTTATGCATTGCCTGCCATAATAGTAATATCACGAAATTTGAAAAATTATGTCATATATTCATAATTCTATATTATATTGATAGATTAACTAAATATCCGCATCCGGAGATATTGAAATTAAAGATCCGCATCCGCAGATGTTGAAAAACTGACATCCGGTCCACCACTAATATATATATATATGGTATGAATTTCACAATCAAACACGTGAAATGAATGAATGATGTAAACCCACTGTGGGTAAGCCTACTGTGTAAACCTACTCATTGTGGGTTTATATATATATATATATATATATATATACAGGGCTATTTAAAATGATTCATCCGATTTCAACTGAGAATACTTCCGTACCTATCAATCGTGCATCAACTGGGCATACACCACATGAAAGAGGAAATCTCCGAGTTTTACAAGATCACCGCGAGAGGGCTCCAAAGTCACGCCGTGGCCTAGCCTAGCAACACAAAGTCAGTGTGAAAATGGCGTCCGCACAGCAGAAGGCGTTTTGTGTGTTGCAGTTTTCGAGCTGTAAATCGGTAGTCACAGTGCCGGATCTTACACCGTGCGACTTCTTCCTTTGGGGGTACGTTAAGGATACTGTGTACGTGCCACCGTTGCCCACATCTTTGGATGAGCTCCGAACTCGCATTGTTACTGCCGTAGAGTCAGTGACAACGGACATGCTGGAGCGAGTATGGGAGGAATTCGACTATCGTGTCGACGTTGCTCGTGTAACTAGGGGAAGTCACACAGAGCATTTATGAGGTGAGAGACAAAATTTGGACAGTTTTTCTTTTGGTTGATGTATCACAAATCACACTGTATTTAATGCAAAAAAAACTTCACTTTTTTTCTACGTGAAGGTCAAAATATGAAAATAAAAACCCACTCTAATAGACAGAGTTTATTTCCACGACAGTTTCGACGCCCACTGGCATCCTCCTCGGGTGGATACAGAAACACTAATGAACCAAAACAAGAGGGAAAAACAGTCCAGGGACCGACCGTTAAGAAATTCGCACCTAGGTTAGATCCCATTCTCCCGACACCTGAAGGGCATTTTCATTAAGTACATTCGCGCAAATTTAAAACTATCTTCCTGTTCTAAACATACAGATTCTAATATATTTTTTTACATAGTTATTACATTTATTATTAAATTTATTACATTTAATATTGCATAATTATTTATTACAGAAATTATAAATTTATTATTACATTGGTTATTACCAATGTAATAATAAATTTATAATTTCTGTAATAAATAATTATGCAATATTAAATGTAATAAATTTAATAATAAATGTAATAACTATGTAAAAAAATATATTAGAATCTGTATGTTTAGAACAGGAAGATAGTTTTAAATTTGCGCGAATGTACTTAATGAAAATGCCCTTCAGGTGTCGGGAGAATGGGATCTAACCTAGGTGCGAATTTCTTAACGGTCGGTCCCTGGACTGTTTTTCCCTCTTGTTTTGGTTCATTAGTGTTTCTGTATCCACCCGAGGAGGATGCCAGTGGGCGTCGAAACTGTCGTGGAAATAAACTCTGTCTATTAGAGTGGGTTTTTATTTTCACACACTGTATTTGTAACATTAAAAAATATTCTCATTTGAAATCGGGTGAATCATTTTGAATAGCCCTGTATATATATATATATATATATATATATATATATATATATATATATATATATATATATATATATATATATATATATATATAATTCTGGAAGAGTAATCACGCAGTATTAAAATTTGAAAGAACTTACCTTTGACGAAGTAATTTTATGTTGATTATTGGTACAAAATAAAAAATCGTCAGCGCCTGTAACTGAGTGGGTAACACCGTTTCCCTATAAGCGAAATGAAGACACTGAAGAAGAGGGTTCGACTCGACGGTGCCGGTTAATAAACATCCAGGAGTTATCGCAATGGGCCGCATAATCTGGCCAGTTTTTGCCCCTGCTCACTGATTATATTCCCAAAAATCAACACGTACGCTTCATCACTATAATTTCGCATTTTCCTTGTGGTTATTCCACCATATACAGTACACCTGAAATGCGAAATTCACAAATTTTCCATTAGAAATGAACGGAAATTTTAAGGAATAAAATTGGTCTGAAACCTGTTTTTAGGTTTGGCGCATTTAGTTGTTTTTCCGAACAGCAAGTGGATGCGCCTGTAGGTGAGTTTTTATATTTTGCATTAGTAGAGTGTCACAGAAGGCTGTTTAGTACGTAGTTACATGAAGTATTGCATGCTATGTATTAATTCATTACTGAATATTCGTATATTACATACACACACGTATGAATTTTGCATGTAATGCGTGGATCAGAGTTACAGAAATTATGTGTCTCCATTCCAAGTTTAAGCACCGTGCTCACCCCATGGAGAATCGGAACTGGGTTCCTAGGTAATGTATGTATCTGTAGAGCGTATATATATATATATATATATATATATATATATATATATATATATATATATATATATATATATATTATTTTAATACACGTCTAAAATTAAAGTAAGGGCCATTCAAAAATTACGTAACGTTATTTTTGCTAAACTTGACACCCCCAGATCCCCCAAGAACGTCGTTCTATAACGCTAGACCAGACACCCCCTAAGATGTTATGTAACACTTCCCACACCCCACACGTTACGGAACGTTACAGGGTGTGTGGGGGTGTCAGGTTTTAGCAAAAATAGCGTTACGTAATTTTTGAACGGTGCCTAATTAACATAATTAAAATGGGTAAGACTGTCTTGTAACAAGTCTCTCTCTCGTGAATCACTTTTAAAGACAAAAAAAGAAAAAACAGGAAATTAAAAACACGCTGGTCAGTGTTTGTAGTGACGTCACCAAGTAAGACAACTAAATTGATGAGGTCGAAACTTGGTTGACAGTAAACCAACTAAAAAGGGAGCAAAATTCAAAACGTTTTTAGAAATAGTCTGTAACTTGTTAAAAATGTTTGTTAAAATCATGTTTATATAAAAAGCAAAAGATTCGATCGATCTACGAGTACTCAACTTTAAAGAACTATGGAGAAGCTCCGCCTTTTTTCAGACTGACCCTGTTCAGGGTTTTCGAATGCCATCACACGCCTGTAAATATCTAACTATTAATGTCCTCTAGGCGTATATTTTAACTGTGCTGATAGACACGGTGTCTTAAGTGCGCTGTCTTTCCAATATTGCGTTCAGAGCAATCTGAAGATCTTATTTTACAAAATACTCAGTTACATTCATTGCTGTTTGGGTTACTGTTACACAGAAGCCTACCGAGTGAATTAATCATAGAACTCGCAGTATTTATTTTTATCGGAATTAAAGTCCTGATATTTGAAAGAATGGTGCATGAAAGGATCAACGGAGTTTTTTTATCTCACGTCTTAGAATCGACGGATTTGAATAAAAGTTTTTCCACGCTGCCATGAATGCGGTATGAATAAACTTGCCAGTGTCGGTAACTCAGTGGGTAACACCATTTTCCCTTTAAGCGAAGTGAAGACACTGATGTCGGGGATTCGACTCCCGACAGTGTTGTAGGTTAATAATAATTAATAATCTAGGAATTAACGCAGTGGGTTGCGTTTATTGAGTCTCAGAACTTTCCTATTTCTAGCTCTCCACAGTGATTATTACGAACAAACTTATTTGCATATCCAAGACTAAAAATATGTTGGCTTAATATTAAGTCCTGTGTCCGTATCTGTATCTGTAGTTCTATCTTATCTGAAGATTGTGCATTTGATAAGCAAATGACTGCAGAAAAAAATCCTCGAATTACTGCTTTCTTTGTAAAGGGTGATCCAGAGAAATGGGACCCAAAAGAAACCCCTGTAACTCTTAAAGTATAAGTCCTTTTATAAAATCATACGCATCATTCGAAAGAGGATAGTTACAAGTTTGTACAGGATTGTATAGGTTTTGACAATACAAGACAAGATAAGATACAAAACAAAATAAAAGTGTTAGTTAAAACTAACCCTTCAAGATGAGTGCATGGACTGTGGAACAGCTGCGTTTCATAACTGAGCAATATTATGAGCATGGAAGAAGTGTAGTTTCAGCTCTGAGGTGATTTTGACATCTGAAAATTTGTCTTGAAAGATCTTTGAGCTGAAACTACACTTCTTCCATGCTCATAATATTGCTCAGTTATGAAACGCAGCTGTTCCACAGTCCATGCAGTCATCTTGAAGGGTTAGTTTTAACTAACACTTTTATTTTGTTTTGTATCTTATCTTGTCTTGTATTGTCAAAACCTATACAATCCTGTACAAACTTGTAACTATCCTCTTTCGAATGATGCGTATGATTTTAGAAAAGGACTTATAATTTAAGAGTTACAGAGGTTTCTTTTGGGTCCCATTTCTCTGGATCACCCTTTATAATCGGATGATAAAAAAATTTATGCAAATAAAAATCAGAAAATGTAGTGCATGTCAGACTTTCCGTAAATTTTAAAGGTATAAAGAGATCATTTGGACCACAAAACACTTTTACATCGCGAACACGTAAGAAACCGCTTTTTTTAGTTCATATTTGAAGGTAATTGAAGAAGAAAAACTATTTAACTTTCTCACCAAATCCTCAGCATCTAACGTTTCGGGTACAGCAACAAATACATCAGCAACGTATCGAAGTCGTACTATATCTGGTAAAGAAATAATAGGCAAATAATTTCTTCCAAAAAGTTCCATTCAAAGATTACTGAAAACAGAAGAGAAAAACTTTCTATGTTTAAACCCCACTTTTGATAACAAAATGTACAGGGTGTCCCAGAATTAACTATCTATTTCAATGAAATCGGACAATTTTTTTAAAAACACACTTTTATTTATGTTTATCATGTTTAATGTGTTAAAAATGTATAAATTTCTAAATTTTTTTCATAATTTTATTTTCATAATTTTTTCATAGTTTTTCATAGTTTTATTTTCATTCTCTTTCAGAACCCTATTAATAATGAATACACAAGAACGCATCTTTGTTGTAACATCCCGTATCAAAGCCTTTTTCATCAGTGTCGAACGCAAGATTCTATGAACTGTTGTCTTGGATATGTTGAGTCTTCGACCGGCCTCCCTAACCGAAGTTGTTGGTTCATCCTCAAACAATTGTCGTACCTGTTCGGTACTGTTACGTGCTGTCCTTGGGCGTCCTCTTCCCACCTCGTCGTGTACGGATCCAGTTCTTTTAAATTTGTTCACAAGTTCACGAATCGCTTTGTCTGTAGGACCGGTTCTGTGGAATCTTCTTGTAAATTTTTCTCTGATTTCATTACATTGCATTCCTTTGATACGGGATGTTACAACAAAGATGCGTTCTTGTGTATTCATTATTAATAGGGTTCTGAAAGAGAATGAAAATAAAACTATGAAAAAATTATGAAAATAAAATTCTGAAAAAAATTTAGAAATTTATACATTTTTAACACACATTAAACATGATAAACATAAATAAAAGTGTGTTTTTAAAAAATTTGTCCGATTTCATTGAAATAGATAGTTAATTCTGGGACACCCTGTACATATAATAGTAATCAGTCAGAAGGGCCAGAAACTGATAGAGCTTAGACCAGCTAATGCGAATCATTGCGGAAGCTTCTGCATTATTATTACTAGCAAAATTGGGATTCGAACCCTCGACCTCAGTGTTTTCCCTTCGTTTATAGGGAAACAAACGTGTGTTGCTCACCGAGTTAAAGGCGTTGACAAAAATCCCTGTATTTTAACCCGCTAAAGGAAAATACATAATGAAAAAGCCACATCTGTAGGAACAGCGTGAATACGTTCTAAAACTGAGAGATGTTCAATCCAGAGTTCCAAGATTAATTGAACAGGAACAACTTTCGTTTATTAACAAATTATGTTAATAGAAACAAGTTTTTATAAATTATTTCTAAAGAGGTTCGAGGTGGAATTGGAATCTTTCACTTAGTCCCGGGGAGCAGCTAGGGAGGTTATATCTTCCAGGTGAGCTTCTGACCGAAACTCTTCTGAAGATGTTTCAAATTTGACTTCGTTTTTGCTTGTTTTACTGTCAAACAAGTTCCGAAATAATTGATTATTTACTTGATTTTTTTCTTGTGTGACGTCACTACAAGAGGAACTAGTTCTTAGAAGGGTTTTCCATTTTAATGACTTATTCCTTGGATTATATATATATACAGGGTGAGTCAAAAGTAGCGCCCGATTTCTGTTTTTTCGGCTGTCAGATTCTTTCTGGGAAGTCATGTTGTTAATAATTGTCTTGCAGATTATTAATTTTCTTAGTTTATTTATTTTTGTTTTAGTTTTGCAGGTTATTGCTGAGAGTTTGGAAAGTTACTGAATTTGCACCAAATTGAACCATGAATTACCTTTCAATGAATCAACGCATTGCGGTCGTGAAACATTACTACAAATGTAATGAACAACCAACGATGGCGGCACGCCGTTTGGCACAGGAATTCGATATTAACCCACCCCAGGGAAGAAACATACGATTGATTGTCGAGAAATTTGAAGCAACAGGGTCGGTAGCCACTGCAAAGAAGTCCGGTCGTCCGAAAACGGCAACGAATGTAGCTAAGGCTGAAGAAGCCATCAGGAGACTGGAACAAAGTCCGCAAAAGTCAACTCGCCGTTTATCTGCAGAGTTGGAAGTGAGCCAATCAAGTGTTATCCGTATCCTTCACCAGAAAAAATGGAAACCTTACATTCCACGCTTACTGCATGCCCTTCATGATGGAAATGACGACCGCCGTCTTCAATTTTGCGAAGAGTTCTTAGCTAAACTTGACGAGGAGGACACAATGCTAGACAACATCTGGTGGTCAGATGAGGCATGTTTTAAGCTTAACGGCACAATTAATAGACAAAATTGTGTCTACTGGGCTGCGGAGAACCCAAGAGTGACAGTTGAGAAGGAGGTAAATTTACCTGGCGTGACAGTTTGGGCAGCCATATCTCCATTAGGGATAATTGGACCCTTTTTGTTTGAGGGATCTGTCACTGCAGAAATTTACCTGGATATGCTGCAAACCTTCTTTTGGCCCAGGGTACAAGATCAGGACTGTTATTTCCAGCAAGATGGAGCTCCACCTCATTATGGACGTCATATTCGTCAGTGGCTTGATGAAAACTTTCCCGGAAAGTGGATCGGCCGCCGCGGTCCGATCGAGTGGCCGGCACGCTCCCCAGACCTTACACCTCCAGATTTCTTTCTTTGGGGGCTCATGAAAGACCTTGTTTATCGTGAAAAGCCTCGTACCATTCAGGAATTGAAGGCTCAAATCACTGCAAAGTTTGAGGAAATTGATATCGAACTCTGCAGGCGTGTGTGCCACTCTGTGCCTGCTCGGCTGCAATTGTGCATCGATCACGAGGGAGGGCACTTTGAAAATTGCAAGTAAAACAGCTTGGTACAGTTCCGTAATAATTTTCCCCCGAATAAATGGTTAGATAAACATGTCATTCATTTATTTCTACCTTCTTGTACAGTCAAACACTCAGAAAAACACCTAACCTAACCTAACGTAACTTAAGACAAAGTTCTAATGTGCACATTAGGCAATTATCCACATCACGCGTAATATATATACCTATATATATAAAACAGGAACACAAAAGAGAAAGAGAGGGATACCAGGAACACAAAGGAGAAAGAGAAAGATACCAGGAACACTAATGAAAACTCGCCGAAGACAAAAAACCACTGAGTAGGGAAGAAGTGGTGGCGGAACAGAAGAAAGCAATCGAATCACATAGTACTCGTAAGGAGATTAAACGACGGGCTATATGCGAATGCTATAAGACAGGGTCGTGCATATATGGATCAAACTGAAGGTACAGTTCCCCCAAAAAATGCTTCGATATGATGAGGAATGGAAGCTGCAGATACGGACAAAACTGCTACTTTTTCCACCCTCCTATGTGCAGACAGTCACTGACAGAGAGAAAATGCCTAAATATAGAGTGCCCATATTTCCACATAAGGGATACCCAAAGAAGAGAACAGGAAAGAACAGACCCTATCCGTACTAGAAGTAACAACAGGAGCAAAGAAACAAATTTTTTAGAGGAAATGAGAACGATAAAAGTACAGCTTGCTCTGCTAACAAGGACAGGACTCCACAGATATATTCACCCCACCATTACATGCATCACCCCTCTATCCAACACCACCCACCGATAATACAGCAACCACAGTGGTATCAAGGGCCGCAACCCCAATTCTTCCAAATGCAGCGGCCCAACCAATAACACCAAACAGGAACCGACATCGACCTGGAAACGACCAGTATATAGGAAAACTGAATACGGAAATTAGAAACGCGATAAATGTTTTATACACAAATATTCAAGGCCTCTACACGGACCATGCAGGCTGCAAATTACAATACTTACAGAATTTATCTACCGAAGCCAGCATATATATCATATGCCTAACGGAACCACACTTACATAAATGCAAAAAAGGCTGTGAAAACTGCATCGAGGATACTGAAATAGCATTGCTGGACTATAACATACACAGAGCACATAGAGTGGTCAGACAAGGGGGAGGGTGTTGCATCTACGTGAAAAACACATACACATTTGAAGTGAAGGTAAACAAATCAAACAGCATAGTCGAAGTTATTATATTAGAAGTAAAAGAACTGAACCCAACCATTATGAACATCTACAGACCACCAAACACCACGAAAAGTGAATTCCAATTTGCTACAAATGAAATAGAAAATATATTTAAATTATTTGAAACTCCAGCAACAAATATTCTAATTTTCGGAGATTTTAATTTCCCATTCATAACATGGACAAAAAATGACGAAGTTATATATTTCGAGAAGTTTCATAGCAACATTACAAAAGATGATAGAACCCAAGCAACAATGCTATTAGATATTATGGAACATTACGCCCTTACCCAGAAATCGGTGAAGCCACAAAAAAAGAGAACGTTTTGGAATTAATCTTGACAAATAACGACGACCATAACCTCATCGATATACAATTGAAGTTTGCACCCAGAGGTCCGAAAACGCATCCTAGAGAGTCAGAAGAAATATTTGAAAGCTTAAACATAAATTCAAAGAAAGTAAATTGGGAAAACGTAAATAAAGATTTAAAGGAAGTAAAGTGGGAATTGCTACTTCACGAGAAGACTCCACAAGAAATACTATGTATAATAGAGACTGAAACCAAACCTATAATACTGAAACATATTCCAGAGAGAGAGAAAAGAAAACGTAGCAAGCTCGAGAGGAAAACCAGGACGCTATTCAGGCAATGAAGACAAACCGCAAAACATCTCCACAGATGCAGAACTGATGCAAAGAGACTGAAACTAGAGAGGAAACTTGGCGAAATAGAAATGGACCTAAAGCAAACATTCATACATAAGACAAACGAGGAGGAAAATAAGGTAGCAGCAAACATAAAAAATAACCCAAAATACTTCTACACGTTTACGAAAAGGAAAATGTAGTGTAAAGAGAGTATTGGTCCGTTGATAGACGGGGAGGCCAAATACACAAATGACCTGAAAAAAATAAGCGAACTGCTTAGGGAACAATTTAACTCTGTGTTTAGCACCCCTAAGTCGGAGATGGAAGTGGAAAACCCAGACGAATTTTTCGACATAGATACAAATCAACCAAGAACAAATTCCGGCACAAACCTATTAATGGACATCGAGTTCACGGAAGGAGATGTAATTAATGCTTTATCACAGATGCGAGATAATTCAGCGCCAGGGCCAGACACATGGCGTGCCACGTTTCTGAAGAAATGTAAATAGCCAAACCGCTATACTTACTATGGAGGAAATCATTCGACACAGGACAAATTCCACTCCCCTTAAAGAACGCGAACATTGACCCCCCCCCCTATTTAAAGGTGGTAACAGAGCAATGCCCAAGAATTATCGGCCAGTGGCTCTCACCTCACACCCAGGGCCGCCGAGAGGGCGGGGAAGCCCGGATAAATCCCCGGGGCCAGGACCTCTAGGGGGCCCGGAAAGAGGGAGTATAAAATCTAAAAATATTAATAAAGCAATTGATTAAATAACAGAGAGGAAATATAATTAATGAACATACATTTTATAGAGATTATAATAGTCAAACTGAAACAGATAAAATATTATCTGCGGTCCACCAATGCCCGAGACCGACTGACAGATCTGGGAACCATTGTAATTGAAAGCCAGTTAGCCCGTACTTTAAATTTCATCAGAATCATTTACCACTTTGCTAGAGAGAAGGCAAAGAAAGTACACTTCTAATTATGAAAATCTTGCAGTAAACAATTGTCTTGCCTGCATGGACTGATACTGCATTTGTAAATTGTATGGTGATAGAACTAATTCATACTGTATGTTTTGAATAGTGATTTGGACATATAATCAGTTTGCTTGTTATGTACCCAAAAAACATTCATAATAAAATACTGAGTAAACAGGGGGGCCCACATACCAATCCTTCCCCGTGGCTCGGGGCAGCTCTCGGCGGCCCTGCACCTTATAAAGTGCTTTGAACGTATAATTAGAGGCAAAACTACCTACTACCTACAAGAAAAAGATTTATACAACCCAAATCAACATGATTTCAGGGCTGGAAGATCATGCCTATCACAGCTACTACACCACCAGGAGAAAATATTGGAAACATTGTGTCGAGGACAAAACATAGATGTAATATTTTCGGACTTTGCTAAAGCCTTCGATAAATGTGACTATGGAATCATAGCACACAAACTTAAGAATACAGGAATTACTGGAAAAGCTAGGAAGATGGATATTTCATTTCTTGACGCAAAGAACACAAAGAGTGGTAGTAAACGGAGTTAAATCGGAAATCTCGGAAGTCGCGAGCTCTGTCCCACAAGGGACAGTATTAGCTCCCTTGCTGTTTATAATAATGATT
The DNA here is from genome assembly GCA_023014485.1 of Bathynomus jamesi. Classification (NCBI taxonomy): domain Eukaryota; kingdom Metazoa; phylum Arthropoda; class Malacostraca; order Isopoda; family Cirolanidae; genus Bathynomus; species Bathynomus jamesi. The sequence continues at coordinate 72,776 of JAJOZX010004948.1, read as the reverse complement.
GCAGATATTGATGCAGATATTAAGGACAATATTGTATCATGTTTCGCAGATGACACAAAGATATGTAAGGAAATACTGAATGAAGGTGACATAAGAAAATTACAAAACGACATTGAAACATTACTCCAGTGGGCAGAAGACAACAATATGAAGTTCAATGAAGAAAAATTTCAACTTCTAAGATATAGTAATAACAAGGAGCTACAGAAAAAGTGTACAAAACTCTGCAAGCCAAACAGATAACACCAAATGCACAAGTCAGGGATCTTGGAATAATAATGTCGTCGGATGCAGAATTCAGAGAGCACTATAACATCAAAATTACAACGGCTAGAAAAGTAATGGGAATAATCTGGAGGAGCTTCCGTAGCAGAAAAGCAAACATCATGCTCAAATTATGGAAGAGTGTAGTACTACCAATAATTGAGTATTGTTCAGTACTCATAAGCCCATACAGAAAACGAGACATTGCGAGCAGTGAAGCTATACAAAGGACTTTTACGTCTAAGATAGAAGAAACGGAAGGTGAAGACTACTGGGCTCGACTACAATCCCTGAAACTCTACCCTGTCGAAAGAATGCGCGAGCGGTACACAATAATATACATATGTAAAATACTGGAAGACTTTGTCCCAAACCTTATCAGTGAAATAGAAACAAACTGGAATGAAAGAAGAGGCAGATTTTGTACAGTCCCATGAAAACGAGGACAGAAAATACTCTCAGAATACGAGGCCCAAAGCTTTTCAATGCCCTACCGAGAGAAGTAAGGAATCTCCAGCACACCGACCTGAATAACTCCAACAACCAGCTGGACAGATTCCTGTGCAAAGTCCCTGACCAGCCATTCGTGACCAGCTACGAGGGCAGGAGATCAGACAGCAATTCCCTCCACCAAATTCCGCAAATGAGGCGAGATGCTGCAGAGGGGTCGACCGCAGGTCGATCCTGAACCGTCGTTCGAACTCACACAAAGTAAGTAAGTAATATATGAAAAAAGTGACAAAGTGATACCTGACATAGATGCATTTTTCGAAGAGAAATTGCAAGGACAATGTATAACAGACTTTGATTTTACCCCAGAAGATGTAGCGAGAACTATAGGATAAATGAAATCACATTCAGCTGCAGGACCGGACAAATGGAACGCACCACTGATTAAAAACTGTAACAATGAAATAGCTACACCCTTATTCTGGATATGGAGAAGATCCCAAAACACTGGGGAAATACTGACCATTTTGAAAAGAGCGAACATTGTTTCTATATATAAAGGAGGGGATAGATCTCAAGCAAAGAACTATAGACCAGTGTCATTGACGTCCCACCTCACCAAAATATTTGAAAGGATGTCAGAGAGAAAATGAATGACTTCTTGGAGACACTGGAAAGATTCAACGAAAATCAGCACGGATTCCGATCGGGAAGATTATGCCTATCACAACTTATAGAGCATTATAACAATATCCTAGATGCACTTGAAGGCAATGAAAACTATGATGTCATATACACGGATTTTGCTAAAGCTTTCGACAAATGCGATCATGATATAATAGCACATAAAATGAAACATATGGGAATAACAGGCAAAGTGGGAAAATGGATCTACAACTTCCTCAGAGAACGTCTACAGGTCGTCAAAATTCAAGGTGTATCATCATCAGAATCAGAAGTACGCAGCTCAGTACCACAAGGGACAGTACTGGTCCCACTCCTGTTCATTATCATGGTAACAGACATAGACAGTGGAGTAAACAGCAACAGTATAGTAACATCCTTTGCGGACGATACAAAAGATCAGCAGAAAAATCAGCGATGCAGATGAAGTGGAGGACTTGCAGTGGGACACGAACAAAACATACAAATGGTCAGAAGACAACAATATGACTTTTAACACCGAGAAATTTCAGCTCTTGAGATATGGTAGAAATGAGGAACTTAAACAGACTACATATCATGCTCCAGATAGACAGGAAATTCAGATAATCACGAAACCGGTCGACTTGGGGGTAATAATGACGGATGATGCCAAATTTGAGACACAAAATCAGATAGCAACAAACAAAGCAAAAAGAATCACGGGACAGGTACTAAGAACGTTCAAAAGGAGGGACAAGACAGTAATGATTCGCCTGCTGAGAACACTGGTCATACCAAAACTTGAATACTGCTCAGTTTTAACGTCCCCATATAAAAAGGAAGAAATTACTAAACTAGAAGAAACGCAGACACTTCACTGCCAAGATTGATGGCTGCAAAGAACTCAACTACTGGGAAAGGCTACGTAAACCAAATCTGCACTCCCTGGAAAGGAGAGAGAGGTACACGATAATCTACAGGGTGGCGAAAAAGCCAGGAACCATAGGCACAATTTTATTAAATTATAATAAATGTTCGATATTGGTGGCCTTCCATTTGGAGACACTTTCTGACGCGTTGAATGCATGATGTTTGAACATTCCTTAACACATTGGTACTGATTTTGGCACACAAAGATGCGATTTTAGCCTTTAGAGAACGTACGGTTCTGGGTCAATCAGCATAGACTACCGACTTGAGATGGCCCCACAAGAAAAAGTCAAGAGGCGTGAGGTCTGGAGACCTACGTGGCCATTCGACGGGCCCTCGCCGTCCGATCCACTTGCTTGGGAATGTTTCATCTGAAGAGATCCAGACGATGGTTGCGAAATGTGGTGGTGCACCATCCTGCTGAAACCACATCTCCACCCGTTCTGCCAATGGAATGTGGTCCAGTATGGGTATTAGAAATGTTTGCAGCATATGCAGATATGTTTCACCTGTTACACTGCAGTCGAAAAAGTACGGACCAATTAACCGATCCTCCCAGAGCGCAGCCCACACCATAATTCCTTGATCGAATTGCACATGTCCTTCCTCTCTCTAGTGGGGGTTCTCATTGGCACAATAGCGTGCATTATGCGTACTGACACGACCGCTGAGGTGAAATATCGCTTCGTCGCTGAACAAGATCCTTCATTGAAGCTGTCGATGTTGGAGAAACCACTGGCAGAACTCTACACGACCGACGGTCTGTGTCGTCACCGTGCAGTTCCTGAACGAGTTGGACTTTGTTGGGGTAGAAACGATTTGTTGTAAGAATTCGTTGAATGGATCTTCTGGAGACACCTGTTTCCTGGGATAACTTTCTTAAGGACTTACGTGGGCTGTTTTCGAGGTGATCGAGTACCGTTAGTGATGTTGCTGCATCGGTTGAACTTTTTGGCCGGCCAATACGCAGCCGATCATGAACACTTCCCGTTTCTTTGAAGCGAGTGAACAGTTTTCCAACTGATGCCTGAACAACTGGCGGCCTCTCAGGGTGTTTGTCATTAAAAGCAGTAGCAACTGATCGGTGTGTGTTACCACGCCTTGCACACATTAAAACTATCTCCACCCGTTCATCTACTGTCAATTGCTGTGCCATAGGTTCAACAACAAATCTGAAAAGAACAAAACACACATCAAAACACAAATTATTAAAATGTGCCTATGGTTCCTGACTTTTGCGCCACCCTGTACATATAGAAAATGATCGAAAAACTGGTACCAAACCTCAAACTAAACCCAATTACCATCCAAACAACGCTGGAAAATACGTAAGGTAGAATGTGTAGTGTTCCCAAATTAAAGGTCCGACAAGGGACCTCCTCAACATTGAAGGAAAATAGCTTGGTTGTCAGGGGGCCAAGACTTTTTAACCAGCTTCCAAAGGACCTCAGAAACGTTACAGGGGGTCAAAATTGAAGTCTTCAAGAGAAGACTAAATGCCTGGTTCAGGACGGTTCCAGATGAGCCGGGTATACCTGGCTATGTGCGGTGGAGAGCGCAGGAGAGCAACTCGCTCCTACCCAAAACCAGGCCTAGAGGCGGGGCCACCAGCTTAACCTTCGTGTGAAGAGAGACAACACACGCAACCTAAATGAGGTTAACGAGGTGTGTGTATATATATGTGTGTGTGTGTGTGTATATATATATATATATATATATGTATGTGTGTGTGTATGTATATATATATATATATATATATATATATGAGAATGAACTTAGAATGGTTCCCTGAGGTTTTTTATGATACACACAGACGGTGCATGGAACAAGGAACTCTTCTGCGAAAATTAAATCCACTATAGTCCGAATAAGTAATGGTAAATGACAAACACTATAGTTTTTTTCTTTTTCATGATGTTAGCCCGACGTGGGCAACGGGTCACTCTCAAAGAGGTCCCAAAAATATAGCTTCCCTCACCAGCTATCTGCCAAGCAGATAGGATCCAGCTTTTGGACAGGATCTAGGGTTTAAAGCAGCCTGGCCCCACTATATTTAGAACCTCAATATAAGCAAAAGACTCGTTGCATTCACGTCGGATTGAATACATCAAAGAAAAAGGGGTAACTATTATATTTTTAGCCAAAAACCAAAACTTAAACCTCAACTGGCAGAATTGAGCGTCCACTTTTCAAGGCAAATAACATGTCCGTTTCATAACGGGAATCGTTGGATTGGTCGTGCTGGTTCAATATCGTGGCCCCCGAGATCTCCGGACCTAACCCCGTTGGATTTCTTTTTATGGGGCCTTATGAAAGAGATGGTCTACAAGACCAAAGTACAAACGAGAGAGGCCCTCTTGCGTCGGATTATGGATACCGCTGCTTACATACGAGAACACCCCGAAATGATTTAATGGGCAGTGGACTCTTGTTTGGAACGAGCAAGGCTGTGCACTGAAAACCGAGGCGGACATTTCGAACATTTATAAGGTGTATCTCATAAAATGTAGCAATAAATACATCAGATTAATACTCTCGTTTATTTTTTCCGTGCACCTTAAAACGTCCGTAGCTCTGCAACGGTTGGAAATAGTGCCGATGTTGTATTAACTTTTTTACTCGATATCATCCCCCAAATCACCCCCTAAAGTATGGCAGACCGGTTGTGAAACACCCTGTGTATATATACTGTATGATGCAATCCCACAAGTAAAAAGAAAAAAATGTTCCAAGGTATCCCAAGGTGTATTCAATAGTACACTTTGCCAGGGAATGATGTCATTCCCTGACGAGATGTAGTGTTGAATACACGAAAGACCTTGGAATCACTTTTTCTTTTTCCTTGAGGGTTTTCATCATTCATATATATACTTGGAAAAATAGCCTTTGCTTTTGACTACAATGTGTTGAAGCTAGTCAAATATTATTATTTGTAATTTGTCCAGTTATTTTAAGTACAGGATGTCCCCAAAATGAATATACCGAAAACAAATCTTAGTTATATATTTATTAGTTTAGATAGCACCAAAATTCAAATGACATTATATTCTAAAGGGATGTAAGTCTCATTTAATTCAGTTAATAAACTAACACACGTCTTCCATCATTAGCTGTAATTAATCTTATTCTGCGTTCAAATTCTGAAAACATATTTTCCAACACAGCTTCAGGGATCGACATAACAACAACACGGATACGATGAAGATCTCTTGGTTTGTTATGATAGACTTTTGTTTTCAAAATGCCTCGAAGATAAAAGTCCAAAGGGGATAGATCAGGAGAGTGAGCGAGTCAGGTCGGTGCTTGTGTCTCCAATCAACCGATACAATGAGGAAAATGACATTTTGTAGCTTCTCACCAACTAATCAATCGCCCGGGAAATGTTTCGTTCAAAAATTGTTCGAACGTTTCGAGCAAAATGTGGTGGTGCTCCATCTTGTTAGAAGGTTATTTGTGACAAGCAGGGGATTCTTTGTAACTGTGGTATAAAAACTCTTTTTAGCATATTTAGGTAAGAACCGCCTGTTATAGTTCGTTCGACAGGAAAATAAAGTCCATAGATGCGAGAACGTCACAAAGCACACTAGACATTTACCTTAGGGGTATCCTTCTCTTGTTCATAGATTTCACATGGGTTGTGTTCACCCCAAATCCTACAGTTATGCTGGTTTACTTTGCTTGAAATATGGAATGTAGCCTCGTTCCTGAAAATGAGATTTGATAGAAAGTGTTTATCTGATTCTATCTTTTGGAATAAATGATTGCATGTGTTTATTACTCTGGTTTCATAACCTTCCTCCAAGAGTTGCTGGAATACCTGCACTTTGTAAGCTTTAAAATGCAATTCTTTATGAAGGATTCTATGAACAGAGGAGACGGTATATTCAGCTCAGCCCCTCCTCTCCTAATTGAGACTTCTTGGGGTTCTGGTAAATGCCTCACGAAATGCACTCATTCTTTCAAGAGATTTGTTTGGCCTTCCGGGGGATTTCCTTTCAGTACGCTTCCATTTTTCTCAAATTGATCAACTCATCTTCTATGCTGTTTCTTTCAGGTGGTGGCTTGTTCACTTCGCGTCGAAGGCGTCTTTGAGCAGCAACAATTGAACCACTTTCGTGCACAACTGTAACAATTTTTGCCTTCTCTCTTGGAGTTGTCATCTTATTCTCTTTAAAAAACAAGGTAATGAACAGAGAAATGAAAATTAGAATGTACTGTAGAGTAGCAATAGCCTGCTAGGCCTTAATTAAGAATGTGACTTAACGGCCTAAAATTGCGACATTTCGAGTACAGTACAATAGCTGCGCAAGTCAAGGTATGTGCACGCATTAGCTTCATTTTATAATTTTTGTACTTAATCACACATTTCACATGAAAATCTTTAATTACGAATTTTTTACATATTAAATGTAAACAACTGTTAAAAAAATTCAAAACCTTCTCAATCACACTTTTTCTTAAATTTTTTCGATACCTTTCAAAGTAAAACAGCAAGTAATATTTGTTTTTGGTATATTCATTTTGGGACATCCTGTACTTCAAAGAAATGCGTTATATCATATCCACGTATCAATTCTTTATGGTATGACGCTGTTCTAAAAATAAAATGTTATGAACATAACGAGAGTGAAACAGTTTAAAACATTTAAAATACGTAACGAAGTTACTTTAAGGCAAAACTATGCCATTTTTCTTTGAATATTTTGAACACAATTTAGTTAAAAGCAACATGCCATTTTTTCAAGTGTAAAGTCATGCAAAAGTCTGAATCCATTCACTGTTTTATTGGCAAGTGATACAATGTGCATTATGAACTGGACCATATATATATATATATATATATAATATATATATATATAAATTTTCGGAAAAAAATTCACCTAAAAACTAAAATTTCTAAAAATCATAAAAAATTACTAATCAGAAATGATTGAGGTTTTGTTTTTGAGATTTTATTGCCGTCATCAAAAAATAAAATATCTAAAAGAAGACAAACTGTTACTATTTTTACGCTTTTAGGGAAATTTTAGTTTTTAGGCAAATTTTTTTCCGATACCTTAAGTCCTCTTAAGGAATGTGTATGTATAAGAGACAAATGTTACAAAATTATCTGAAAAGTGCTGGTATAATTCTACAATGCCGTATGTACCTACCTCTCTTGCATCCAAAACTGATAAAGTGTACAGATTAACAGTCATTTCACGGTTGTGGCAAAATTTCATCCACTTCTGTGAAATCTGTAAAAGCCAGTTGGTCAGTAAATTTACAAAATAACAGCCATAAAAAATTTTTATCTTTGATTTCAAAGCCTTTAGGTAAAAATTCGTAAAGCTGTATTTAAAATCAAAGCGCCTCCTGAGCTTACGGTAAATACTAAGCTCTCACTAGCTTAAAAGTTTTTGTCCAAAATCTTTTGTATGCAGTTATTCACATGCTAGAATGCCGATGATCGCAGACTGACTAGGTAGGTAGGCTTTGACACAATATAGTCAAATCGTCTATTACGCCTTGAACAGTGCCATTTCAACATAAACATTTTAGCAGTTGTTATATCGTCTGTCCTCTTCTTGTTTTAGTGTTCCCATAAATACTCAACTTTCTCATTTTTCTTTTCTACGAAGGCAATCCTTGCGTAGTTTAGATTTGTGATCTCGATAATTGTCCTGTTGAAAAATAAATCCACTGCTACATAATCGCGGTCCAAGATGGTAGAGGATGCCTCTGAAACATCTGAAACATCCTTTGGCCAGAATAAATGGTCAAAGTAAATCATTCTTGTATAAATCTCGAACACAAGTACCATTACAACACCCCAAACCTAGCTACGCTTTCCACGATGCTTTACCGAAAGTATTCTTTAATCTTTTCTGGCTCCTCTTTCAATTTCGACTCATCTGGGAAAGGTGCTGGATCTTGTTTTCTGTCGTGAAACCAGCACTTATTTTTGTTCATGCGAATCGTTCAGTTGGTTACCTTCAGTAAACATTTTTGTGAGATAACCACTCGTCCACGCAATCCTTCAGAAGTAAGCCTCCTCTTAATTCTGTATTCGCTAATTTTAATTTCGCTTTCTGTTTTTTTAATCTGGACTACAATTGCTTTTCTGTCGTGTGGTCCAAAACTTTATTATACTGGAAAATGGAAATGCTGATATAGCTACTGACACGTCAATATATATCTGGTAGCAAAGAAGTATTCAGTAATATACATTATGCTAATCATCTTCCTGAAGAAGCGTGTAGATAACAAATATATTGTGAAAGAATAAACGATGTATGGTTGAATAGCTACCAAATCTCGAACTACTCTGCCGCCGAAATGTTATACTAAAATAAAATGTAAGTTCCAAGTCAGCTTCGGGAGATAACGTGAAATTTAACCAGAGAACTTACCGCTCACAAAAAAGCTTTATATCCAAAACACCGAATGAATTTTAACTCTCGGACCTTACTGCTATATATATATATATATATATATATATATATATATTATATATATATATATATATATATAGGGTGTTCCATAAGTCCGATCGGTCTCACAGGAAAACTTATTTTAAATTAAATTTACAAAATACGTTAAAACTAAAACAAATGTTCAAACTGATATCTTGTTTTGGGACCTTTTTTTTGGCTGCAGATAGATAACACGCAATGGCTAATATAGAAGTGAGTTACACTAGTGAGAAAAGCCCTCCTGAAGCCTCAACAAAAAAAGGTCCCAAAACAAGATATCAATTTGAGCATTTGTTTTAGTTCTAACGTATTACTTTTGTAAATTTAGTTTAAAATAAATTTTCCTATGAGACTTGACTTATGGAACACCCTGTATTAATATATATATATATATATATATTATATATATATATATATATATATATATATATATTATATGCTACAGGGAATCTGTGTAACTCGGGATTTCAGGTAAGGTTAAGTCGTGATATTTTCGTTAAAACTAACGAAAATATTACGACCTAACCTTATATGCAATTCCTAAACATTTTAAGGATTTCATGAAATCCTTAATTACATAGATTCCCTGTAGCATATATATATTATATATATATTATAACGAGAGAAATAGAGATTTCGTAAATTTAGAAGGAAGCTAACTTCAATTGATTCCATTCTTATCATGTTTCATAAAGGGAAGTTTGTAAAGATTGAAAAACCGTATTATTCTTTCTAAGAAATATGTGAATGCCCAAAAGTGTTTATTTCATGAATTTTTTATCATTCGAACAAGGATACATTCAAACTTACAATAACTTTATTTCGAATATTTAAACGAAGTTATACTTTTTGGCTTACGTTTAAAAATAATTTACCTCAAGTTTACCAAAACTGGAAATTAATACGTACGTGTAACTGAAAGCTAAATTGAAATGTATTAATAATAATAATCAGTCAGGCGAGCGAGAAACTGGCACAGCGCTCACCAGATGAACGCGAATCAAAGTGTAAACTTCTGGCGTATTATCACAGCACTATCCGGAGTCAAACCCCCGACCTCAGTGTCTTCATTTTGCTTACATGCGGGGAAGCGGTGTTACCCACTGAGCTACTGGCACTTGCAAAGTGTTGTATTGCAGCTGGTCGACAAACTTAAATCGTGTTTGTTATACACACACACACACACACACACACACACACACACACACACAGGAACAACAGAAATCAGAACATACTTTAAAACAAGTAATTCACAACAATAACCCTGTTGTAAAATTGTTACATATAAAGCAATACATGTATACACGTAGAAAAAAAAAATATATATATATATATATATATGCGCCTCGGTGGTGTAGTGGTTAGCGTTGCTGACTACGAATTCATCGGCCCCAGGATCGAGAACCGGTGACGGCAGGCGGGGCGCAGCAAACCAAGTTGTTCATCCTTCCACACAATAAAAATTGGTTGGTAGTTAAATGGGTACCCTGGGTAGCCTAGTGGTTAAGATGCTGGGCTGCTGGTGGGGCGTGGTTCGCATTTCACGTTAAACTGTAAGTCTAAGGTGGAGTGACAAGCTTGACCTTCGTCAGAATGAACAATTCGGGCGGAAGCTATAACCAAAACCAAGCTATATGTATATAGATAGACATATATATAATATATATATATATATATATATATATATATATATATACTGTATATATATATATATCACAACCAAATTCTTGAGAGAAAAACAACGAAAGCCAAGAAATAATATTAAAATATAAAGAAATAAAAAGCCAAGGAAAAAAGTATCCAAATTTCGTAATATATACTCGAATATTCGTATCTCCATTTTCCATTTTCTCAGAGTAAAATACGGTAAACTCGTTAGATTTGGCTCATAAAGATTCGCCAAGTCGACGTGAGAATGTCGGTATGGGGTGTTCTTGAGATTTTTGCGCCCCGTGACTCCCAAAGTAAACATTCGTAGATTGTTGGCTTCTAAACTTAGAATTTGTACGACTATTTGCATAAATATATATAGAAAAGTAACCTTTCCCGAAATGCATATTAAATTTACATCTATAAAAATTGTAAGAAAAGACAAGGTTCATGTCTTATTGTATGTATCTTTTTTATTGTTTTTTTTTTTGTTAACTTTTTGCCTACGTGTACACTGTCGTTTTTTTACAAAATGGAAATAAAGATGCAGTTTTCTGAAGAACAATCATAATAGTCCTTTTCAATTTCGAGACAAACTATTTTGAAATAGTTCCTGAATTTTGAGCAACCAAATTTGGTTCATTTTATTATTCTTGAAATTACCGTGTCTCAAAAGTTTGCATTCCTATAAGCGAAATACCATGAATAAAAAGGTTCGCATTGAATTGTATAACCAGTTTGTTGTCATTGAATTAACTTTTTCCAAGCTAGATTTAACATCAGATATTGAACATTGTATTTTATGCATGCCCATTCCAGTATTATGGGCATTCATTCGGCTTTTTTATCTTTTTTTATTTATGTTATTGAATTTTTTTTTCTAAATATTGGGGAAATTTATGTTAAATCTTAAGAGTTTTTTTTTTACCAACCATATTTGATCGTTTCACGGATTAACAGTTTCTAAATTATTACAAATTAGTGCATAACAAAAATGTATTAAATGTAACGCATATTCGTCCCCATTATTTTCAATTTATTTGTTTTAGGTGATCATAGAGAAAGAGAGAGAGAGATAGATAGATAAAGGTAGAGAGAAATGCTTTACTCTTATAATCAGAGATGAGGGCCAGATTAATGCGGCCCGCTTCTCTAACTACTGGATTATTATTACTAGCATCATCCGGATTCGAAACTCCTTCCTCAGTGTCTTCACTTAGGTTATAGGGAAACAGTGTTACACCCAAAGAAAGGTGGGGTTGGTTCTGTTACACATTTCTTTCAGCGTAGCAAAAGTTCTCCCAAACCATGCGATAATCTGACATCGGTTTCTCAGGTTGGCAGCGATGAGGAACTTGCAGGTCTCTCTCTCGTTGGTTCACTTAGGGAGGATGCTGGTGTCTCTGTAACTCATCGTAGTTATTATTATTATATATATATATATATATATATATATATATATATATAAAAGAACATTCCGCGCAAGATGAGGAGGGAGAACGAACAAATGAAAAAATGAGGTAACCACCAGGGAATCGAACCTGGGATCTTCCGATTGACGGTCAGATATGATAACCACTACACCATGGGCCTCACTCGATCAGAAGTCGTAATTCTCCTACATACGCGCAGAAACCAATGCCTCGAAGGGGCACCTCCCGCATGCCGCACATTATATACATTTCAACTGCAAACAACACAGTATAATTAACGTAAAGAACGACGCTTGTATAGAAGAACATTCCGCGCAAGATGAGGAGGGATTGGTTTCTGCGCGTATGTAGGAGAATTACGACTTCTGATCAAGTGAGGACCATGGTGTAGTGGTTATCATATCTGACCGGCAATCGGAAGATCCCGGGTTCGATTCCCGGGTGGTTACCTCATTTTTTCATTTGTTCGTTCTCCCTCCTCATCTTGCGCGGAATGTTCTTCTATACAAGCGTCGTTCTTTACGTTAATTATACTGTGTGTTGTTTGCAGTTGAAATATATATATATATATATATATATATATATAATAATTAGCACTAATGTATTTCATATGGCGATGAATACTGTATGAAATATATGACGAACCATTTCCTAAAATGTCAAAATGTCAAAAGTAACACAAATACAAATAAAAAATTAAATTTATCTTTTGATTTTAAAGTTCAACAATTAATTTCACAAGTCAGGATTCACTGCAATAAATTTTAAAATTCTATCCCTCTACTTTATTGGATTAAAATTGTGAATCTCTGTTGTGTTGGCCGACATATTATATATATATATATATATATATATATATATATATATATATATATATATATATAATACAACTTAGAATCGTCCCCTGAGAAACCTCTATGTTACACACAGACCGTGCATGGAACAAGGAACTCTTCAGCGAAAATTAAATCCACTATAGTCAGAATAAGTAATGGTAAATGACAAACACTATAGTTTTTCTTTTTCATGATGCTAGCCCGACGCGGGCAACGGGTCACTCGCAAAGAGGTCCCAGAAATATAGCTTCCCTCACCAGCTATCTGCCAAGCGGATAGGATCCAGCTTTGGGACAGGATCTACGGTTTAAAACAGCCTACCCCAACTACATTCAGAACCTCAATACAAGAAACTCGTTGCATTCACATCGGATGGATTACATCAAAGAAAAAGGGGTAACTATTGTATTTTTAGCCAAAAACCAAAACTTAAACCTCATCTGGGAAATTGAGCGTCCACTTTTCCAGACACTAAATAAGAAACTAGTGTTTGTCAATTACCATTACTTATTCGCACAACAGTGGATTTAATTTTCCCAGAAGACTTCCTTGTTCCATACACGGTCTGTGTGTAACATAAAAGTTTCTCAGGGGACCATTCTGTGTGGTATTATATATATATATATATATATATATATGGGAATGAACTCAGAATGGTTCCCTGAGGTTTTATATCATAAGAAACCTCAGGGAACCATTCTGAGTTCATTCCCATCATGAAACGGACATGTTATGTGCCTTGAAAAGTGGACGCTCAATTCTGCCAGTTGAGGTTTAAGTTTTGTTTTTTGGCTATAAATATAATAGTTACCCCTTTTTCTTTGATGTATTCAATCTGACGTGAAGGCAACGAGTCTTTTGCTTATATCGAGGTTCTAAATGTAGCTGGGCTAGACTGCTTTAAATCCTAGATCCTGTCCCAAAGCTGGATCCTATCTGCTTTGCAGATAGCTGGTGAGGGAAGCTATATTTTTGGGACCTCTTTGCGAGTGACCCGTTGCCCGCGTCGGGCTAGCATCATGGAAAAGAAAAAACTATAGTATTTTTCATTTATCATTACTTATTCGGACTATAGTGGATTTAATTTTCCTAGAAGAGTTCCTTGTTCCATGCACGGTCTGTGTGTATCATATATATATATATATATATATATATACACACAAACTCAGAATGGTCCCCTAAGAAACTTATATGTTAAACACAGACCGTGCATGGAACAAGGAACTCTTCTGGGAAAATTAAATCCACTATAGTCCGAATAAGTAATGGTAAATGACAAATACCATAGTTTTCTTTTTCATGATGCTAGCCCGACGTGGGCAACGGGTCTCTCGCAAAGAGGTCCCATAAATATAGCTTCCCTCACCAGCTATCTGCAAAGCAGACAGGATCCAGCTTTGGGACATGGAACTAGGGTTTAAAGCAAGCCCAGTCCCACTACATTCAGAACCTCTATATAAGTAAAAGACTCGTTGCATTCACGTCGGATTGAATAAATCAAAGAAAAAGGGGTAACTATTGTATTTTTAGCCAAAAAAACAAAACTTAAACCTCAACCGGGACATTGAGCGTCCACTTTTCAAGGCACGTAACACGTCCGTTAATATACACAAACTCAGAATGGTCCCCTGAGAAACTTATATGTTAAACACAGACCGTGCATGGAACAAGAAAAACTATGGTATTTGTCATTTACCATTACTTATTCGGACTATAGTGGATTTAATTTTCCCAGAAGAGTTCCTTGTTCCATGCACGGTCTGTGTTTAACATATATATATATATATATATATATAAGAGAGAGAGAGGTGCAAAAGTAGGTATGCAATTAGCTATTATTACTACTCTCTGTACCTACACTTACACCACTGTTTATATAAAGGGTGTTTCGTAACATGTGGGACGCACGTTCAGGATGGATTCAAGACCTGAAAACAATGAAAAAAGTATATATAAACATATGCCCGAAATCGCTTTGTTTACGAGTTACAACCCGTTTTGTGTTCCAGCAATTCTTTCCGCAAACTGTTTACAAACACTGCTTGCCGAAAATGTTTGTGAGTGTGTACGAGACTTATTTCATGTATGGCCTTGCCGATTGTAATGTTTCGTACACTCTATGACATGTTTCAATATCGTTGAATGTAGAGCCATCAGTCAGTCAGAGGTGCATCGCGGTGTTTCACTGTTCGTATTCATAACTTCTTACCGTGAATAAGTGTAGTCCAGTGAAAAAAAAAAAACTTAAAAGTTTTTGTACTATTCAGTGATAGTATGCATATGAAGTGAGAATGAAGGCTTATTCAAACAGAGAAATGGCAGACATGCATATCATATATGGACTTGCCGAGTGTAGTGCGGCCGCAGCAAGACGTCTGTATGCGGAAAGGTTTCCGAATCGCCGTCTGCCAGATAAGAAGACCTTTCAGAGAATAGACGAGCGTCTTGGTGATACAGGATCATTCAACAAGCGAGTTTCAGATGGTGGTAGACCAATCAGCGCCAGAACTGTTGAGTTGGAGGAGTGGGTCGTGAATCACGTGGAGGAACATCGTGGTGTTATCACCCAAAGGATAGCAGCAGCAGAGGGTGTAAGATACACAACTGTGTGGAAAATTTTATGGGAACAACAACTTTACCCATATCACATTCAGAGAGTACAAGGCCTTACTGAAGCTGATTCCCCACCACGAGACTTTTTGTACTTGGTTCCTTCAACAGTGTGCTCGCGATCCTCTTTTTCTATCCTCCATGTTGTTTTCTGATGAGGCTGCCTTCACGAGAAATGGTGTGATCAATTTTCACAACACTCATCACTGGGCCGAAGAGAATCCGCATACCATCATCCAGTCAAGGCACCAACAACAATTTTGTATCAATGTATGGGCAGGACTTATTGCCGTCAACTTAATCGGTCCTTTTGTTTTGCCTGGAAGATTAACAGGAGAATCCTATTCCAAATTTTTAAGGAATGATTTAAGCGATTTACTTGATGAAGTTCCTCTTGGTGTCCGACGTAGTATGTGGTTTATGCATGACGGCGCTCCGCCTCATTTTAGTCGAGTAGCCAGAGACTATTTGGATGACCATTTCCCTGATAAATGGATAGGCCGTAGAGGACCCATTGCGTGGCCTGCTCGCTCCCCGGACCTGAATCCACTCGATTTTTACCTGTGGGGTCATCCTAAATCCATCGTTTATGTGACACTCATTGATAACGTTGAAATGCTTCGCCAACGTGTAGACTGTAGAACAAGGATGCCAGAACTCGTCAGGCAGTCTATGACGAGGCGTGTTCAGGCGTGTATTCAAGCGCAAGGAGGTCATTTTGAGCACTTCCTTTAAAGGTAAGGTGGATACTTGCTGGAACACATAACGGGCTGTAACTCGGAAGCAGCGATTTCGGGCATATGTTTATATAAACTTTCTTCACTGTTTTCATGCCCTGAATCCATCCTGAAAGTGCGTCCCACATGTTATGAAACACCCTGTATATTGCAGTGACATCGGAAACTCTATCAGTCTATCGCGTTCATGTGGTCTGGCACGTGGAATAATTGAGATATATTCTGTCAACTTGACTGAAAGTCTCTATTCCATTTATTTAATTATTTTTGGTGGTCATGGGTCACCAATCTGATGTTAACTGGTTAAGGTGGCGGTGATGATAAGGGTAATGTTGGCAGAATTGATAATGATGGTGATGCAAGTGATGGTGGTGATAGTTTGTTTAGATTTTAGACTAACAACATACTGTATTCAGAGGTGTGAGATTCAATTTTGTTAAAATTTAACTAAGTAAATGATGTTACTTCAAAATAAATTTGGTTTATATTAAACAAATATAAAATTCTACTTACTTTTTTAAGTGTAATTTTTTTAAAATTTCTCACATGAAGTCAGTGTTCAAATTGTATGCCATTCAGGTGTTAATACTCGTACATGTTAATTCACGTAAGCTACATTACGTAAGACATCCTTGCTGATGTTGTTACATAATTGTTGTATGTTGTCTTAAAACTGTTAAATAGTTTGTGGTGTTGTCTGGTAAAAAACCGACTTTAAATGCCCCTAGAAGAAGCTACAGGTAATACGATTAATTTTACTCTCTCTTGTAAGGTGTAATCAGATCAGCCGTATTGTTCATCATTTATAAACCTGAAACAAAAAGAGAAAGCATTAATTTCCTAGGTAACGGACTTTTGTTACACCCTGTATATGTACAGTATGTATGTGTATATATAGTGGCCTGTTGACTACAGATCCCATAAGTAATGTAATTAGATAATTAAACAATTGTTTGCTTGAGGGGTCACCATTTAATCTTTCGATCAGAACAACTGAATGTAATTGAAGGAGATTAATAAACTTCCTAGTTTTATTTTAATAACAAAAAGAATAAATGATAAATGTTACATTTGCTTGATTAATTGTGCAGTTAGAAAAAGTGCCTGAATTGTTGATTAACGTTGATGACAAAGGGACAATTAATATGAACGGATTGTTGATATTAAATGTTATCACATCGAAAGACAATGCACAGTAGCTTCGTAAATGAATTACAAAAATGCGCGCGATTGAATGAATTTTGAGTTCTATAAGTTAAGGAATGAATATGGCCAACGTAGCACTGCTAAATGAACATGGCATCTTGGACGCGTGCCAGCAAAAACTGAGGGGAGCAGGCTTGAGCTGGATGCCTCGAGGGTATGGTGTGACGTCACCATATCCAAAGCGGTGAGGTATAGATTCAAGCCGTTGTGTCTGATCGAAAATAATGAAGACCTTATCTGAAGCAGAGAAGCATTCGAGGGAAAAAAATTCTTGTGAAGAGGAGGAGAACGAACGAATGCGTGTAGCATGCTGATATATACCTTGGTAACCATGGTTTTTCTCCCGCCTGAATTGTTCATTTTGCCGAAGGTCAGTCTTGTTGCCCCACCTTAGACCTACAGCTTAACGTGGAATTCAAACCACGACCCACCACGGGTGGTCAATAAATTACAAAGTCCTCGACCGGAGTCAATCTCACAACATCCCGATCAGCAGCCCAGCGTCTTAATCACTTGGCTACCCAAGGTACCCATTTAGCTACCAGCTAATTTTATTGTATGGAAGGATGAACAGCTGGGCGAGTTGCGCGCCGCCTGTCGTCGCCAGGAATCGAATCTGAGGCCGGCGGATTTGTAGTCAACGATTCTAACCACACTCCATCGAGGCGTATACACACACACACACACACAGTTTCATTTCTATAATATTATATATATATATAATATATATAATATATATATATATATATATATAATAATATATAATATATATAATTTTCTAAATGGAAATACATTATTCCATTGCAAAGTAAAACAGTGTGCAGCTTATATTCCAAATTCTGACATGTTACGAAAACTAAGCGCTATCGAAGCACTGGCCGCTCGCCAATGGAAGCCAAAGGAGTAAACCATTAGCGAACAATCAATGGAAGGCAGTTGGGAAGGAGTTGAAATGATAATGGAAACCTTGATAGGTAAATGTTAAGGGTATATACTGCACACAGACCTTGTTAAGTGCATTTCATGCCTGTTTTTATAGGTACAGTCTTATATATATATATATATATATATATATATATATATATATATATATATATATATAATATATAATATATATATATTACAGTTAGAATGGAACGGGAAAGGCGATAAAATGAGGAACGAGAAGCTAGTTCGATTCAAACCCACGTTTTGTTTCCCATTTTATTGTTTTTTCTTTCCTTCATACTTAAGTGCGGCTATTTTACTCAAAAGGCATTTATATTGCAATTAATGTTAACATATTTACATAAGTGCTTATAATAGTAAGTTTGTAAAGAGAGAGAGAGAGAGAGAGAGAGAGAGAGAGAGAGAGAAGAGAGAGAGAGAGAGAGCCTATGTTTACAACAATGAAATCACCTTGTGCGATCGATAAAAATTAAAGCTATTTTTAGCCTGTAACCTTAATGAGGTAGGTTGAATATAGTCATTAGCCGCAGCCGGTATATTTATATCTTTCATATCTTGTACGAATAGGGTGTATGTGTAACAGCTATATTATGTGGAAACTCTTCTTTAAATGACAAAAAAATAATGTATTCTATCGTATTCTATCACAAACACCCGAATTGACGAGATAATGATTCCAACTGATTTGTGAAGGCTGCTCTAAGTATTAGCAAACACCCACACCCACAAAGAAGAGTGTGTGTGTGTGTGTGTACATATACTATATATCATTAAGAAATAAAAGAAAATAAGCCGGAAGTAATATTAAAGAAACAACATTTATATCAATAATATCGACTCCGCAGTTCCAACATTAATAGACGAAAATTCTCCGCGCAAAACCGATAGGAAAAAAAAAAAAAAAACGTAAAAAAAACAGAAAAAGAAAAACAATTTATAACTCGTAAGAAAGACCCTGAATGACTCTTATTAATGAAATCCGATAGAATTTCTGTTCTCTTTTTTCACTTGTATGTATTTCAGGTCTCTTCATTTCATGGGAAATAATCATTAGAATTGAGAGCCACGGAAAGAAATTACTATTTAGGTATTCATAGGGTTTAAAAGGAACATTCCTTATTCTCTCAAAAAAAAAAAAAGTTAAGAACCGGTTTTTTAAAGTGTTTTTCATCTGGTTTTACTTTTTTACCGGTTTCTTTTTTTTTTAATTTAGACAAAGAACACTACATGAGTGATATATATATATATATATATATATATATATATATATATATATATGATGTCCCATAAATGCAGTCTCGTAGGAAAATTTATTTTAAATTAAATTTACAAAATTAATATATTAGAACTAAAACAAATGCTCAAATCGATGTCTTGTTTTGGGACCTTTTTTTTTTGTTGCAGGTACAATAACACGCAATACTATTATGGAAGTGAG
The DNA here is from genome assembly GCA_023014485.1 of Bathynomus jamesi. Classification (NCBI taxonomy): domain Eukaryota; kingdom Metazoa; phylum Arthropoda; class Malacostraca; order Isopoda; family Cirolanidae; genus Bathynomus; species Bathynomus jamesi. Next base: position 53,174 of record JAJOZX010004948.1, on the reverse strand, counting down.
TTACACTGGTGAGGAAAAGGCGGAGGCCTTTTCCTCACGAGTGTAACTCACTTCCATATTAGCCATTACCTGCAACAAAAAAAAGGTTCCAAAACAAGACATCGATTTGAACATTTGTTTTAGTTCTAATGTATTACTTTTGTAACTTTAATTTAAAATAAATTTTCCTATGAGATCTGACTTACGGTACACCCTGTATATATGAGAAAGAAGAGAGAGAGAGAGAGAGAGAGAGAGAGAGCGCGAAAAGAAACTCATTATGTTCTGTCTTTCTTTATCGACTGCATACCTTCTACATTTACCTTTGATTATATTATTGAAGCCATATTTTAGTGCCATAAATTACATTACTACTACATCGACTGTGGCACTGTCTAATCAATAGGTAAAAACACAGCAACTGGAAATCGTGTATATAACAAGAAATGGAAATAGCGAATAACGTAATAATAGACCAATCTTATAACTGTATTTCAAGTAATAAACTTTATTTTCTATAATGGAGTGGAATTTAATATGGTTGAAATCGTGCTTATGGCGTATATATTTTGACACCAGGTTTCATATTATATTCGTTCTAATGACAGTGGTCTCATTCCTTAACAATTCCTCAAAAGTTATACTAATTTTTATGGAGTACATTACGCTTTATATATATATATATATATATATATATATATATATATATATATATATGATGAATAAAACCACGAAGGAAAGGAAACACAAAATGGTGCTCAAGCGCTTTCGTCTAATGACATCCTCAGGAACACTGAAGTACATAAAAAGGTTAAGCCTATATATAGGTTACAGAAAGAAAAATAAAAAATAAATAACATACATACACACACACATATATATATATATATATATATATATATATATATATATATATATATACATATCTATATATACAAATACATACATACATACATATATATACAATAAACAGAGAAGTAAAAATAAAAAATTAAAAAATTAAAAATTAAAACCTTAAAGGATTACCAGTGAGGCGTACAGATTTGTAAGGAAAAATATCGATTTTTAGCACAAGATCAAATGGATTATAAGAATACAAATTTATACTGGAACTCTGCCCGGGTTTTAACACACTGCTGCCTATGGTCAGGTTTTGATATATATAAAAAAATAAAATGCAAATTAAAAGTTAATAAAGTAGAAGACAAGTTTACCAAAGATTTAATGTTTTACCCTTCTTATCTAAATCTGTTTTAAAGGAATTCAAAATAACAAGATCGAGTTGAAAAAGACCTTTGCTTATGTTGAAGTTATTTGAAAGTTGGATAATGGCAGACTCAAGAATATTTCTATTAACAATGTTGCTTGAATGGAATAAAACTGAAGCATTATTCCAATCAATACAGTGGGCTAACTCTGACAAATGGACAAAAAGGGCACTGGACAACTGTCCTGTTCTAACGGAATATTGATGCTGTTTTATACGTGTGTGCAAATCCTTTCCCGTCTGACCTATGTAAAAGGAATCACATTATCTATAAAATTGGTTGTAAACAATGTGATTCCTTTTACATAGGTCAGACGGGAAAGGATTTGCACACACGTATAAAACAGCATCAATATTCCGTTAGAACAGGACAGTTGTCCAGTGCCCTTTTTTCCATTTGTCAGAGTTAGCCCACTGTATTGATTGGAATAATGCTTCAGTTTTATTCCATTCAAGCAACATTGTTAATAGAAATATTCTTGAGTCTGCCATTATCCAACTTTCAAATAACTTCAACATAAGCAAAGGTCTTTTTCAACTCGATCCTGTTATTTTGAATTCCTTTAAAACAGATTTAGATAAGAAGGGTAAAACATTAAATCTTTGGTAAACTTGTCTTCTACTTTATTAACTTTTAATTTGCATTTTATTTTTTTATATATATCAAAACCTGACCATAGCAGCAGTGTGTTAAAACCCGGGCAGAGTTCCAGTATAAATTTGTATTTTTATAATCCATTTGATCTTGTGCTAAAAATCGATATTTTTCCTTACAAATCTGTACGCCTCACTGGTAATCCTTTAAGGTTTTTAATTTTTAATTTTTTAATTTTTTATTTTTACTTCTCTGTTTATTGTATATATATGTATGTATGTATGTATTTGTATTTGTATATATAGATATTATGTATATTATATATATATATATATATATATGTGTGTGTGTATGTATGTTATTTATTTTTTCTTTTTTTCTTTCTGTAACCTATATAGGCTTAACCTTTTTATGTACTTCAGTGTTCCTGAGGATGTCATTAGACGAAAGCGCTTGAGCACCATTTTGTGTTTCCTTTCCTTCGTGGTTTTATTCATCATAAATATTTTTCACGTGTTACTTTCGTGAAATAATTTTCATATATATATATATATATATATATATATATATATGGAGAGAGAGAGAGAGAGAGAGAGAGAGAGAGAAATTACGTGATAAGCGTGGCCTAAAATACCTACCACAGGAAAACTGTGTGTGTGTGTGTGTGTGAGAGTGAATGTGCGCGTGTCTGCCTTGGCAACTGGGTATAAGTGAGGTCGAGTGTGTGATGATTCACAGATGTAGTGGGGTATTTTTTTTCTGAGGTAAAATTTTTTGTACCTCAGAAACTGAAATACTTCACAGTAAAAAAGCTCGAAAATTTTTTGCTGTCGGGAAAACATATATTGTTCTTCATTAGGTTAGGTTAGTTAAAACCTGGTTAGATTGACCTACTGTAGGCTACATTAGTGAGTGTCTCACTCATTAATGACTTAACAGAAAACACCGTTCAAACCCTCAGTTGCGTTGGAAGTACTTACCACATCCTTCTCGGTTCGATGACACTGAAGTTAGGTTAGGTTAAATTAGCTTTGGTTAAATTAGCTTTGGTTAATTAGTTTTAGGTATATGGATTTAAAATATCAGTATTTTGCTTATTCGGAAATGCTCACATATGTGTGTATTTGTGTGTGTGTGGTATGATTTTAATGAAATTTCCTCATAATTATGAGCATTTTCCTGTCTTTTGCTCGGATACAATTAACGGCATTCAAAACGCTTTCATGCACGGGGGAATGTTCAAAGAATAACCACAATCGAATTTCAAAGAGAGTTCAAGTCTTTCAATTTGCTCTGTTAAACCTTAATAAATATGTGTGCATTTGTTAATGAATTCGTTGATTATATGCAATATAAACCGTGCTGTTTATATTAATGTATTTGTTTTTGCAAGAATACATTTTGGCAGTTTGAATATAGGGCCCCTCTATACATCCCAAAACAAACCTAATTTAAATAAATATTTTGTTTAGATTTTAGACTACCAAAGTACTCTATTCAAAATTATCCCGGGCTAAGTTTTGCTAAAATTTAACCAAAGAAATAACGTTATTCGTATATGAATTTAGTTTAGATTTAACACATATAAAATTATACTGTATTTACTTCACCAAATTTATTTTGAAGTAACATCATTTATTTATCATAGTTTATTTTTAACAAAACTGTACCTCATAATTTTGAACACAGTACGATACTTTGTTAGTTTAAAATCCATAAAAAAAATTTGTTTAAATTAAATAAATAGTTTTATAAACGTGGCGTTACAATACCTTAACTTAACATCTAATTTTCAGATAATAATGAGCGTTTACAAAAGTAATCTTGCGAAAGTTTTAAGTCTCATTTAGGCAAAAGTCGGTCATTTCAAGAAGAAAATAATAATAATAATGTTTGGGGCTGTTTAACCTCCTTCGCAACACCTAAGGTCATATGACGGAGAGGACCTACAGCTTTACGTGGGATCCGAACCACGACCTCACGGAGCTATTGAAGAATAGGGACCCCAGCCTTCTTTAGTTAGGCTTATAAGGCTAACTAACGAAAATATCACGACCTAACCTAACCAGTAGTTAGGTTAACTGTACGCCCTTGACGACTGGTTAGGTTAGGTCATGATATTTTCGTTTGTTAGCCTTATAAAGCTAACTAAAGAAGGCTGGGGTCCCTATTCTTCAATAGCTCCGACCCCACTAAAGAAGTCACGACACCATCACTGATATCTGAAGTCCGGGCCGATACTCAAATCAAGGACATTTAAATTAACACTCCCTCTTTTTACCACAAGATCACTCTGGGAGTGTATTTAAAGGAGAAATTTTAACTTTATTATTATTTGGTGTGAATTAATTATTGTACTAAAATAATTTTGTTTGAGTGAATGATCGTGGTTCGTGATAAGTTTCCTTATGGTTCTCATTGCTGCGTTAGCATACCCATCATTCAGTATGTAATTTGTGCCAACAAGTTACTGTTGTCATAATCCTCATTGGTGTGTTAGTATATCCCCATCAGGCTAGCATCCGTAGATGAGTAACATCGTTACCGTATAAGCGACGTGAATCCCGATGGTGCTGATAATAATAATCTGGGAGTTAACTCAGTGGGTTGCCTAAGCTCTGTGACAGTTTCTGGCCCCTCACTCTGATTATTATTATTATTATTATTATTATTATAATACCCACCCACCACCACCACCGAATCAGTGTGTTATCATTTAAAAACAATTGTTTACGTCATAATGAGGTTTTGCGTATAAAACAAAAGTTATTTAGAAGCCATCCTCTTTCTGATTTAACAGCTTTATTTTGCAATATAATAAAGTCATACAAATATATTATTCCGTCATTTTATCATATTTATGAGGCAGTCTTATTATTCCATCAGTATTGTATAATTTATTCATTATATTAACGTGCAACTTTGTGATTTTTAATGCGCATTCGCGAACTTTTTTGTTTTGATCTTTCATTTAAAGTAAAAGTTATTTTTGAAAATTGCTTTTGGCGAAATACGTTCATAGCCAACAAACTCCAGTTCTGTAATCGTCATTTGAAGAATTATGTTATGGATTTTTGTAGTTATAAATATTAAATATAAACAAGTCAGATTGCTGCATGAATATTAAATATTAAATATAAATGGACCCTTTTCTCAGATAAGTATAGAGTCTGCATTCTATATTTTGTATATAGTATACTATGTATTTTGTGTCGTGTATATATGTATATATATATATATATATTCTGTATTCTATACTTTGTATTTTGTGTGCTATATTTTGTATAGGATCACCTGAAGATCAGGGCCCCCAGCCTTCTTTAGTTAGCCTTATAAGGCTAACTGACGAAAATATCACGACCTAACCTAACCTGTCGTTTGGTCAACTGTACGCCCTTGACGATTGGTTAGGTTAGGTAGTTATATTTTCGTAAGTTAGCCTTTTAAAGCTAACTAAAAAAGGCGGGGGACCCTGATCTTCAGGTGATCCTTTGGATATTCTGCATTCTCTACTCTGTACTTTGCGTGGTGCTACTGTAGTATGCGGTCTGCCTACGATTCGGCGGTCTACCTTTTAATTATAGCTTCTTATCTTGTTTACTAATTGTTTGTTTACATCCCATTGTCAATCGCCCTTGACGATTGGTTAGGTTTAGTCATGATATTTTCGTTAGTTTTAACGAAAATATCATGATTAAACCTAACCAATCGTAGGTAGACCGCATACTACAGTAGCACCCTTTGCGTTCTATACTTTGCATATTCTATATTCTATACTCTGTGTTTTGTATTCTATATTCTTAGTTGCTTGTTGCTTGGAAGTATTTCTTTAGCTTGAGATGCAACATATTACATTCATATTAAATTTAAAAAACATCTCTAATTGTGCAGAGGACCTCTCGACGTACCCGTATCCCGTGATTCTGAACTTCAAACTCTTAAACCAAACCTACTACGATATTTAAGGTATAACATTTTATAAATTCTTACTTCAAGTTTGTGCGAAGAGAATTCTGAACTTATTTCTCTTATATGGTTATCATAACTTTATATAGGGAAGCTGGAAAGAATTCTCTCTCTTCTCTCTCTCTCCCCTACACACACACACACGCACACGTATTTCAGCCAGTCGCAGCCCCATTTCAGCCAGTTGCAGCCCTCATTTCAGCCAGTCATAGCCACATTTCAGCCAGTCGCAGCCTGCAACAAAGCTTATTTCAGCATTACGCGGAAAACCATGCGAAGAGACTCAAAGAGTTGAATTTGTATGCGCTTGAAACTCGGCATTTGAGACGCGAATTAATTCAGGTGTTTAAAATTTTAAATAAATTTGATAACGCAAGTTATGAACATTTATTTTTATATAGACCAGTGGTTTTTAAACTGCGTTCCGCGGAACCCAGTGGTTCCACGAGAGGTCTTCAGGAGTTCCGCGAAAACTTTTTGGTAATTGCTGAAATTTCAATTTTCGAGGTATCTTAGAGAGATTCGATATAAAAATTTTATTTTTAAATTAGCTGATATTCGCTTTATGAATTCTTTTTTTTTCTTTTTACATGACTGACCACTACCTTAAAAACTAATTTAGCCTGACTACTTTGTTTATCTAACTGTTTTCCCCATGAAAAAACCGAGAACATGAAACACATGTTAACATGTTTCAAACTCTACTAACCATTTCACACCCACTGCGACGAGACAGTTGTTTTTGAAAAAACGATCACTGACTTTTGTTTAAGTCATTTTCCCATGAAACATTTTGATATTTTTTTAACTAAAAATTTAAGGAATAAAAACTGTATTTCCTCGCTTCCGTGTCAAAAATGGATGTCCATTCAGCATGTAATACAACTCCTGAACTAATATGATGAAACAGATCTAAGAAATTAGCACTGTGGGTGTAGTTGTGGGCGTGGCTTTAATGGTAACAAATGATAGTCGAGTGCGAATGAGCTACGGCGGTTTGGCGGTATATTACAAAACTCTAGGTTTTATTAGATTTGCATGTAAAAACAGGGCTATTTTATAGCTGGATTCCGTGACGTAGAATGAAATTTTGAAAGGGTTTCTCGGTCTGAAAAGTTTGAAAACCACTGACTTGGATGATAGGAATATTATGAGGAATAGTGGTTTTAAAATAAGTCAAAAGATTTGAGACAAAGGTTGCGAGTGGCTTTTTTACCTATGAAAGAGGTGGAACTGCCTTCCCGCGAGGGTCATGGCGAGTATCTCGGCAAATATGTTTAAGAATAGGTTGGACAGGTATTTCAATAACATAAATTTGCATTAAAGGATGGGTAAATTAAGAATGTGTTCTTTATTTAATATAGGTAGCATCCCGATTTTCCTTTTGTTTTAAATGTAGTAGAGGTGCTGTATAATGGGTCTGGTTGCAAAGCACTGGGAGCTCTCAGATGATACCCCATTGGTAGAGACGGGAAGTTCGATGTGAATTCTCCGGAGTCAAAATCTCCTAATAGCTAATTAAGGTTAAAGGATGGTTACTCGTAAGGTACATAGTGTTCATGTATACAAATAGCAATGATATCGTTTTACATGTAAATGTAGTAGGAGGAGCTCGTCTGATCTGTTACAGAGCACTGAATTTTGTCAGTATGAGAACGCTCGGGAGTCAAAACCTCCGAGTAAACCTACAAAGTAGAGTTATGAGGGGAGTTTGTTGGGTGGAGTTGGGGATGATGATGTTCCCTTTTGATCGTAAATGTAGTAGGAGGCGCTGGTCGGCTTTGGTATCAGAGCACTGGGAGTTCTCAACTGATAGGCTTTTTTTTTTACTTTTTTTTTTTATTTACGTTTTTAATAGATGGGAATTATTGGGAGTCAAAACCTCCGAATAGTTACATTAAATTATTTTTGGAAGCCACTCCTCTTCCCCCTTCGTTTTCTCCTTTGCTTCTCCCTTTCTTTTTTCTCGTCATTACAAAGGCGGGAGGACTACTCAGGATAAGAGTAGTAATGTTCTCTTTGCCAATTAATGTAGTGGGAGGCGCTGGTCTGGTCTGGTTTCAGAGCACTGGGAGTTCTCAGATGACACCAAATTGGTGAAGGAAAGAAGCTTGATGGGAACCCTCGGAAGTCAAAACCTCCACATAGACGTTTTCAAATTCAGGGATGCTACTCGGGTATACAGTGAAAGATTGTTAGTACTTTGTAGGAAAATCGCGGAATATTTAACTTAGCGAGCTAGAGACATTTTCATAGTTTTATATGGAAGTACTAATGTTCCCTTTGGCAATAAATGTAATGGGAGGCACTGGTTTGGTCTGTTTTCAGAGCACTGGGAATTCTCGGGAGTCAAAACCTCTGAAGGGACATATTTAACTCCAGGGAAGCTACTTAGCTGGAGTAGAACTTTAAATTTAAATAGTGTGTAACTTTTTCGTAAAGAAAAAAATACATACATGTAAACTGTTGGGGGAATTCTTAATTTGGGGTGCTGGCCAGCTGAAGGTGCCTCTTGATCAGTACTTCCTTATCTAAGTAATTCCTATGCGCAGGACGCAATATAAATTACGTTATCTTAATCTTTCCTTGGAAAAGGGGGGAAATCACATACTGTATATGATGTACACTTTCTTAGGAATTCTTAAATTGGAGTGTGTTGACCGGTTGGAGATGTCTCTGGATCAGTGCTCCCATATCTAAGTAATTTCAGTTTGAAAGTAAGCGAGTAATTTTTAAAAGTAAGTCTCTCAGCACGATGACTTTCGCATTCATCGGAGAAATGATGCAGCGATGAAATGATGACTTTTTATGTAATAACACGAAATATGGTACGAGATATGTACACGAGATATGGTGTGAATGAACTCTGAAGCTGTTCTTTTCATTATACTTTTCCCTATTTTTCTATAAATCATAACAACTTTGTCAGCAGTGACTGGCGGAGAAGGGAGAGCCTTGTTTGTTCTATACTTTGCTACTGTTGCTACTATGCCTCGATGAAACTTTACGTCTATAAGCGTAAGATTGGCACGTAGGTTTTAGTGTTTATTATTTTCTTTTCATTTTTTTTTTTTCTCAACTTCTTTCTTGCACTAGCCTAGAGTGAATCTTAGGGACTTTGTTAGCCTGTAACTCTGTAACACTGTAAAACACACAAGAAAAACAAATATATAAAATTCCGAATTTCTTTTTCCATTACAGTTACAGTAAACCAAAAGCTGTTGAACATATAATTAATTAAACATATTATAATAATGGGAAAAAGGCCACATTAAGAATTTATTTATTAAAAGTAGCTTCTTTCGACCGATACTCTGATCTTCATCAGGTGTGATGGTGAAGACATGACGATGACCTAATGAAGACACGATAAATACATCAGAATAGGACGAAAACTTGTTCCAACAAATCCATTTCTTACTGTGTTTATTCTCTCGATTCAACTCGTCAAAATTGAGAATATTCACCTAACATATTACAATAATAATATCAAAACCTAACCATTGTCGCAGAACAAATGTGTGTGTGTGTGTGTGTGTGTGTGTACTTAATTTTTTTAAAAAGAACACCCTTCCCGACTCTCTCTCTCTCTCTCTCTCACACACACACACACACACACACACACACACACACACACATTTTCCTCTCATATGAATAATAGAGCAGACAAGTAAGAATCAGACTTATTAAAAGAAATCTTTCCTATTTGGTTAAAATTCACTTTCAGGTTTGTGTACTCGGGTTTTAATTAAGAGAAAAAAGTTTTTTATGCACAAGAATACAATTTTCTTGAAATAAAGTCAAAAAAATCTTTTGGTTTCTCACGGCTGTTCTGTTGGGACTTGATTATTTATTTACAAGAATAAAATCAAGTTTTTATTTTGAACAAAAAAAAAAAAAGGTAATAATAATAATGAATGTCAAAAACACGCTTTTTTACAAGTTTTAATTTGGTATTATATATATATATATTATATTTATATATATAATATATATATATATATATATATATATATATATATATATATAATGTGGAGTGTATAAAATATAAAGTACAGTATATTAAAAATAATAATTTATAAAATTCAGAAGACAAGCAATTTGTATGCAGTCATTTTTTTCTTGAAAGTAGCGTGTACTTTAGCTCTTATTTTTTAATACCTATGAATTGAAATATATTCGCTATATACACGGTGAACCAAAAGTAGGTGGACAGTAGGTTGAATACGGTTTGTGTTATATTATATTATAACTATGGTGTTCATTATAACTATGGTGTTTGTGTTTTATTATATTAAATATTATAACTAAATTTATTTAAATTTTATTTTGTATTATAGTATACAAAAAAATTGAATATGTATTCTCAAAATAAACGTTATCATTTACTGTCCACCTACATTTGGTTCACCCTATATATATATATATATAATCATATATATATATATACTGTATACAATGAGGAATATGAAGACTGTCCTCAAAATTCTTAGCATCTTTATTTAATCCGAACGTTTCGCTCCATCCTAGGGAACATCTTCAGTGGAAATAAGCTAAGTTTAATAAATTAAAAATTAAAAATTGTAATTATTAAACTTCTAATTAAAATTGAAAAGAAAAAAAAAGAACAATAAACGCAATATATATGTAAAAATCGCACTACAAACATTATGGATAAAACCTTCTGCAAGAGATGCCGGAGAGATTGTTGCCACGTTAAAAAGAAAGTGGGAGAATATCTCTGAAAATAGTTGGTTGGTCATATAATTGGGTGGTTATTCCATGTAAAGTTTAACAGATGAAGTCTGTTCATTAAGAGATAGGTTATGAATTTTAAGGTATAGAGATTCCAGTATTTCTATGTTAAGGTCTTTCGAATTAGTTTTTAAGATTGAAAAATTGTTTAAGACTTTGGGATGACAATTATCAAAACGATGATTAATTATCAATGGTTGAGTAATCTAGTTTTGATGGAGGTTGACCAGTTCTGGGCGATATAACTTTGTGCTTACTGATCCTACGTTTTAATTGTAACGTGGTTTGACCAACGTAGTGTGAATGGCAATCCGCACACTTACAGTATAAAGATATACACCGCAGGATCGTATAAGCTTCGGTAATTGAAAGTGAGAATAATTTTCTAACAAAAATCTCCTTAAGTTATTTGTTTAGTTTGTGTGTGTTTGGCCTCAAATATGGCAGTTTGACAAACGCTTTCATCTTTGGTACGACTGGAATCAAAGTTTGGGTTGAAAAGTGTTCTGCAAGAAAGCATGAAGATATCGGTCAAAAATATCTTGAGGGAAAGAATTTACTTTAAAGAATTACCTCAGAAATTGCATTTCATTATGGAAAAAGGGCCAAGAAGAGCAGATCCTAAGAGCTCTATTAATTTTGCGTGTCAAACTCGCCAATTTGAATTTTAAAGGTGTAAAACTAAAGAAATTGGTGCCCAACGAAGTAGTCGTTTTCTTCCTGAACACAAAGGTTTGGAAACAACTGTCGTTACGTAAAACTGTAACACCCAAAAAGTTTAAATTATTATCATTTTCATTCTCTGAAGTAAATTTAATATTGGGATGACGAGAATTTATGTAAGGAAGGAAGAGCGGGGCATGCGTTTTGACCCCGAAAAGTAAAAAACAATCATCGACGTGCCGTTTAAAAACTACAGGACGAAACTGGGCAGGGCAATTTACCAACCAATTTTGTGCGTGATAACGGAGAAAACTGTTTGTGAAGGAGGGACCTAAAGGGGACCTCCATAGCCATGTCATCCGCTTGTTTGTACAGGACATCATTAGATATAAAGATTGCGTTGTCAACTGATAACTTAAGAAACTTAGTCAAACTCTCTCTGTCCATATTCAAAACATTAATGAATGCAGAGAAGAGTCTGTCACAAACTGTATTACGGTCTCAGCCACTGGAATATTAATGAAAAGAGATTCCACATCAAAATAACGCATGAAATAATCGTTAGCACTGGAAATTGTACGAATAAAGTCAACAAACTCAAAAGAGTCCTTAAAAGTAAATTCATTACGTGTGATGGGATCTATAATTGATACAATGAAACTTGCAAGCTTATAATTGGGAGAATTAATCGCTGATAAAATGGGGTGTAAAGGGATACCCACCTTATGGGATTTAGGAAGACCATACGATACACCCGGGGCAGTACCCGAAGTGTATAATTTAGAACAAAAATCAATTAAAATATTCTTAGCCTTAAGTGACCTCAAAAAATAGTTAATTCTATCTTCGAGATTAATTATATATTTATATATATCGACAGTCAGTTAAAAAATTTAGAAATATCAGACAACAGATTGTTCATTTTATGTACGTAATCAACTTTATCGAAGACAATAACTCCTTTGCCTTTATCAGACTTACAAATTATAATGGCGTTGTCATCTCGAAGTTTATGGATTACATTCAAATCAGAGAACTTATAAACTGACGAATGGCTTTTATGGCCTTTAAAACTATAATAAAACTTATTAACTAAATATTTAATATTATTAAAACATTTAACCCTGCGCTTTACTTGGACAGAAATTACTTTCTTGATGAAACACCCGTTTAAAATATAAAAAATACTTATATTATGATAATTTAATTTAAAAATAGGAAGCCCAAAAGCTAGACCGAGAGAGAGAGAATACATTTCTCCCCTTCGGATAAAACTTTACTTGAATAATTAGAGATGACCTCATTCGGTTTTATATGGAAATTGTAGTTAATACCTAATCCATCCAACTTACGATTCTGTCTAGTCAAATTATGATGATGAAATTTAGAAACTTGATGAACAACAAAATTTAAAACTGTAAAGTCAGTAAGAGAAACAGAAGTTCGTAATCCTGTTTTGAAACCATGTTTTTTTAATTATTTCTGTACGTTAGAAAAATGAAGTTTAAAAGCAAGACTTTTTTAACCAATTGTACAGTTCTGGAAAAAAGTTTGCCTAGAAAATAAATTCGTAAAAAGCATAAAAAATTACTAATTGGTAATGACTGGGTTTTGTTTTTAAAATTTTATTACTGTCACTAAAACGACTTAAAATATCTAACTAAAACATGATATTACCAATTCTTAATTTTTGTGCTTTTTACAAATTCTAGTGAACTTTTTTCCGAAACTGTACATACGAAAAAAATAAAGCGTTAAATAAACAAATCCGTTTACTTTACATTTATTTTTAACGGTAAACACTTTTAATCTCTTTTTGTATCGTGAAAGCAATCCATTTGTGAAATTTTGATTTAATGAATATAAAGTTTCCTTTTTAAATACAAGTTCAATAAACTAATCCTCTTTATTTTTTTAATATATATATATATATATATTGTGTGTGTGTATATATATATATATATATATATATATATATATATATATATATATATATATCCTCCTGAGAGGAGGGGCGACAAACTTGACCTTCGTGAAATGAAGAATCATCGCACGGAACATTTGAAAGGTTGAAAGGTATACAGTATATATTTAGTTGGTTGGTTGGTTGGTTGGTTAGTTTTTCATGTTATAAATCTAATAATAGTGTGAAACTTAAGATTTTAATTTTAATTGTTGTTCTCAGTACTGTAACAGTTGGATTCAAGGTTACATCTCGTGTCAAAATTGCTTTCCAATACAGGGTTGCGCAGAACCTTTTGCTTGGGGGTACAAACCAAAGAAAGCAAAGGTACAGCAAAAAATAGTATACCATTTGAAAGCTTTATTCCAAATTAATACAAAAACGTATCACTCTCTTGAATGCTTGCCATTAACCTCACGCACAGCTCTCAGACGTTCAGGGTATGATTTCAGCAAACGTTCAAACAAATCTCTGTCATGCTCAAGTTCTTGGAGGATAATTTGAATGTGTTGAAGGAGGACCTATTGGGTTCCTGCAGCATCAAATTTTCCATTTGTCCTTAATAATCCCTCCAAATTGCTCTGCTACGTTCAGATTAAGGGAATTTCATGGCCATTGAGTCCGATCAAAGAAATCAGCCCCAGAGTCTCTCAAAAGTTGTTGGGTGGCATTTGTACGGTGGCCTGGAGTACTGTCATGAAGATAAACTATTTCCTAGGTGTCTATTACATTTTGTGGATCCGAATGAAATGGAATAACATTTCTGTAAGAATAGTCTGCCGAAAATATACACCATCACATGAAGGGCCTCCTTCTTTGATCACCCACATCATTTTGACAGCAGTAAAGCAAATGAATATCCGAATACAACTGCGTTTTTTTGCAAAGCTGTTGATAATCCTCATGGTACGGAGGAAAGTGACCACACACTGTCATTCTGATAATTTGGCCGACGGACAGTTCAAACGAAGAATTCATCACTTGGTGCCAGGTGCATATCATCATCTTAATCCCACAGACGCAGATAACCGCAAAAAAAAGTCGATTCTCAGTGGTTGTTGGGGGATATCATTGCCTTTGGAATCACATGGAATGCTTCAATTCTTGCCTAGTGCGAAATCGTTGAATCGTTGACTGGTGAACAGCCTTCTTTCGCCTTTCCAAGATGATTTTGGCAGTTGAGTGCAGCTTCGTCGCCTTTTGCCACTGCTTTCAGTCACAATATCTTTGCTCTCTTGCCACAGTTTTTCGAGCCTGCCTTCGCCAAGTTTTGTAAAGCATAAGTCGGATCCCTTCTTCCAATTGTCGGTCACCCATCTTTCACTTCTATAAAGTTTTTGTTGATTTACTTCCGGCTGATGAAAGTTGCACCTGCTTCCATTGCTTCTCGATAGGCATTTGCTCGAATTCGGTTCACCACACGTTGTTCTTCACTATCTCCAACGACACCAGCCATCGTCACCTCCAGTTATTGATTTGAAATCACAATGAAATTATCGATTAAAACATGTATAACACATCTACTTTGGCAGTCCAGTAAAATTACAACCCCCCATAGCAAAAAGGTTATCCTAATCGTGGCCCGAAAATGGGAATGCTGAAAATGGGAATTACATATTTGGGAAGTGTGTTCCCAGATGTAGCAAGGGCTACAAAAGGGCTGTGACGCAACTGCGGGCTCGGGGAGATGGGGGGGGGGGGGTTCTCTGAAAAATATTAACTTAAAGTGGGAAATCCTATGTATGCAATTGGAGTGGAAACAGAATGATTTTAAAATTGCCTCCTATGAGATTCCTACTTTTGGATTTCTTATTCTTGGACAAAGTCTGAAATGGGAATGAGCGGAAATGGGAACAAAATCTCGTGTCATAATCTTCAAGCGTGAACTTTCTCCATACGCCTCTGTCTCACTCAGTATCCTTTCGATCTCTCTCGATTTTCCTATATACGAGCATACCAAACATTTAATCTAAGAACTGTTGAAATTGACTACTTGAAATGCAATCAGAGACTGGAGACAGACCACACAAGGATCCAGTTGCCTATAAACGAGTATTTGTAGATCTAAATCAGTTTATTCAGCATTAACATCAAATTAAATCTGCGATAAGGATTCTCATAAACATCAACGTGAGTAAAGGGAATCAGTAATCAGAGAGTCTTTATGTGTTCGGTTTGATTCCACGTCCTTTAAAGACAGCCAAATTAAGCAAATATTTACTCGCAACGCACGAATAGTATAGAAAATTTATTAAGGTTGGAATAACAGATCAGAACAGTTTCTTATTTAACTATATATATTCAGCAAGCTGAATCACGCTCCAAACGGAATGTTACATTCACATCTTCCATCAATAATTATATACGTTTTAGTCGTGTGTGTATATACTGTATATATATATATACTCGTATATAATTTCTTGAATGTACTGGGTCTTCAGGATATACTCGTATTTACAGTACGTATATATTCTGATGATTACAGCACTTGTGAATTGTTTGTATAACGTTTTATCTCTACTAATTCACTCTGTAAATTAATGAATTTATTTTGTTTACATATTTATTTTTATATTTACTGTTTTTTTATTTTTATTTATTTTTTTAATACAAAACAAAAGTGACACAAAAGTGGTATCAGTAAACTTTGAAGATTACGTTTCAAACCCAAAACTGACTTCATCATTTAAAACTATTTGTAATTGAAATGTTCGAGAGAGAGAGAGAGAGAGAGAGAGGAGACATATAGATGATTTCGTCCCTGTCCTAAGCATGTCTCTTACCACTACACCATCGCCTAGCAACGCAGTAACAAAACCTCCCCTGTGATGCACATTTTACTTTAATATCCGCATTAAAGTCAAACTACGATTATTTTAGTTCTTTAATTATCTATTTATCCACATATATACAATATATATATATATATATATATATATATATATATATATATATATATATATATATATACTCGCAGGTAAATCTTTAGACATATTGCTCCGAAGTCAGAAAAAGAGAAGTTGATGGTTCGTACAATCAGGTGGACATGTGAAAAGACAGACGGAGTTAGAAAGAGAAGTATTTTAGACCTCTAACAACAATTGCAAAGAGAAGAAGGACCAAAAACTGTAAATTGTCGACTGCTTCCCTCTTTTCGAGCAACAGGGGCCCCGAATTAACTTAGACAAACACTTTGCTAATCGGATCACATAGTTTGATAAATAGAATTGTTCTTCGAAATGATTTCCCAAAGGGTTTTGCTTTTGTACAAGAAAATCAGAAATGGAAAGCCCTCCAAATCAATCATGTGAACGAATTTAACTATTTCTCCGTTCCATTGCTTGGAATACAATTTTGCTTCATTCAATTGTGAAGAACATGTGAAAGGAAAATAGATTTAAAAGATAAAAGAATCGCCTCCCTCCTATTCGTTTCTTCCCTACCTGACTCAATATAAATATATTTTTAGACTATTTAAGTAAGTTTCAATTTTTTATTTTAAATAAAATTTACATTTGAAAGAAATGTTAACAAAGGAGTAGATAATATGCATAACAACTTTTAACTTTTTCCAATATATATTTGTATTTTAATCATATACATACACCCCTCTTCTCTCTTTATATATTAATATTATTCAAATGTCTACGTACGCGTATAAAGAAAGTGTATATATATATATATATATATATGTATGTGTGTGTGTGTGTGTTATTTAGTGGCGCCAAAAAGTCAGTTTTTCATTGTTTAATATCTCTGTAAGGGAAACAAATATTTAAAAGAAGTTAAGACAGGTGGATATATATATAATTTAATTGGCTCAACAACAAACAAAATCCATGGGACGAAATACGAAATATAAAATAATTTGTAGTGCATGGAAAAATTGGCTGCCATTACTGACTTATTAGAGGGTACGTTACTCCTCTTTCAGTTTTCAGTTACAATGGTACTTTGAGGGCAGAGTTATCGGTTGTGGTAAGGTTTATTATGTCCACGATCAGCTTCAACAAGTTTCTCTAGTCTCTTGCAATCACTGGGGAATTTGTAATTGGGATTGAGCGTTGATTTAGCTACGCCCAACATGTTGCTATCCTTTCCTCCAATTCTTGTACATTGTTGATTCTGGTTCCACGATACAGAATCTCCTGCATGTTTCCTCAAACAGAATTCGAATCTAAGCTGTTTGCTGGTCAAAGGCTGGGTTCATTGAATTCTGCTCAGTTTACCCGCAGAAAACAAATGATAAATCGAGAACTGTGTACCGATGCATCATCCTGTACAGGGTGGTGCAGGTCAAGTGTTACCAGTTCTGAAATTGCCCCACGTGGATGGTTTAGTTTATCTTTAATTGTAATTTACACCGCTAGGAGCGCTTGTGTCTCTGCTATTAGTTTGTATTTGTTTCGTTTCAAAGGGATAACCACACACCAAAAGATGGGAGTCTCAGAAAGGACAATGAGGAGGGTCATTAAAAATTATCTTGGTAGTTCCCCCTACCACCTCCAAAAGTGACAGCTGCTCAGTGCCTCCACTAAGGAGAAGAGGCTGGTGAGAAGTCGACAACTACTCAAAAACGTAAAGTCAGGTTCGGTTAGGTTTTCACGCCCCACGAATATGAGGTCAGGCTCGCCGACAAAGGAAACGCCAACAGCAACCATCTCATTCACTGATTTTTGACCTCTCCCTCCAAAACCAGCAGACGCTGTTTCTGTTTTCATGTCCATATTGGTGTAGATAAAGTAATGCTGCGTGTTTGGGTGGCTTTGCACAGTGAAACACTTCTCCTGAGAAAATTAAATTTTGATGAGGGACCGCTTACTGCGAAAACGTCTCAAAAGTCGTTTAAATCTCTCCAATTATGTTTTCTTCATTGTTGCCGTTAGCCTATGCACCCTTACTCTCTAACATCTTTTAGTTGAGATGAAGTTTTGATATCGCTGCACGGATCGTTGTGAGATACTTGAAAGTTTGGTGACTGATGCA
>JAJOZX010004948.1:27500-30000 GCA_023014485.1 Bathynomus jamesi | reverse complement strand
TAGCTGTGGGGTGTGAAAAAAATATTGAAATCTGACCGTAACTTTGGATTTTACAGCCAAAGTTCAAGGTCTCCCTTTTTTTTTGCCCACCCGATATACAGTGAGTGTGTGTGTGTGTGTGTGTGTGTGTGTGTGTGTTATGACAGTTAACCTTCGGGAATAAACCTACGCAAATATGTATTTTATCAATAAATTTTTATTTGTTTTCCCATTTTTATAACTCCGCCCACAAGGTTTATGTAAAAAATGACGTCACGCAGAAGGCGGTTGTTTGCATAAACTATTCCTAATTCAATGAGACTATACAGAGGTTAGTTGCCATGAAACTGGTGTAGCCTTTTTTAAACCGAGGTGCAGCTGAGGCATTATTTTGTTTCAGTATTTGCTTTCATGCTTTGAAAGTTTGGCTTATGCAGCTTCTACAGGGTGAATCAAAAACACCGTTTCCCTGTGGAATATTTTTATTTGATAAATATTCAAACTCAGTCAATGTCAATTATTTTACATAAACTCCCAGTAGAGACGTTGGCACACATCCCTCGCAACGATAACTTTTTTGTGGGGGTCACCTAAAATATGTTTTACAAGTACGTATCACTGAGGAACTAAAGGTGAACATTCGAAAATGGCCTGCGGTTTGAACATTTACTAATAAATATTCTGAATGAGACCTTATTTTTGGATTACCTTGTTTATAAATTCGTCAGTTTATTTCTTGTTCTAGTTATTCATAGGGAAAATTAAACAGAATTTTAGGTGTACGATAGCTGAAAATTGCTTATATATATATATATATATATATATATATATATATATACAGGGCGTCCCAAAAAAATGTATACACACTTTAAATACTTATAAAGGCAGTGTTTATTAAAATACATTTCATTTTCAAAATGTAATAGAATCTACAGACATTATTTAATTGTTTTGTTAACGCCTGTTTTCAAACTGACGTCCGTTCTGGTCCAGGCACTGCTGATAACGCGAAGCAATGGAATCGCAAACATCACGAAACATTTCGTTTGGTATTGTGTGCATTCTCGTTCAATGGCTGCTCTCAATTCAGCGACTGTTGCAGGTTTTATAGCGTAGACTTTGTCTTTTAAGTATCCCCATAAAAAAAGTCTAGTGGTGTGAGGTGGTGAACGCGGAGGGTATTCTACGAAACCCCTTCGTCCAATCCACATCCACATCGTGCCAAGTACCACTCGCAATACTCCACTCTTCGGTCCGGATCATCTTCATTAATAGCATGGACTAATCTTGGAATGTAACTTTTCCATTGACAGCGCTTCAAAATGCGTTGGACAGACGATTCTGAAATTCCTACCTCACGACTCGCTTGCCGCACAGATTTCTTGGACTTTGGTGATACGTTTCCAGTACTCTTTCTTGCTTTGTGGGGCTTGTCGATGTCCGTGGTCTTCCGGAACGCTTCTTGTGGACATTCTGAACAGTTCCATCGGCTTCAAACTTATCTCTAATTCGAGTGATGGTAAGTCGCGTTGGTGGATCTGTTTGAAACTCCCTCCTAAACTGTCTTTGCACTTCAACTGCGTTTTCACACTTCCAGTAGCATTTTAGAATGAATTTCCTTTGTTCAAAGCTTAGTCTGACTGCCATTATTAATTCTAATGGGTTTAACTTGGAAAGAAAGAAACATCAATTGAGCTATCAGCTGTTAAAGTGTGTATACATTTTTTTGGGACGCCCTGTGTATATATATATATATATAAAATTTGAAAGTTCAGTCGGTAATGCATAAAATTTTTCCGTTTTGCTTTTCTTGATTTCGGAACTGTTTAAATTTAAGCAGATGAAACGTAGATTATTTTAATGAGAGTACACACACACACACACACACACACACTACAAAACGGCAACATTTTCACACATTCAAATCTGTATCGCGATATTTATCCAGTCTAAAAAACTTAATAAATTCAAACAAACCTCACCTAACCTAATCTAGCCTAGCCTTACTTTCATTATGTCCCCTTTTTCATGATAAAAGATAGCATTTCTAAAGATAAACCACCGCGACACTGCTAATGTCGTGATACGCACATTCGTGTCGCGATGGCTTCTGCGTGTACCGTAAAGATTGTCGCGATTCCGTAGGGAAGATAAGAACACACACACACACACACACCATCTATTCCCTCCAAACTGAATCACCTCCCCACCCCACCCCACTCCTCTTCCGGTCCCAGAACCGCATCAGAAAAAGAGAAGAATCAAAACCAGCAGAGGCTCGTTCCATATTTTATTCCTTTAAATGCGTTCGATGTAGCTGAGTTTCTTCAGTAAGCAACGTTCAATGGTAACGGCAGTTAGGCCAAATTAGTCTGTTTTATGGTAATGACATTCATTGAAATGTTTTTAGGCTCAACTTTGCGTTTAAAGAAGGGAACATTCACCCATGAAATATTTTTCTATTCGGGACGTTTTTTAACTTCAGCTTCCCCTTTTCATGTTCAGTTTTACGTTCTTTTTT
>JAJOZX010004948.1:20000-25000 GCA_023014485.1 Bathynomus jamesi | reverse complement strand
AGCAGTTGAAAATCTAATGTAGTAAACGTTTTGTATTTATTCCAAATGCTTTTGAAATTCGGTTTTATCATATATATATATACACGTACTAACTTTGTATATAAAGACAAAATAGTCATAACTTAGAAGTGCGGGGAAAATTTCTGTTATTCAAGTTTTGAAATACTGAATATAACTCGCGAGAAGGAATTATTCATTTGCATTTTATAAAATTGAGAAATGATTCAGATTAAGAAGGAATTGGAAATTGTTTACTGAAATCATTTCAGTACCAATATTTATTATTAAAATACATGACTTATATCTATACTGTGTACTGTTAAATGTTAATATATAAAAATCTTTGTAATTTTATTAGTCAAATACGAAGGAGGATATAAAAATTGAAGGAATTTCCTCTTTAAAAATATTTTCTGGATTAATAGTTCGGTGATTGCCAATATTCTTATTTCCCATGAATTAAACTCTTCAATTTCAGTCTAAGTTTTATATAGGCCTACTGCATTTAGGCCTTCATTCTCATTTCCCACTAACGCGAGGCAGATAAAAATAACAATAACCGAAAGTGACAAGATAAGAATGAGAGTTACTTTGTGTGGGGAATAATCGTGTATGTTTGAATTTAACGTTCGTTCACATTCGTAGCCGAAATGTGAAAAAAAAAAAAAAAAAAAAATACACCGGCTATGAATAAAACACTTTCCTTTGTCGCGTTAAATTTTATTTCATTTTGGAGATTCTGTAATGATTATGATGTAGGAAAGTGCGATCTATGCATAACTTTACCGTTGAATCGATTTTGAGGCTTGCTCACGGAAGAGAACCGCCACACCGTAAAAATTAATTCAATGTAAAGCCATCAGCAATCTCTCTCTCCCTTTCTCTTTCTCATTTTTAAATTGAAATCACGCGTGCAAACTTCTTTCTAGTTCGACTTTTGAACGGTAGCTATAAATTCATTTAAAATATATTGGAAATGTAACAACGTTTGTTTTAGACCCGAAACTGTAATCATAAACGCGTTTATGTTAAAGAAATCCATTTTTTTTTCAACAGTTCTTCGACGAAAGACAGTTATACGCGTTTCTCCGTTGTATATATGTAATATAGACGATCGAAAGAGGACTAAAGCGTATCTCCTGATAAGAACTATAGCCTTGAAAACCAAGCTAAACTGCAGTCGTGCTTAAGAATATATAAGACGTACCATCCTATTTTCGCATCTTATTGGCAGAGATGCAAAACGGGCCAATTCCGTGGTTCCAAATTGCTCAGTTTTGTTATTACTTTTCCTATTCAATTTCGATGGAAGAGATATGCCGAGTATTTCATAATGTAAAATAGAAGGATTCCCCACCCACCCAAACCCCGGTGAGGAAAGCAAAGTCCGTAACACTGTAACTTTGTAGAAATTTTAAAACTGATAGTGCAGAGGTTTGCCTACCTATTTCTTTGACTTTACAATGAACTCCAGTTATATATATATATATATATAATATATATATATATATATATATATATATATATATATATACACACACGCTGATTTTCTCTGTGATTGTGTAACATTATTAATTTCATGTGTTTAATTGTGAAATTTATCCCATGTGTGTGTGTGTATATATATAATATATATATATATGTGTGTGTATATATATAATTTGGCTGTTAATTTAATTGAATATTTTAATTTTATTCACTTTCATTAATTTTAACATAGATTAATATTAAATAGAATCGATTTAGGATTACTTCTACTTAACATAATTCTCATTCCCATTCGCGGTCTGGAAGTTGGAATATTCCAAATGGAATTCCAGATTTGAGAAAGGGATTCCCGATTTGCGAAAGAGTGAAAAGACACCGTGACGAAATTGCGTGGGTGGGTTGGTGGTGTGGGAAGGAGGTTTGTGTGAAAAGTCTAATTTTTGAAAGAAGGAAATCGTACGATGGCATTTGGAATGGATCGATTTGAGAATTGCGTGTAGTGAGACTCCCACTTTCGGATTTCTTACGTTCAGGCGAAGACTGAAATCGGAGCGACTAAGGTTGGGAACTCTCTCTCTCTCTCTCTCTCTCTCTCTGCATATATATATATATATATATATATTATATAAAATGCAAATCCACAAGGAAAAATAAAAAATTATTTCAAGTCCTTTCGTGAATTCAGCCAAACACCTCGTCAGCATACCATATATATATATATTAGGCTGGGTCGAAAATAGGAATTTTTTTTATTTCTTAAAAAGTACACTATGTGAGAAGTTTCATTTTATCATCTTAACAAAATATTAAAATATCAAGCATGTGCTACCCCTTTCACCCTCATATTTGCATATATTTAAATGGGAAAAAATGTTATTTCTTAAAAAGTACACTATGTGAGGTTTTTTATCACTTTAACAAAATATTAAAAAATCAAGCATGTGCTACCCTCCTACCCCTATCACATGCCCCTCCTCCCTTTTTTACCTTCATATTTGCATATGTTTAATGTTGTTATATGTTACATGATAAGTTGTTTGTTTAATGCTTGATATTTTTATGTTTCAGATAAATAGAAATAATTTTTCAGATAAATAGAAATAATTTGCGTTTGCTTTAATTATAATTTGAATTATCATAAATTATAAATTACATATAATTTGATTTTACTTCTGAATATAAACTATGACTACGAGAAGCAAGTCCTCAAATGCAGCCTTTGGATATCCTACGAAATTCCCAGCAGCCATGACTCCTTCAAAAGCAGATGTTGTAAGACACTACCTTTTTGTGCGCCGTCGTCGTGAAGAAGCTAAATCAAAAGGATCAGCAACTGCTAATGATTGTTACAGGATTGTTGTAAAAGATATTCAAGACATTTGGATGAAATTTTCTTTTCCTACGATTAACACCAAAGGTATCTATCTTAAAGTCAGTCGACTAATAGAAGAAGCCTCAAAATCGAACAAGGTGCCGTTACATCGAAGGAATGAAAGTTTTGCCTTAAAAGTAGCTCAGTATGATGAAATGTTTGATATATCTTCTTGTGAATGCTATGATAAGGGAATTGATAGGAAATCTTGCGGGTGTAAGGATAAAATACCAATGGCAGAATGGGAGTCTTTTTTGGGTCAAAAACAAAGAAAAAATCAGTTAGGACCAATTGATCGCATAGCTAGTCCAACAAAACCGTCAACTAAAAGCACAAGAAGAAATGACTGAAGCCACCAATGTTTTACCATCGGAAATACCGAAGAAGACATGGATGTAGATTCAAAGAGTCAGGATGTAGATTGTGAGGCCGATTTAGAATTGACTGAGAATATTCAGAACAGGCACTCTTATAAAAACCTAGCATTAACAGCAGATCGTTATTGTGTAAGTTGTAGAGCTGCAGCTGCAATAGTCAATGCAGCTTTAAAAGATATGGGGATCCTTAACCACACCAACATACTTGACAGAAAGAAATTAGAAAGAGAAAGAAATCGCATGGGTGAAACAAATACTTTTAGGTCTAAATCCGAAAATCTGAAGAAGGAGTGCCTTGGATTTGATGGAAGGAAAGATAACACATTAACTAAAAGTGGAAAGATAAAAGAAAAACACTCTGTTATTGTAAAAGAACCTGGAAGCATCTATGTAGACCATGTCACACCAGATAATGGAACTGCTCGCTGCATAGCAGAAGAGCTGATAACTATTATTACAGACTCGAACAGCACAGATACTATGAAAGCTTTACTGTGTGATGGTACTCCTGTAAATACAGGAAAAATTGGTGGAGCCATAAAACTGGTTGAAATTCATTTAACAGACCAGTGCAGTGGTTGGTGTGCCTCTTGCATTTGAATGAGCTGCCTTTTATGCACGTCTACAAAGCCATTGATGGTAAAACAACAGGTCCAAATACTTTTGTGGGTTCAATTGGGAATAAACTGAAAACAGATTTAACAAAATTGGAGGTAGTCAAATATTCTCGCGTGAAGGAGCTAAGCAGTGATCAAATATCTTTATGATATGTGTCTGGCAGTGCAAACTGGAGACACTTCTCAAGATCTGTCCACTCGATCCCCAGGTACCCTTCACCATGCTCGCTGGCTAACTCTAGCCAACAGGGTCCTTCGATTATATATCTCAACGCCAAATCCCGATAAAAACCTTCAAGATATAGTCAAGATTATTATGTAGTTCTATGCTTCAGTCTGGTTTTGGATAAAGTCTCATCCTAATGCAACTGATGGTGCATATAACTTTTGGCATTTAATGTGCTTGCTTCGAAATTTAGATGAACAACATAGATCAATCATAGAACCAGTATTAAAGAATAACGCCGACTTTGCCCACCCACAAAATATACTCATATCAATGGTAACTGACAAGAGACTAGAAATTAGGGAGTAAGCTATTCAGAAAATTATCCTTTCAAGAACAGGATTTTCAGGTACCAGAAACTTTGAGTTGCCTCGAACCCTCAATTTCCAATCTACTGACTACACCGAGATGATCGATTGGCAAAAAGAGATTATTACTCCTCCACCGCTGCTAAACAATTTTAGCGACGATGAGCTAATACAGGCTCGATGTAAGCCACTGGAGATAGTTTCTTTTCCATGCCACAGTCAAAGTGTGGAAAGGGCAGTGAACCTAGTAACAAAGGCATGTCAGGAAAGAATAGGATATGACAACCGTCAAAAGTTTATCTTAAACTCATTAGAATCAAGGCGAAAACTGCCCAAGTTTGAATGGAAGGCTCAATGGAATGAGTAAGAAACATATGAAATAAAATTTCCTAATGATATTGGAAATTTCTTCCCTTTTGATGTGATAAGGAACAATGAAAAAGTGAATTGAATTTTAGCACATTTATTATGCCTCTAATTTTTTCTTCTGAATATATTGTTGGACTTAATTCATTTTATTAACGTATAATATTTTATTTAATAATGTACAGTATTAGGAAAGATTTATGACATCAAAAAACCTGAATGTAGAGTAAATCTCGTATAAATGGA
>JAJOZX010004948.1:12500-17500 GCA_023014485.1 Bathynomus jamesi | reverse complement strand
GAGAAGCTCGTTCATCTTTCCGATGTAGTCCACTTTGTCCATAATAACTATGGTGTTAGCCTTGTCTGCTTTAGTAATATGGAGCTCCCATCTTTTTTAATTGTGAGAGGCTATTGCGAAAACGTTTAGGAAAGTTATCTTCGTAATTACTATTCGCCGCTATAAACGAGGCCTTTAACTATGTTAAACAAATACTGAGGGAAATTACACTGTTTTTCAAAACACGCGAGACTGTAACAAATTTGTAAAGCCGAAGGTTTTTTAACAATAAAAAAGGACATACCATATCCAAGGGCACTTTTGCATCGTCACTAATGTTTTCGAAGAAAGGTTCAAAACACACTTTGAGCTTGCTTTTTTACTCCACTGACTATTTCGAATGAGACTTTTAATTTTTCGATCCAAAATGTTACGAAGTGAAGTAGTTCTCCGACGCAACTCGTTGTAAATTTCATCAACAAAGGTTGGATCCACGGTTGGGGAATAACGGTTACAAAATTATGTTTGGCGATGTTTAAATTTTTGAAGGCGGACCACTCATTTTGTCTGGTGACTTCAATATGTTTCTTTAAAATTAATCTGCTGAAGTTGTTGAACGGATGGTCGTCAATTTGTCTGAGGCGAATCGGAAGCAGGGATTTGGGAAGAACTTGCTCCTCTAGACAATTAGTAAGAAACTTTCGTCGGATACGAATTGCATGCCCCTTCATTAATGTAGAAGAAAACACGGACACAAACGGAGACAAGAGAGGGAACAGCAAGCCGAAGGAACGCGTGGTGTTCATTATATGAAAATTATTTCACGAAAGTAATGGCCATGGGCAACCCCTTATCGCCCCTCCTCTCCAATATTTATATGGAGTTTTTCGAAATTACTTACATTCAGAGAATCCTGGGGGTTGGCATCCCTTGGTTGCGGTACGTCGACGATATTTTGTGTATCTGGCCCATGAATCGTGACCTGGATAACTTCCTCCTTCAGTTAAATGATCAAGTCCCCTCCATTAAGTTTACTTTAGAAGTGGAACAAGACAATTCAATCCCATTTTTGGATGTGCGTGTACATAGGGAAAGCCCAGGTTTTAAGTTTAGTATCTATCGGAAAACAACAAACAATTTGTCCTACGTACACTTTTACTCGGGACATGACACCACCACTAAGAAGGCCATTTTTTCATCAATGTTTCTCCCCGCCCTTAGGATCGCCAGTCCGGAATACATCGATGCCGAATTGGAAAAAATCAACGGTATTGGAAGTGATCTGTGTTATCCATCTGCGTTTATGGAATCTTGTCTCAACAAGGCAAAACGAACTTTCTATCGTGTCAATAATAACACTCGTACTTTGTCAAAAAATATTTAGTACTTCCATTTTTCCCGGGCTTTTTAGGCATTGCTAATGTACTTAAACTTTTGGATATTAATGTAGTATTTTCATATAACAATATTGTGAAAAATATCATAGTAGTCCAGGCAATTTGTAGTTAGACCTGGGCAAAATTGCTTCAGAAGCTTTCTAAACTGTTTCCAGCTCAGGAACCATTGCCGAATAACATATCCAAAATCCGACAAAATTGGACCCCGGGAACACCCCCAAAAATGAAATTCAAAATGGCGGACTGGATGTTTCCTACGAAAAAAAAATATATATATATAATTTACGCTTTTATTTATAGAGATACATTTGATGCTTTTTCTTTCAGTTGTAATGTTTTAAATAATTCAACAATATACAACACAACCAGTTATTACGCAAATATAATGTTATATAGCTTTTTACAGATTTTTATAATCAATAATACAACAATTATTTTTTTCCCAGTTTCAAGTTATGTTCATTACAGAAGAAGTGATACCTGGTCACAAACATACAGAAATTAATCCTCTTCATCACTATCATCGGATAGATTACCGGTACTTGGGTTGTTATCGCAACCACTGATTTGGCACTCGCCACAAGCGGCTGAACAGGGCATTCCATTACGCTTGCATCCACATCTTGAAGTAGCACATTTCGTCTTGCAGGAACAGCGGATCATGTGAGTAGATAATTTGGAGCTGGGTGCTTGTCGCAGGCTGTAGGGTAGTAGGAATTATTCTTTACATACCAACCCCACTGTTCTGCATCGATCTTCTCTTCTGTAGACTTCCAGATTAGTATTTGAAAGTATGTGCGAAAGCTGTGGTACTTTGTGGACGCATCGGTAGGTGGCAAACGTTCGGGTGTAACAAAAGATTTAGCTGTAGCTACCTTTTCAACTAACATTCGATGACGTAGTGCGTTAGTGGATTCAAGTGTTTTGCAGCCATACAACAGAAGCATTGCCTTTCTTCCAGCGGCTTCAATGTCAGAGTGTTGGCAACAATCAGAACAGAATGTATTTGCAACTGAACGGAGTTCAGCCACCTTCATCAGTGTGTCGAATGCTTTGGCTTTACCGATCGAAAAAATTCTGGATGTGCTATCACAGCCCGTGAAAGCATGCACAAACAGGAGATACTTGCAGATGTCATTGCCTAACAATGATTGAGTGCTGAGAATATCATACACAGGATTAGGAGATGGTCCCCGTCTTATATCGCTGCGATAGTACAACTTGAAACCACTGTCCTTGGCATGGTGCAGAAGGAGAATCAGCAAGTCGGTGTCTTCCCCTATTACTGTTGTAGTTGCATTTTCTGATGAGGAAACTGCTGCACGAACGATGTCCACATCAGCATCCCCATTTGCGTTGTGAACAGTACACCCGTGCTTCTTCAACATCTCACCTACGAGGGAAATAAATGCTTGCTTGTGTTTTCATTAGCCAAGAAGTGTTCCTTCTGGCCAACAAACTTCATGCTTGGACTGAGATTCACATTTCTGCTTGTCTTGGTGCTGCGTCTTCTGTGGGTCATGTCCTTGATCGTAGGAGAGCTGCTGTAGCCATAAAAAACAATGATTGCTTTTCCATATGTTTTCAGAGTGAAATCGGCATATGAGTTGGCGATGCTGTCATATGTTTCATCTTGACGCCAGGAAAACGATGTAGTAGAGATCCACCATCCAAATACGTACTGGTCTGTGCACTGAATTTCTGAACTTCTTCCATGCGTAAAGTGTCAGTGTATTTGATTATTGCATGAGCTAGCTGAGACTTATCGGTTTCCTCAAGATACTTCGTGATTCGAACAATGCAGGAGGATATGCACACAGTTCGTAACACATGACATCTTCAAGATTCATGCCTCCGCCAGTGGCAACAGTCATCATTCTCTGAAACAGTAGTGCAGGATCTACTTCTATATCTGAAGCATCAGTGATCACAACGGCAGAAGCAGATCCTAGTGTTTTCACTTTGTCAGATCTTTTGGCAGAATATGTAAAGGCTTGTTTCCCAATCATTTTTACGACAATGTTCGTACCGATTGAATGCAATTGATGAACGTTAACTCCAGGATCAGCAGTTAGCCCTGTTACAATGTTGCAGAGACCCGAGGTAGAATGGAATGGGGATAAGGATTCCAGACGTTCAAGTACTTTCTTCATGTCATTACTGTCCCTGATTTGTCTACTTCCCCTCATTTCCTTGTGCTGTTCACTACTTTCCAACAAAACTCTGGTGTATTCCTGCATTGCTAAGTTATAAGTGGAACACAGAGGCATAGAAAAGAGCCACGTTGTCCTTTGGATGTCTGTAAATCCACTTCCGCGTGTCAGTCCGCCTCTGCTTTTAGTACTTGTTCTATCACCAGGTCTGTGCCGAGTCCGGCCCATAATCTGTCGCTTCTTCTTACCACAAACTTACCTTCCTGGAACATTTTGTTAACGGCTGGATTTTCAGAAGGCAAACTTAACATTTTCTGCAGGTACAGGTATATCGATTTCAGGTAATTGTGATGTCCGGCTGCTGCAATTATGGGGATGGTCTCCAGCATAGCTTGCAAGTGCAAATCCCACGAGCCGGTTCTGTCTGCTGTTATCAAGGAACGTGCAATGTTGATCATTCGCTGATATTCCAACCAGAGTTGACTTGTTTGCGAAGTAGATTGTAGGTCAGTTTTCTTCGCATCCAAAGTGGTAGCAATCTGAGACAATGCATTCGAAGATTCCACATCCTCAACTGATTGTTGGCGGTCATAACATCGTCGAGCAGGTCACAAGCTTCCTTATGGAGGTCATGAGGAGTTCCATCTTCATTACGAGGGAAAACGTCTGCGACTAGTAAGGTACTAAGAGCTGCATCTATTATCATATGACCACGTATCGCTCTTGAAACAGCTTTTCCAGACATGTGTTGCACGGCATTTGGTCCGTATATTTCTTGAAGTACTTCACACAATCCTGAACCATTCATAAGAGTACCGACTGCTCCCAAAAGATTCATCAGAGTGTGAAATGATCCCAGCATTAAAACAATGTCCTGCAGGTCTCTCTGTTCATTGATGATTTGGGAAGCTTTCCAGAACAAAGGCTGATCAAAGGTAATAATGCATGGGACTTTTTGATCGCGTGCTATCTTGCTCAAATATAGTAATGTCGAAAATATGCAGGTCATGTCAGTTGGCGACATATCTATGATGGGAAGGAACGTGATCGACGCCACACCTGGATGTGAGACACTTGATCCACCGTGAATTGCCTGCATTGTTCCGGACCAACTTGGACCTGATCTTTCTGCTGAAGATATCTGCCAGAGAAGACTAAGTCGACTTATGGTGGCAGTGGGTACTGGAAGTTCGCGGAATGAGATGTCCTCAACATGCTTCTCGCGTGTCTATATTCCCTAATGTCAACGGTTGCAATCTTCTTAATGTCATTGTCACCAACATTACGCCTGTGAATAGAAGGGTGGATCTTGATCTTCGGAGTTATTGCGGCAATCATACCCATTCCATGAAAGGTATTCTTCCCATCCAAAGTGCAGACATCATGATCGACGTTATCTGCTGCTAGAAGGACTGCAGTGTTTTCATCAACAGTAAAAGAGCCAGCCCCACTTGCCAGCGCCTCGTTTCTT
>JAJOZX010004948.1:5000-7500 GCA_023014485.1 Bathynomus jamesi | reverse complement strand
AGTAGTTGGATGGGTGACCGCTCTCTGCGTCCAGATAATGTAGCGACCCGTGGTTCGGATCCTACGTAAAGCTGTAAGTTCCCTCCGTTGCATGACCTTTTTTAAACGTTACGAAAGAAGTTAGACAACCACAGTACTAACTAATTAATTAACCAAGACAAACTGTCGCTGTAAGAAGTCTCTCTCTCTCTCTCTCTCTCTCTCTCTCTCTCTCTCTCTCTCTCTCTTTTGTTTTGTAAACTGAAAGCTTAATCCCCATAAGGTTTTATTAATACCTATATTATATTTTTATAGGCTAACATCATCCTCTTCAGAGGAGGAGAGCAGATAATATCACTAACTTTACGTTCTTCTAATCATGCGAACTTTGAGAGAATGCGAAAGAGCTTGTCATAAATTTGTTTTAGTATACAGTATGTCGTAAACATACTATTAGATGACATGTTTTGGCAAACTTAAATTAAGTCCCCTTATATATGCCTCAAATATGTCTATTTATCTGCAGTCTGGAATATAAATTATAGAATATCGATACAGCTCTAGTTAATGGTATATTGCCAGACAGATTGAGCGCGGTATCATAATTATTATTATTATTATTATAATAGAAGGATTTTATGCTCAGTAATTTTTTGGGCGAAGATATAGTATGCCATACTGGGATATATATATATATATATATATATATATATATATAATATATATATCAGTGGCATGCAGTCAGGGTAAGTAGGGCATGCGCCGCCTACCCAGTTAAAAGTCAAATTACAAAAAGTCAGTATATTGCTACAGTAATCGAAAACTAATATAAAGTTATGATGCTTGTGTGATATATATATTACTAAGAAAAAATGCCTGAACATAGAGTGCCCGCATTTTCACATAAAAGGTACTCAAAGAAGAGAACGGGAAAGAACAGATCATATTCGACATAGAAGAAATAGCAATAGCAAGAGTAATGAAACATATTTTTTAGAAGAAATGAGGATAATAAAAGCTGAGCTTGCCCTTCTAACAAGGAGAGACAGAACGCCGCAAACATATGCACCACAACATTACGCACATCACCCTCCTATTCAACACCACCCACCAAGAATACAACAACAACAGTGGTATCACGGGCCGCAACCCCAATATTCCCAAATGCAGCGGCCCAACCAATAACACCAAACAGGAACCGACATCGACCAGGAAACGACCATCATTTAGGAGAATCGAAACACGAAGATTAGAAACCCGGTAAATGTATTATACACAAATATACAAGGCCTCTATACGGACCATGCAGACTGAAAATTACAATACTTGCAAAATTTAGCTACGGAAACCAGCATAGATATCATATGCCTAACGGAAACACACTTACATAAGTGCGAAAAAGGCTGTGAAAACTGCATCGAGAATACTGAAATAGCAGATAGAGTGGCTAGACGAGGAGGAGGGTGTTGTATCAACGTGAAAAACACTTACACATGTGAAGTGAGGGTAAAGAAATCAAACAGCACAGTTGAAGTTATTATATTAGAAGTAAAAAAACTGAAACTAACCATTATAAACATCTACAGACCACCAAACACCACAAAGAGTGAATTCCAATTTGCTACAAATGAAATAGAAAACATATTTAAATTATTTGAAACTCCAGCAACAAATATTCTAATTTTAAAAGATTTTAATTTCCCATTCATAACATGGACGAAAAATGACGAAGTTATATATTTCGAGAAGTTTCATAGCAACATTACAAAAGATGATAGAACCCAAGCAACAATGCTATTAGATATTATGGAACATTACGCCCTTACCCAGGAAATCTGTGAAGCCACAAGAAAAGAGAACGTTTTGGAATTAATCTTGACAAATAACAACGACCATAACCTCATCGATATACAATTGAAGTTTGCACCCAGAGGTCCGAAAACACATCCTAGAGAGTCAGAAGGAATATTTGAAAGCTTAAACATAAATTCAAAGAAAGTAAATTGGGAAAACGTAAATAAAGCTTTGAAGGAAGTAAATTGGAATTGCTACTTCACGAGAAGACTCCACAAGAAATGATATGTATAATAGAGACTGAAACCAAACCTATAATACTGAAACATATTCCAGAGAGACAAAAAGAAAATGTAGCAAGCTCGAGAGGAAAATCAGGACGCTATTCAGGCAATGAAGACAAACCGTAAAACATCTCCACAGATGCAGAACGGATGCAAAGAGACTCAAACTAGAGAGGAAACTTAAGGAAATAGAAATGGACCTAAAGCAAATATTCATACATAAGACAAACGAGGAGGAAAACAAGGTAGCAGAAAACATAAAAAATAACCCAAAATACTTCTCACTTTTGCGAAAAGGAAAATGCAGTGTAAGGAGAGTATTGGACCGTTGATAGACGGGGAGGCCGAATACACAAATGACCCGAAAGAAATAAGTGAACTGCTTAGGGAACAATTTAAATCTGTGTTTAGCACCCCTAAGTCCGAGATGGAAGTGGAAAACC